>VXBA01001379.1:4612-249037 GCA_013399895.1 Serilophus lunatus
TTTTTTTGTACATGTCCTGTGTGCTTGGAGAGGAGTTCAAGTGGAAGAAAAGAGTATTTCATTTAGGGGTAGAACTTTAGACATGCACAGGTAAAGGTGGTCCAAGGACAGGAGCTGCACAGCTTTGGTGCATCTCCTGTGGCCCACTGCACCTTGGAGAAAAGCTCACACTAATTCAGTGCTTGTGGCTCACTTGCTTTCATACTCGCCTGTGGAACTGAGGCAATTGCCAAGATGAAATATAGGTATATATATATATATATTTGTTTTGGACACAAAACCAAACACCAAAAGTTCCCTGACAAAATGGCCCTTCCCTCTTTTAAGACAAGGCATGCCAGCATGACATGTAAGGGTAGCCTGGCTTTTTCTCAGTTTGAGCACATACTTGCCTGTTGTCTGCCTACCCACCATGTCCAGTGTAAAAATTAAACCAGCTGTGCTGCCACTCTTACAGGTAGTAGTCCAGATTTGCCTCTGGGCAGATATTTACTGCTACATCTGGCTTTGCTTTGCCATATTGCTAACCTCCCTTTTCCTTTCTACATTTGTTTTATTTTTATTAAATTTCCCGTCTGAATACTCTAGTTTGTATTTCTAATCTCAACAATTGCTTTTAACACAGATAATAGCTTCCTTTGACAATAGCTGTACCATCCTACGTGCATTTCAAATTACATTTTATGGAAAAACACTGAAGTACAGTATTTGGCAGTGCATGCACTTGTATGTATTTATAGTAATCAAATTCTAAGGTATGAGAGCCAAGAAGTAAGTTGGTTGAAATTTTCTTAATCATGTATTTAGTCGACAATGTAGTTACTTCTACAAAAGCTTAATGAAGTTTGCATTGTGATATTGTGATGTTTATGAAGTAATTTATTTGGTATGCTTAAGCAAGCTATAAAAACAGAAACTTCCTTTAACTAGGCACAATAAGTAAAATCTGTAATGTCTAGAGAGGATAAGCATCTATTGATATATGGATAAGAGAAGGAATCTGGACATCTTCAGTTAAAGAAGACAAATTACTTTCTTTTTATTAAGTAGGACTCAGAAATAGTATCTTGTCTCTTTTACCAATACTCCCACAGGCTTTATGCAATTGATTTACCCTTTTGGAGCTTTGTCTCCCATGTATGCAATAGTTCACAGAAGGACTGTGAGATGGATCAGTGCTTGTAAGAAACATTGAGACCTGCTTTTGGAAGGTACCAGGAAAAGCTTTATGGATTTAGTTCATTTTGGTTGGGAATTTAAGATGACGTATCTTTTTCTTCCTCTGGAATGAAAGTAACGCTAGAAATGGTCTGGATCCATCTCACTAATTAGTGTTTGCTTCTTTGTATTAAAATGAAGAAAGATAGGGTCAATAGTCCTCTGTTTACATGCAGCCTCTGTTAGCATGGACAACTCAGGAGAGCAAGGAGAATTTAATTTTCTTTCTGTGTCTGTGTTGCTGCTGCTGAACTATTTCCTCATGTCACTCACATGGACCTGTCTTGGTCCACATTTTTTTGGCATCAGCAATAAAGTTTATTCTCTTACCTAATTCCTCTGCCCAGTGTAAAAGTATCTCAGTGATAGCTCTTTTCTGAGATATTTTCATCTTTAACTGACTTCCTCGTACCCTTTGCAAAGTATTGCTCTCTATTGGTGATGTGGTCACCATGCCGTCGAACAAAACCCACCTGGCACTGAGACTTAGCCTGACTTTCCTGACAGGGTTTGGGAATGTGCTGCCTTGGCTTCCCTTTGCAACAAACATTTTCTACAACATCTCATCTTCAGCAGTCACATGAGCAATCCTATCTCATTTTGTCTGTGAACTGACAGAGGTTTGTCTCTCCGATCACTGTGTTTAAGAGGTACTTTGGCAGACAGCTGTCAGATGTTTGAGGGAGTGTATCTGCAGCCAGTACATATCCTCTTAGCTTCTATGTAGCTTGCAAAATTGAAGATTGCAGCTCAAAAAAATCATCTTACCATCACATTTTCTCTCCCTTAGTACTGTTACAAACAGTGCCCTTTCCCATGCGCTTTTTTTCATGCAGACATTTTTCGCATGCTTTCTCGTGTCACCTCTGGAAACCTTCTTCACCTTTTATCTCCTTTGCTCTGTATCAGGTTTTCAGGGAACACCATGGTTTGTGAAATAGCTTAACATGAATAATGGTCCCACTGGCTTTCAGGCTGAATCCTTTTGTTGACAATATCTGGAGTATCCGTTGCTCTGATAACTAACTCCTTGCTCTTCTAGCACTGTGCTTGGATCATTGTGGAAACATTGGACCCGTATGATCCTGTGTGCTTTTCTTTGTGGACCCTGATTTTGAGCTTCACATAGTTTTATGCTTTGAATCCCTTTTCTGACTAATGCCTGATAAATTTGAACTGCAGAAAAAGAGTAGAAATTAGTTCCAAGTCTCTGTACAGTATCCTGCTCTGAGGAGCTTGGCCTGGAACTAGTCCCAGCCTGCTCTCCAAAATAGTAAACGGCTCCACTCTGCCACGGTGCATCAAGATGGTCCTGTGGGAACACAGGTATTGAGGGGAGTCCTATATCACCTTTGAAAGCCTGGCTAAGTAGTGGGTGATGGAGGTACCACACAAGTCATAAACTTCTTTTCTCTTTTCATACATGCTGTATTTCTTACTCCATTGTACATCTTGTGCTCATCAAGCCCAGCCATGCGATACAGAGCTCCTGAGAATGCTGACATCCTTGCACTTGCCATATACAAGCTGCATTGTAGAAATGTGGTTTGGTTTCACTGTAATCAGTGCTAGGTGGAAATGTTCTCTACACTGTTTCTACCTCTTGCCCATATGCTTTACGCTCACTCCTGCATTGTGCATCTCACTGTCTATGCTGGGTCATCCCTTTGGAAGCTGCACTGTGAAGCCATTTGAGAGCAAATACAGCTTTAGGAAGTAAAAAAAAAATTTTTTCTTACATTTTTCTTAATCTGAATTTGAGTTTACCACAGGAAGTGTGGTGTTGGCACAGACTCAGGGGCTGTGCAATAAAATGCCAGAGTGGGAACGAGAAATGGAAATGGACAATACATTCAGGAGAAGACTCAAAGCTGATTTTGCTGTATGTTTTACATCAGGAACCCACTGCGTCTGCCAAGCTGATCTGCACTCTGTCTTCTAAGGTGAAGAAAAGTCTTCATGCTCTTAGGAGTTTCCAGCATTCCTGGCCACATCATGAAGCAGGATACAAGGGCTTTTTGACATCACCAGGGAAGAATGCATCCTCCCTTTTAATGCTCTTGCATTTCTGTTTCTGTGCTCTCTGAGGCTGCTGCTCTAGATACTGAGGTGTGTATGTTCTGCCTTGGCAGGATGTGAGGAGTTTACAAGGGGAGAAAACTCTGCTTTGCTGATGACCTTGGATGACCACGGGAGCAGATGGCAGGTTGCTGTTTGTCATCAGAGAACTCATGTGTCCTTCCCTGGTGTCGGCTCTGGATGGGAACAGTCTCTGTATGTTTATTTTCTGCTTAGAATAGATGCATAATAGATGCTTCAGGAGAAGCATCTATTGTTAATTAGAAGTAAGACCAGAGATGGGCAGACTGGGAAAAGTCGGAACTCTGGAAAATGTTTGTCAATTTGAATCTGTCTAAACCTGGGCAAAATAAGCGTATATGTGGGGCAAACCAGATGGTTTGTTTAGGGAAATTCATATTACAGGCTTCTGAACCTGATGTAACTATGAGGTGCTCTTTTCAGGACACCACTAGTCCTTTTCCAGCCTACACAGGGTGTATACAGTGCCAAGACTGTGGCCACACAACTGCCAGGGATTTTCCAGCCACTTACTCCTCTTAAATTCATGTCATAGTCTCTGTGTCACATCCTGGGTGGTGTCAAGGCCCTTTCTGTTTTATGAGTCTGATTAACAGCACATTCACTTGAGTTGACTTATGTGCTGTCCTGTCTCTTTGTCTGTGTTGTGTTTGCTGAGACAGTAGATTCCCTTATCCAGTTCCCAGGCAGCTGAAAGATATAGGGTAAGATAACTATTTAGAGAGAAGCAGAGTACACTCAACAGGATTGAAGAAAATTAGAAAATATTTAAAACTTGCATTTCTAACCTACTTACATTTTGGTTTTGTATCATCAGAACTTTTTAGGCAGTTATAAGACATATGGGCTAGGTATAGAGTTTACATTGCACTTCATCATTTGAGGGATGCATTAGAAAACCTTGTGTCTTTTTCGTTTTTTTTCTCCCAGTGTACAGAGATCTATCCTGTCTTATTTAGTTGCCTCTGGCTAAAAGGCCTAGAAACACCATCTCCTGGCACCTTCAGGAGTTTCTCATTTCATACAAAATCTATCATGTCTGGGAAGATCTGGGTGCACGAGTTTAAAATCAGGTTTCCACAATTGTGTGGCGGTGGGAACTCACAGGAGGACAGAAAGAGCTGAGAATACAACTTAAGCTGTATCACTTTGAACCCAGAGGGATTACTGGTCATACTTGCTCAGTTTTAAATTGAAACCAATCTGACAGAGCTTGTCTGGCAGTTGTGATATAAGTTTATATTTTGTTTTAAAACCAGTTAATTTATTCTACAGGTTGAAAATGCTTCAGCCAAGTTGCCTTCACTATGGAAGCAAAATCTTCACACATCCTAACTGATGGTGGCAAAGAAACAAACCCTTTGCTTTTTTTTGTTTGTTTGTTTTGAGTTGTCATAAGAATGTTGGAGAAATTCAATTCCTATCCCTAATGAGGATCTAGTTTTCAAATATATCTCCGCCTATCTCAGAGCATTTCTGCTCAGGAATTGAGAAAAAATTTATACACATCAGGAGAGCGGAAATTGTGTTCTTTATGCTACTTCTCTAGAGCATTTTTCTCCGGGTTTTGAGTTAATATTTTCCTGCCAGAGTGCCCTGCTGAGTCTGTAACAGCAAAGGCAAAGGCAAAGGCAAAGGCAAGCAGCAGCACTTCCAAGGCAGGGAGGGATTTTGCTCACTGAGCATTTGTAAACACTTGAAGTGCAGTTTGGGTGTAGAGGACCCATTGATATTGGCCAGATTGATGCCTCTCTGTAACTCCACCAAGGCTGGTGAGAGCCACCATCCCTTGAGCAGCTGCAGGGATGCTGGTGGGAGTGTGCTGCCTGCAATGTGCTGGTGGCTGAGGCGCGCAGGAGCAGAGGGGAGAGAGGTGCAACAGCTATTTAAATTTCCTCATGTAAACTTAAGTCTTCTGTCTCCATGCTCATCCCCTCCCCAGGGGGTCACAACAAGTAGGGGGTTCTTCATAAAAGTCATTGATTCTATGAAATACACATCTATCAGTGCACAGCTTGTTTGTGTTTCAGTGAATCCTGGCTCTGGTAAGCATATTTTATGAGTCTGCTGTTTCAGTCATTATTGACAAAAGATTTTCCATCCCTGCATCCCAGCAGGGGTATTGCATATCTTTCTGCAATTTAGGATGATGTTTCCTCTTGTGAAGGATGCATTTCATGTTGAGACATTCCCAGCTTGTTGATCAGAAAGTATGAACATTTCTAAATCTTCTTGTCAGAATAACAGCAGGGGAAATGCTGAAATGGTGAGAGAGAGGGAAAAAACGGTCTTCTGGCCAAATACTCTTGACTAGAAGGTAATTTACACTACTGCTGTCATAAAGTGTCGCACACAACCACGAGCTGATTTTGGTGGATAGGAAATCAAACCATGCCTCTCTTCACATGAACCACTGATGCCAGTGAACTGGGTGGAGTCCAAACTCATCACTTGAGTGGGCCTGGGGAGTTCATGGTCTCCTGTTCTCTTGTTTTCTCACACTCACCTCCATACCAGCCCCATGTCAAGTCATTCTCTCCCTCTGGTGCAGGACCATGACCTCCTACTCATGGTACCTGTGTGTAGGCTCTATGTGGTAGTTTCCCTTGGATATTTGAGTATTTATTTAGTTTTAGCCCGTTGAAGTTTACAACTGATTTAGGTATCTCAGACTGTCTTTATCATTCACTAGATAAACTGGTCTTTCTAGTAAGGTATTTTGGTGAGAAGGAGCTCAGTGCTTCTCACCCAGACACAGACACTCACCTTGTGATTGAGTCACAACTAATTCGGAGTTTGTTATCTGTGCATTTTGCGGGGAGGGAAACTGGTGATTTCAGTGGATGGTCATTCCACTGCCTTAAAAGCCCTCCCTTGTACTGTCTACAGAGGTAGACAAGATGATCCCAGCAGACTGAGCCCTAACCTTTCAGATGTTAAATGAGCTCAATCCTACTCCATCTGCTGATGGAACTGGAGGATTCTGCTGTTACCTCACTGTAGCATGGTCCATGGGTCCATGGCAGCAGGGCTCTGCCTCTGCCTTCTTGGACTTGTCACCATATGAACTCTCTACCATCCCTCTGGGCCTCAGAGTCCCCTAGAGAGAAGGCAATGCCATGCTCAGTTTGAGGTTTATGGTCACTCCTCTGATCAGCATTTGAAAGCCATCAAGCTCCCCAAATCTCCAGTCCTCAGTCTTCCATGGGAGTTCATATGTTACTCTGGGTAAATCCTTTAGCAGGGAGATCTCTCATGAATTGGCAGTAAAACACCGTTAAGGGTCTTCAGGGTCCTCTGTAGCAAGCCAGTGTTGCACACCAGGGTACTCCCAAGTTGGAAATAAAATATGCTCATATTGAAGTAGATATGAACTTAATTCTGTCCGAGAAATACACTGAGGCCTTACTTCTGCAGAGCCAGAAGTGGGCTTGAATATTTTTCCTACCACGGAGCAAGCCAGCACTGGGAGACTCTTCTGCAAAGCTGAGGGTGTCACTTAAAAACTGCTGATGGGGAGAAGCTAAGGTGGTGGAAACCAGTAGATTCCTCCTCTGGATCCCAGTTCCTGTGTGCACTGAGGGAGAAGGTTGTGTGTCAAACTTGCCCTCGTTCTTTAATGAAAAATGCATTAGGGAGACCAAAACATAAAGAGCTCTGTAAATAATAGGCAATATAAGACACAGTTTCCTATGATCTCTCCAGAGTCACGTTGTCTCATGTTCATCATTTAATTTTAGATGCAAAGTTGAGTAAGTTGCCAAAGTAAACTGTCCTGAAACAGAACAAATATTCTGGGCACAGAAGCAGTAACTTTTGATAAGGTTTTACATATATCTGTGAAAATAAATGTGACTAGATTTGCTGGCACCATCTGTATTTTTTACAAAATATATGCACTTCTTTTGGGGGTTGTTTGCTGGCCTAGGTCTGCTATTTGTACCTCAAGAGCCCTTAGCAATATTGTTAAATTTTGACAAAGCTTTTTAACAGCCATAATACAGTCACTGTATTTTGAATCACCTTGCACATAACTAAATGATCCAGAATGTATTTGTCACAGCTTGCAAACATTTCTGTAAACAGTTGATTTAATTTCTGTTCACTCAAGACCATTTTCAGCAACTTGCCTCATTATTTTCGTCTGAAACTCATCTTGAAAGAATTGTTCTGAATTAGATGTTGGGGGAATAGGTTTGAAACTTTTTCCTGCTAGTTCGTTAACCCAGTTTAATAGATTTTGTGGGAGAGTACTTTCTCTATACAGTGGTTATTTAGGCAATAGTTCCTATTTTTTCAAAATATTTATAAACCAGTAAGTTCCTCTGATATATTTATTGGCATCTTGGAGCAATTTATTGCCCATATAATGGAAAGGAATGGATAAAGTCATGTCTGTTATAAAACTAGGTTATTTTTATTTGTCCTTTAAATACTTTCGTGCAACTTCTGAAGCTAGTGTACAAAGGAGAGGGTTGTGCTCTTGTACTTGTTTATCTTTACTTTGCTGTTAGTGAATTCTTTCTGGTGTCATGCTTTGTGCGTGGCTCAAAAAAAGTAATTAGGATTAGAGTCAAACATTAACCTTGTGACCTTTTTGTTTATATACCTACTGTAAGTCTGTTCTGCTTGTATTCCTGCAGTTAGTAAAAGCAAACTTGTGTGCACAGTCCCTGGATGGCAGTGGGCAAACTGAAATGTTTGTCAAGATCGCTGATACCACATCCCTTCCAAACCAAATCTTCAAAGGCTTGTCAGTGGCTGAGATTAACAGAGAAGGGGGCTTTTAAAACGTGTATGTCTGCCTCCTTTCAAAAATAGTAAACTGGCATAAGTAACATCTTAACTCAAGGTGGTGATGCACAGTGCAATAAATGGAAGTTGAATACACATTTTAAGGTTGGCTCAACTTGGTAAATGAATACAGGCTATAAAATTCAAAGGAAAAAGACTTATCACCTGTCCCTGTCACAGTCCCCAAGGCAATGTACCCGGGAAAAACTGAAAAGGGGTGGAAACCCCAGATGTTCCTGTTGTTTTTGCAAAACTGTTGTTCTCACCATTCCTTGGGCTTTTTGAAGTGGCCTCTCCATGTGCAGGAGAGGGAAATCACTGTCTGTTCTTACAGTGGAAAATGTTTGAATGCAGCCACAGTGTGTAAAACCAAAGGATGGTGCCTTGGTTTATTGATTTCCATGTGTAGGTGTTAAGGCTTCCTGAAAACAGTAAATTCAGAAGTTGTAGAAAGCTTTTAGGCTTGTCCATTTTTACCAATAAAACTGACTAAGAAAAGATTAATGTACCACAGTGCCTCAAGAAGCCATGCTGCCAAAGGATGCTACTGGGAAGAAGTTGGCACAGATGTTGCCATGGGGCAGAGGACTGCAGAGTGCTGCCAAAGGCTGGGTCCTCCTTCTGATGCTCGCCAAACAGATTTACTGGCTCCTTGGCCCTGCAGCTGCAATGACCAAATGTCACAGTCAGGTCTGCATCTTTTGGGACTTACTCCAGGGTCACTGATTCCCAGCGACTCCATCTGGCACAGATGCCAGACTGACTCCTCTGTTGTACTTGCAGCTCAGCTTGCATCTGGGAAAATGGAGAGAAGGACAAAAATCAGACATTGGCCGATTTCTGTTTGTGCTGCACCAGGATCTCTGGGAGCTCGGCTCCTTCCCGGCTGCTGCAGCTCAGTGTCACTGTGCACACCTTGACTAGGTACCTACAGACAAGGGCTGTTGCATTTAATTTTATTGCTTGTACTAGATGGTGCATCTTATCTCAGTGAGACTGAGACTTGGATGTCTCCTCTGTGTGGCTGTTGTTGTGTGCTTGGAATAAGGATTACTGCTAGTGAGAAGGCAGCAGCAAGGCTGGTGCAGACAGCCAAATCCCACTAAACCTCCCTTGTTCCCTGTTTCCTTAATTTGTTCATCTGACTGGGTTGCCCCTCCCCTACAAGGTTCTGCTGCCAGAGTTGCAGCTGCCTCCTTCCCATCCCATGGGAAATGCATCTTGCTCTCCCCCTTTCCTATCCTCCGGTGCATGCTCAGGTATCAGCTGTGCCAGACTCAGAAGAGACTACTTGATTGCAGCAACATCCTTGTGAGAGCAGAGTGTTCTGTAATTCCCTTATCAAACACATCATGTGTTTTGATCACATAGGAAATTAATTCAGTCCATCAGTGCATGTTTATTGTCAGTACAAATCTCAGCATGACTTTTACAGAAAAGTCCCTAACAAAGCCCTTTCTTTGCAAGTTGGTATGTTTTAAAATTGATACACTTTTTTTCAAACAGTGAAAATGTCGATATTGTTAAGTCCTCAAACACTTAACAATCTTTGCAGATACCCTTGATGGCATGGTGAATTTTGAACATGTCCTTGATTGATATCAAATACAGTTATCAATGCAGGAAGCGTTTGAGTAGGGCTCCTCTGTGGAAAAGTAGGGTCGAGCAGAGGCAGCTTTCTCGTAAAAAATAATCGTCATAAAATTGTTTTTGTGCTTTACAGTGAAAGGAGGATGCTGCCTCCAAGTGCAGATAAACACAAGCTCAGCCTATGAAGAGACCTCAGAAAGCTAGGGAGATGTAAACTCAAATTTTTGCTCAAGTGGAAACCATACAATGATTTTATGTTATTTTCTTGTCTTATAGAGCAAGGTTCTGAGACATCCAGACCTTGTGTAATTTCTGCTCAATCTCTAGTAGATGTGAGAGTGACAGGTGAATTACAAAAGGGAGAAGCCTAGGAGGTGACAGATTGGCCTTAACTGTAGACAAATTTCTCAGGGATGCAAAACAAAAGGCCTAAAGAAAACAAGGACCCAGCCTTGAGATTACAAGGTACTGCTGTGAAATGGAGCTATAATGGCATAGCAGGCTATGCCTGGGGACTCTGTGGATGTGCAGGGAGAGACAGAAATGGAGAGGACAAAGAAGGAAAATTGCTGGAAACAATGACACTTGAAAACCATTGCCTGCCGTCTATCCCTGTCCTGTCATGTCAGGCTCCTCCTCCCTATTCCCAAGCACTTCTTTTGGCTCATGAAAAGACTTCTATCTTTACTCCTTACTATTCTGTAAAACTTAAATGGTTAATTCCAGTTCTGGGTCAGATGTTGACTCTCCCAGTCAGAAAATGGAAATACTTGCTCTGTGGAGAAAAAGTTTCAGTAATGTAGGCAGACCTCCTGTTTGTGCAAAAACAAGAAGAGAGTTGGTTAAATAATGGCTGTTAATCATGTAAATGAAATAATATATAGGGATAACCTAGACGTGTGTGTATATGTATGTTTTTGTGTAATCCCAATGTAGCTCTCCATTGGAATCAGACTCCTTTGTAATCTTAAGGTAACTTTATTGAAATGAGAAAACAAAGAAGAATATTGTTTTCTAGCAATACTTTAGCATTGTAAAGTAAATACTCCAGCAAGTATTTACTAGCAGGAATACTATTACCACAGTTAATGAAACTCTAATCAGTAAATGGAGCCAGCTGCAAACACTAGGCTTTTTTTCCTGAAAGTGCCTAAATGTCCCAATAAGCATTTTCATCCCTCAGCAAAAAAATATCTATTTTTAAGGCTACAAAGTGCAATGGGCCCTATGAGACCTCAAGAACTGTGCTACAATCAGCAATGAAAATGCTATATAAAATGTTAGTGGAAAGTATAAAACTTCACTTCTGATATGGAGGTCTAACCTTTTCTAAGAGACTTGAGGTGCTAAGAATGAGCCTGAGTCTCAGAAATGGCAACTATCAAGAATATTTAGGGTATGTGGTAAGTGTCTGTTGTATGTTCCCAATAAGTGGGCTATTGAATCATTGAAGAACAATAACAGCACCCTATGTTGGGCAGAAGGGCTGAGGGAAGCTTTCTGGAAACACAGACGAGGACATATTCACAGTGCTACCCACACATGGCCCCAGCCCCATCTCTGCCACCATTGAGGACAGCCTCCAGTTTCCAGTGACTTTCTGCCTGTTGAAGTTAAACAGCCTAAAGAGGATTTTCTCCAGCTCTCTAACATGATATTTCCCAGTAACTGTCTGGAGGTGACCTTGGGGAGCATGGTCCCAGGCTTCACACTGCTGCAGAAACTGCCTTCAGGAGCCATCCGTTTCAAATTTAATTTAACGTGTCTCCCTCTTTCCCCCAGACCTCATAATCCCCCATCCTGTTACTGGGATGTTTTACAGCACCTTGGTTTTGCAGAACTTCCATGCACCGCCTGCATTTGCCTGTGTGGATAGTAGCTGGCAGTGGGTGAATCACAACTCTTTTCCAGTATTGCCTTAAGGGAATTTGAGGATGGGTGAGGGACTGTTTAGGTGATCAAATTTCAGACATTTAACACAAATACCCTCTGAAGGAGCAAACCTCTCTCTGTTGGAGTCTAGAGGGAAATTAGGATCTTGGATGTAAGGGCTTTAACCTTCATGCTAATCAGAAGTCTACAGCTGATCACTTCCTGTAAGAAGTGTCTCAGGCATCTCCGAGCACATCTCCCTCTAGTGCAGCTGTAATGGCAAGCAGGGAGTTGAGTGCTAAGTATCAACTCATCAATATTTCTGGGGAAGGAGAATAAACTTTGCAGCCAAAAGTAGTTTTCCTAAGATTGTTTTCCCAGTGCAACTCTCTGCATCCTTGGTTGTGTTTATGAAAAAGCATTTTTATTTACATGGAAAAACAAACCACAAGAGTTTTCTCATCTGTCATCCTTCTGTTTCTGCAAGTACACACATGTCCTTGGAAAGAACCCTGCTTGAGCACTCTCTGGGATTCAGTGGTAGCATCATGTTTCTGCAATGAGCAGCCACATGCCACCTAGAGTAAGCAGTTGATGCAGTTAACAAATAACCACAGGATTTCTACGGCTCATCCACAATAAATCCAGCACCCAGCAAAGTCTTTCTGCTAACTTTGGGAGTGTTCCTGCAAACTTTTCACTTCCTTGCAGTTA
Organism: Serilophus lunatus; assembly: GCA_013399895.1. Lineage (NCBI taxonomy): Eukaryota > Metazoa > Chordata > Aves > Passeriformes > Eurylaimidae > Serilophus > Serilophus lunatus. The sequence continues at coordinate 16,901 of VXBA01001379.1, forward strand.
GTTCATTGAAAATTAAAGGTGATTCCAAAAATGGTGATAACAAGGCCAGGTTTCCCACTGTACAAGTGGGGCAGCAGTGCCAACAGCACAGTTTCTGTTTTGATTTCCATGGTGAAGTTTGTATCTCAGACATTTAAATGTACTTCAGTTAGACATCATATCACCATTGAAAATAAAAATGTTTTTTTCCCAAATTGTGTGGGAAAGCTTGCAGGAGAGGTCCCTGCGATGAGAGGCACAGACCCTCAGGGAGAGGTGTGTTCCCCACTTCCTTAGTGATAGTTGGAGAATGGAGGATCGACCATTTGTAGGGTACAGCTGGAGCCAGTGTAGGACACAAACAAGAAGGTCTCTCATGTTAGACTTGGCTCATGCTCCAGGTCATACAAAAACTCTACAGATGTGTATTGCATCTCACAGCCAGAGGCACAGGCGAATATGAGGACCTGTGGCTGCACCAGGAGCTGGTGAATTCCATGGTGAGTGGAGAAAGCAGGGCAGCAAGGCAGGACTGGTGCTCAGAACAGAGCTGGACATCTTTTCTCCAAGGCATCCTGGCCTATATCAGGAACAGTGTGGCCAACAGGACGAGGGAAGTGATTCTTCCCCTGTACTCGGCACTGGTTAGGCTGCACCTCGAGTGCTGTGTCTAGTGCTGGGCCCCTTAATTCAGGAAGAACGTTGAGGTGCTGGAGTGTGTCCAAAGAAGGGCAATGAAGATGATGAAGGAACAGAGCACAAGTCCTGTGAGGAACAGCTAAGGGAGCTGAGGTTGTTTAGCCTGGAGAAGAGAAGGATCAGGGGAGACCTTATCACTCTCTACAGCTGCCTGAAAGGAGGGAGTAGCCAGGTGGGGGGTCGGTCTCTTCTCCCAGGAAACTCCTGACAGGACAAGAGGGTGCAGGTCTTAAACTGCACCAGGGGAGGTTTGAGTTAGACAGCAGGAAGAAGTTCTTCACAAGAGAGAATGATTGGGCATTGGAGTGGGCTGCCCAGGGAGGAGGTGGAGTCACTGTCCCTGGAGGTATTTAAGAAGAGACAGGATATGGCATATAATGCCACAGTCTAGTTGACAAGATGGTGTTAGGTCAAAGGTTGGATGTGATGACCTCAGACATCTTTTCCAACCTAGCTGATTCTGTGATTCTGTGACTCTCAGGGGAGGCCCTGAGTATGACACACTGGTTTTACACTATACTGCTGTACGAAAGTCTTCTTGTTCCACACAACTCCTTTCACAGCCCTCAGCTGCAAGAGAGGAACAGAAAAATATCCAGAAGGTCTCTTTTTTTTTTTTTTAAATCAATCTCGTATTTGCTAGACTAGAATCATGGACTGATAGAATATCTTGAGTTTGAAGGGATCCGTAAGGATCATTGAGTCCAACTTCTAGGTCTGCACAGGNAAAATATCCAGAAGGTCTCTTTTTTTTTTTTTAAATCAATCTCGTATTTGCTAGACTAGAATCATGGACTGATAGAATATCTTGAGTTTGAAGGGATCCGTAAGGATCATTGAGTCCAACTTCTAGGTCTGCACAGGGCAACACAAAAAATCACACCATACGCCTGAGACCACCTTCCAAACACTTCTTGAACTCTGTCAGGCTTGGTGCCATGACCAATTCCATGGGGAGCCTTCTCCAGCTGTTAGCTGATCATTGTAATCAGCATGGAACTTACGTGTAGCAGTCCCCATCCCTAAATCACAGCCTGCTTTGGCAGTTTTGTCCTGTGTACCCTTACCACTGAGCAGGCAAGTACGCTGCAGGTTCAGAAAACACATGTGCATTGCTTTTTGTACTCCTTGTGCTTAGAAGGAAAACTGTTGCAAGACTGAATATGCCCAACTGAATTCTGAAGAATAATTTGTATTGAAACAGAAGACGTGAGTAGAAAGATATTTAGCAAATACACACAATTTGTCAAGAAATTTGTTTCAAATCAGAAGTTGTTTTTTGTCCAGTTTCAAGTAACAGAATAAGGTTTAAGGTGTCTTATTCTTTCAAAAATATTTAAAAGGCAATATTCAAATATGTCGTGCAGTCCATTTGAATGAATAACACACATTTGCACGATCAGCACAGTATGTTGCAAGAGGACATTTCTGAGTGGCACATAACCAAGTTATTTAGTGAAATAACTTTTTATTTTAAAACTAATTTGCATTTCATACTTTTGGCTCCTCAAGTACATGCTGAAGGCAGAACTGGCTGTGTGCCTTCAGCTTTTTCAGGCTACGGAGAAATTGAGAAAAAAGTGAACAAAATGAAAAGAACAGAAGAAGGAAATATTGATAACAAAAGTCCTGACTAGGAGATAGCATGTATCAGGGAAAGCAAGGAGAAGGGAGAAAAAAAAAGGGGAGAGAAGTGAGGGGACGTGATAATGTTCTCAGCATGAGCTGGGAAGCCTGATAGTCAGACAGCCCTGCCAATGGGAGAGCAGCTGTCCAACCTGGTGAGGAGGGTTAGCAGCTGAGGAGGGAGTTACTGTCCTCCTTGGGGTATAAATATCACTTTGTAGGTGTTAGATTTGTTTTAGCCTCTTACTATCTCAAGAATTTGTTTGGGACCGTCTGAGGGTCGACTCCACACCTTCTAAAGTTACTCTCTGTACAGTTGCTGCTGAATTCTGTAGTGTCTCTCCCAGACCTTTCCTGTGCCCTGTGCTGGCAGGTCTGTCTCTGCATTAGAGAAGCAATGTTTCTGCCCTGCTGAGGCCAGACTCTGGGTCCATGGCATGGAAAGAAACTGGCCCCAGGGCTTCCTGTCCACACTGCCCTAGGACATCCTCTTGTTTTCCTCTGCAATGTGCACAAGACCTACTCACAGGCTTTGCAGTGATTGGAGAAAGGAGCTAGAAAGATGATGAGAAAGGTCTGGGTGAATATATATGGGTTTTCCCTGTGCAAACAGTCCAATCAATGTGGTCCATGGCTGGAGCTGCTTGAGGAAGGCATTGGCAGCACCACTGTAGCTCTTTGGACACGTCGGCATTAACCAAGTTTTCTGCTGGTGCTGTCTGAAACTCAGCAGCTCCAAAAAATACTCTTTTTCCTCATTGAAGAACATAAACAACTTTCTCTGTTTTAATTACCCAGTCTTGTCCTTTGAGCCTCTAGCCCTATATGCCATGTGATGGAGTCAGAGTTCCAGCATGATATTCAGACAGAGGGAAAATTTGTAGTGCACACACACTTTAGGAAAGAGTTGGGAATTAGGAACCATAACAGGCAGCATTGAAAGGAGAAGCCCATGATTATTTTGAAAAACAGTGAGAGCTTCAAAACATCCTGGAACTTTGGGTGTCTTGGTGTTAACAGGATTGTAATTCAATATGGAGATAGAAGGCACAATAATCATTAAGGGTCAGATCTCCTCTGGGATGCAGCAGTTCAGGCATAGAGCTTTGAAACTACAGACAATCTGAGGTTCAAAGGGATGACCGTAGGGAAGAGCTCAGAAGAGTCTTTGAATTGTTGTCATCGTATTTCCTGCATCCTTTGTGCTAAATCTGAAGCTTTGGTGATACATGAAAGACCTGATGCCTGGCATTGCACAGGGAGCACTCATTTCAGTCCATGGCATGCATTTTCTGGGTTCAGAATTTATCATGATGGGGATGTCAGTAGGGGAGAACACACCTGGAAAGGTCAGTGGATGCTTATTCATGAAAGCTCTGATCTGGCACCTTGAAGAAACTCAGCAGCAGACAGGTCACTGCCACCTCCTCCTTTGGACATGCTGGTGGCCAGGCTTAGCTCCATGGCCCAGGCACCACTGTGAGAGAGTTGCATGACATCCCCTGTTTTATGTCTAGCCTCTCTCTTTCCTCACTTTTTTTCTCTCTTTCTCTCTCTCGTTGTTCCTTGGTTTCTTCAAATCTCAGAGGAACATCCAGCAAGCAGTGCTGCACCAGTGCTAGCACTTTGTGGTCTGAACTTTTAGAGCTCACTGGTGATGGTGATTTGGGTTTGGCACTGGCACTCCTGCGTTTTGCAGCCACAAACGTTTGAAGCTGATGGCCAGGAGTGTCTGCTGAGGGAAGGCGAGCAGGGAAGCAGCTGCCTCAATAAGCTGCCCACTTGGGTGATGGCAGAGCTCCCCAGCCAGACTCCAGCACTCAGAGAAGCAGTAGGACACAGTTAACTGCTAGCAGGGACATGTCAACACTCGGAAGCATTTATGCCCATTCTTTAAAAAAACTCGAAACCAAAAACTCAACTCTCTCCTCACAAAGTAATACCAGATTTTTTCTATGGCTGTGTTTTTATTGAGGACATTTACAGTTAAAATGCTGCTGGAAGTCAGACAGGAAAATCAGATTGAAGGTAACTTTAACTCTATTATGAAGGAAAAAATGCTTCTTTTGAAAGCATAAACACGTTATTCTACTTCTTTCTAACTTAGTCAAACTAATGACCATTATTTATATATATTTCTTCTTCACTCTATGTTCTGGTTATTTTCCTCAAGTTCACTGTCACCTGAAATGGTATTTTCTTTTACTTCTCTAAAATACTGCATGGGTCTGTGGAGAAATATTCAATTGCTAGTCCCTTTCCTTGCTTTTACCCTTTGAAATTTTCTGAACAAACTCTCTCGAAACAATGAAATGCAAATATATAGAATCTAAACCATACAAATGATCCCCTATTCTAAAATTAGCTACAAAATACTTATTTTCAATTAATTTAAAGTAATATACCTTCTTATAATTCCAGAATTTATTAATTTGGTTGCAAGAGCTTATTTCATGAGCTGTTTTACAGATCCAGAGTTAACTCCAGTGTTTTCTGCAGCCTACAAATTCCATAACAACAAATTGTTTCAGAGTGAGAATTACTCCAAATTAGTTGTTTCCCTTTTTTTTCAACAGAAAACAAGAAAGGATTGGATGTCCTCAGTCTCTCTTAGGACCCATAGGCAAGTGATTGGAATGAACACTTTTCATTATAAGCTATAGAGAAGCTGTTCTCAGTCCTGGCACAATCAAAACAGGCAGGAATGACTAAAAATGAAGAAAACCAGGAAAACAAAGTTTAGCTGGATTTCCATTGTTGTGCTACTTATGTTTGAATCTCTTTAATCTGCCTAGCTCTTAAGTCAACAATTTTTAAAAAGAAACTATTTTTTCCCCTGCAGTTTTCATATGACTATTTTCCTGATAATTTTTGAAAGGATAAATCAAACTATATTTATTAGTAAAATTGCCCAGCCTCCTCATTGCTGAAGTAAATAGCATGATTCTCTGTCTTTGGTCTGGGAAGTATTTGTGGAGTCTGTTCCCAAGACTTCAAAAAAGAAGACTAAAGATAATAAAAAAATATGTCAACATCTCAGGCTTTCCTTCTACTGCTTCATTGCTACTCCAATGATCAAAAGGAGAAAAGTAATTGTTAATGTTTAATCTAGCTTATGCTCTTGTGGCATTCCATTTTGACTTGACTCTGTTTCGTTAGCTTGCTTTGCCTGGGGTAGGCTGGTTTTTGCCATGTATCTGTAGTCACAGAAAGAAGAATTATTTATTGATTGTGATGGATAACAATAAAATGACACCAAAACAGGATGGGGTAGAGAATTTCATTGAGCTGGACATGTTAGAAATTAAATGGTGACTTGAGGAAAGAGACTAAGTAAGAACGAGCCAGAGCCCAGTTATAGAGCTTTGATTTTTAAATTATTTCAAAAGCAGCTCTGCTTTCAAAAAACACAAGTGGGGTTCAGAAAACCATTGTTCTGGGAGGTATCTTCTACTCCAGATTTGAATGCTTGGAGCTTGTTTTGAAACATTGCTGCATTGTTTCTAATGGTGAGGTTATGATTGTTCTGGGATAGGAAAATCTCTTGTGGTTGTGAAGTTTTGAAATGAAGAGCAGAAAGCTTTCCCAATTCAGTGCTATGAGGGATGATTCCGTGACATCAAGGTTACCTCTGACCGCTATGAAATCCAGGAAAAAGTGGTTCAGTTTGAAATGCTGATAGTCACTTGTACATGGTGTAATTTTGTGTGAGATGGATTGTGTATTGCCTCAGCAAGATTTTTGTTAGATTTTAGATGAGATAAATTGGAACTTAGTTTAACCTTATAAAAACACAGTCCAAACCACCTTTCTGGACTGCCTGTGCATCCAGGTTAGGGAATTTAGCACCTTTGATTAGCAGTCCCATCCAATTGGAATAGGGACCTGAGCAGGTCAGGGATGAACTTTCTTCCAGAGGATTTCTGTTTTCCTGGCTGGAGGTGAAACCTGGATACCCCAGAACGAGTTGGCCAGAGAAGATGTTCATGCCCCATCCCTTGAAGTGTTCAAGGCCAGGTGGGGTGGGACTCTGAATAACCTGGTCGAGGGGTTGGTATCCCTACGCATGACAGAGGGATTAGAAATAGATCATCTTTAAGGTCCCTTCCAACACAAGCCATTCCATGATTCCATGTTTTTATGATAACCAGTTTACTTAGGTATGGATCAAAATGTATTTGCTTTATCTGCATGTATCTCAGCTATGTGCGCCTGTATAATTTGCTTTTCTTGAAGAAGGGATTGTGCAAGTCTGTGTCTAACATTTTTGAAAATCTAGACATAAGATAAAATTTTGATGTGAGGCTTCTACTATAGCAAATTGTTGATGACCCTGCTAATGCTATGAGAGCACAGTGTGATTACCAATCCAAGGAGAACTTGTGATCTTCCTGATAGCAAAGACAGCTCAGTTTTGGTGATAAATGTCAGTATCCTAGCACAGCAAAGGGTTCCTTTTCTCTGTGGAAATGGAAGATAGCAGAAATATATCAACTTCTTTGGGTCTTCAAGACTGCAAATGTTTAGAAGTTGTGCCAGCTCTGTCCTTGCTCTTTGTCTGATTTGGTATTCATCTGTTACCTCCTCCTCTTCCCTCCTCTCCCACCAACCTTCTCCGGAAGAATAGCCATGGCCAGCGGCTCTGATCATCAGGGGTGGTGAGTGCAGAGCACCACAGCTTGCACAAAGAGGGATGGATACTCAGCACTGCTCAGGATTAGGGCCGTATCTAGGAACAGCCTCCCAGCTGCAACGTTTATTCTGCCACCTTAGCTGCTGGACTGCAAAAGTACTCACAGAGTTTTCATCAAGATGAAATGTATAGGGAGCACAGGGAGGGGAGTGCCTGGCCTCTCACAGCAGATTAGGCTAATAATCCTGTACACTATTGAGGTATTTAGTGTGCTTGTGGTGCTTATGATGTTAACTAGAAGCCCAGACAGCAAAGTCCCAAGATTATATTTTGCACTTTAGCTAAGTTTTTCATCAGAAATGGTAATAATCTCTTGATTAAGCAGTTTAACAGCAGATTAGATTTAACAATAGGGCTTTTGCAGGCACAATCCTGTCATAACTACAGCTGCAAGACTTACGGCTGGGGGAACAACATTGCTTATTAGCACCGGCAGCAAAACTACTTAGGAGTTCAGCTGCGCCATCAGTGTGTTGTTACAAAGTATTTTGTTTTGAAACTTAAGTGACCATGATATTTTAAATGTTCTGCAAGAGGAGTCCCATGTTTTTCATTAAAACCAATGACTTTTTTATACTGACAGAATTTTCTCTGAGGGAGTGGAAAGTGATGAGTACAGACATAGTGATCATCAGTTTATGTAGCATCTTGCAGTTCTGTATGTTCTTAAAAAGCTGAAAAAGTCTACATCTTGCTTGCCAGGCAGGAATCAGAACTGGTTTTCAACTCAGGGAAGGCTGTTAAGTCAGGAAAGTCTCAATTGTCACCGAGGGTCATCAGCTTGGAGATGTACTGTTGTGGAGAGAGAAGAAAATGCTGCAACAGGATGTGCATTAATGTGTATATTCTGAAACGCCCACAAATTTCCACTAGCAACAGTAAAGCTGCAGTGACAGCACTGCGTGCCAATGTGGACATTTGGAAAAGAGCAGGGAGACAGATATCAAGTCTACAAAAATGAGCTAGACAAAGGATTAAATCAATTAGTATTATTCAGCCTTAAGAAGAGAAAAACTGGGGAATGGGAAGAGGAAATAATCTCTTTTCTATGCCTGTGCTGAGTAAGATGTATAGCAGACCTGAATTACAGCAAGGAAGAGAGAGCACAGATGTTGGAGGACTTCTTCAAAGCCGCAGAAGCCATCTCTAGAATGAGGTTAGCTGACTGTCAGGTCAGTTTTTCCTGCCTGGAAGCATAAGGTAGACAAAGTGAGCGCTCATGAGCAAGCCCTGTGGCACTGAGCAGGCACTTTTATCCCCATAATGCTCTCACCACATAGCTTAAAAAAACGAGCCAGGACTCCCAGATTACTCTGATGAAATCAAGTAAAAAAAGAAGTAGAAAGAAAAAACATATACTTAAAAAAACTCTAGAAGTCATTGACACTTATATTATTTAACAGGCAACAGACCTCGATGTCAGACAAATTAGACATGCTGTGGTTCTGTGATCCTTTTCCCAGAATGTGTCAATAACCCATTAAGAGCCTGTTCAGAATAAGGAAAGAAAAAAGAGGTATTTTTAAAAAGGAAACAACTTTCAAATTATTTCTTTTACAGAACAGAGGTTGCACATATGCCTCAGGATTTTTCTTTTTTCCATGCAGGGCTGAAAGAAATGACCTACTTTTTAGGAAGGCACTAGATTTTCTCCATGTTATCTGACCTCAATCCTCAATGACCTTTTGAACTTGTAGTTATGTGTCACATTTGGTGTGCTCCTTGACATTCTTTTTTCTTTTTTTCCATATTTAAGAAAGTGGGGGGGAAGTAATGCTAGCTAATGCCCTTGTTATACTGATCAAGAGACAGACAAACTCCATTAATAGATGGGCATCAGATTCATTTGCTGTCAGCATGCATGAGAGAAAAGATTTAATATTTCAAACCTTTAAGCTCTACAACAGAATGTATCATTACAACATGGTTCACTGATCATGGAGTGCTTGGAGCTCTGTAGGAGGACTGTGGGTGTTTTAGACTATAGAGAATTGTCTGATATTATTAGTTTAAGCAGGCCAACACTTACTGTGACTTGAACTGTTAACGCTTCCTTTTCCCTTTGTTTCCCTGTCCTGTTCTTCCTCCAGCATCGTTAGTGACAAAACAGGAGACCAGAAGCTGTAACCTGCTCCCTGTCTTTGGGCATTAATCAGTTTAGGTTAATAAATTTAGAAATTTATCTGAAAATGAAAGAGCAAGCAAGAGCTATTGACTTTAATTCTGTACCTAGTTGCTGCTTTTGAGCTAACACCCAGCTTAGCTGCTGCTTGTTAAACAGCAGTACAAAAATTCCCACAAGACCATAAAAAAGAAATCTTATTATATGGACAGGCCTTCAGCAAGTGGTCGAGTGATTTAGTTGGAGTGTTGTGCCTTGATGTGGCTAAAGGGAAAATAATGAAGCCAAGCAGGGGGTCAAGAGCAATGCGAAACAGTGATTAAAGCTGTTTATATCTCTTTGTTGGCATGGATACAATCAAATAAGCTCATTAGACATTTTGAATTGCAAAAACATAGCTCAGAAAGCAGCCTGAAATAATATCTGCTATTGCCCTTGTGCAGAGTTTCCTTCTTCACTGTGTCAGCTAGTTTTAGCCTTCCTAGAGGTGATACGCTCTTTTAAAGGAGTAAATGAAGTGAATGCAGATATGTTCAAAGATTTTTAATGAATTCACAATGGATATGAATCCGTTGTTATATAAAACACATCAGATGTTAAGATACATAGGAAAAATACTGAGGATTACCTTTAGGAAAAGTTAGTTGGTTTTAAATGGGGCCTTTTCAAGGTAACCTGAAGAAATGAGGTCTTCCCCAAACATGCTTGTGTATGCTGAACTACTTACACCCCACTGGCAAACTTGCCTTTAAGAGGTGCTAAATTAAACAAAACCCACTGCTAATATAGTCAAAGGTTTGCATAGTCTAACCTAGGACTGCTGAAGTACAGAGGAGAGAGCAGTATCCCTGCACTCCTTAGGCAAGCTCTGAAAGCAGAGGGCTTTTGTACTTTATCATCTAATTGCACTATAAATTTTGTGCTTCTCTTAATTATACTTCCTCCTCTGTCTTTTGTATGCTCCATGTATAGGATTAGATCTAATTTGTGACTGGTTTTGCAGAGCTGATGAGACTTATGCCAGCGGTCATGTAAATGAATAACTTCAGCGTTAAGCTATTGATTGCAAGGACCATAAAGCTCAAACAGTGTATTCTCTTCATTTGTAGTAAACCTCTCTATAAACATTAGACTGGAGATTTTGCTGCTTATTTCCTTTAACATTAGATGCAGGTCAACAAGAATATCAGAGATGGTTGCAAACTCTGCAGTCATGCATCATTATAAAAGATGGTTTGTTTGAAGAACAGCAAGGAGACATAAGGATGTAATCCAGGTATGCTGGATTCTGATGCATGGGGCTATGTCTACATCTGAGGAAAACACAAAATACTTTTGAGGATTTCCACAGTGAAGTCTGGGACTGTCTGCAAGCTGTTCAGACTTCCAGAAGTGTCTATAGCACTTTGGAAGAGGGACTTGAGCTCACTGCCTTTTGACAGATTTACTTCCTCTGCTTCCTACCCATACCTGTGCTCCAAATGACACTTGTGCAAGGCTGATGGATTCCAGCTTTGCATCCCCATGTTTGAGTTATTTTCTGGTAACCAGTGAGGCCCAGCCAGCAGGTGCTGCAATCAGTGAGGTATTCACCTCCTGGGACCTGAAGCTTGGAGTACCCTATGCCTGAAACAGGTTGCAGGCTGGTTCCTCTCTGGTGGCTGGACCTACTGCAGATCCAGGAGAACTGATGGCAAAGAGATATGAAAAGCTGGAAGATGCTTTTCCAGGGGAGCTGTGGGGGGCCCAGAGCAGCTCCTTCTTTTCCTCCCTTCTATGGGATGTGAATTTTTTTGGTAGCACTAGTGTGGTGCTCTACCTGAGAAGTTGGTTATGCAAAAACAGCAGTGAAGTAACTCATCCTCTTGTAACAAGAGCGTAGCTGGAATTGCTAAGATGGGTTTTTGGTAGGCGCAAAGTACATCCACTGAACAAGGAACGAAAAAGCCAAATCTTGGTACAAAGAATATGAGAGAGCAGTGAAATGTCTTGGTTTGGCTGCCTCTGTAGATGAGTCTTCTGGTAATTGCTAAATACTTACTTTGTCCCAATGAAGTCAAAGAAGTGTCACTTTGGTTGGCTTGAATCTGCTAGTCAGACCTAGCTTGAGGAAGACACCATGGTGGTCACACTCCTAAGATGCACTGGCGACCTAGCTTCATGTCTTGCAGAGGTTTCCTCCTGGCAGGAGCAGGGACAGACAGCCCAAATGAAAAATTGCACAGTCCAGGTAGAGGTGTGGGCTGGGAAGGCCTTGGAAGCCAAATCTAAGCCTATGAGTGTTCCAATTAATTCAGACTCAGCTGATGTGGGGACTTGTTTCCTCACCATAACTCAGTTTGGATTCTCCTAAACTTGGCAGTGTGGCTAATGTGGTCACAGATTTTATATGCCAGCACAAGTGTCGGTATTTAATGCCTCAGCAATCAAATAGGGATCTGTCAGTGGCAAGCAGGGTAGTAACTGTGTTGCCGATGGCATGTGGAAGTGCACTGAGCACAAACAAAGTAGCTGTGTTGGATGCTGCAGAAATAAAAGGGATGGGGGGCAGAGAAATAGGAGGATTGTGGGACACGCAGGGTAAGCAGCGTATGGAAACTGCTGTATCGAGACAGCTTTGCTTTGATGTGTGCTCATTGTATAATTACCATGTTAACTAGATGACAGGAGAATGTTGCGGTGGAGAAGTGGAAGGACTCAAAAAATGTCATTAGTATCACTAGGAGAGCAATTCAACAAAGGACGGGGCAGCCAGGGTGTCTGGAGATGCTGCATGTGGCCCCAGCAGAGCATCTGGAAAAGACCATACCCAAGAGGAACAGCCCAGTGACACGAGGTTGTCTCTGAGCAGAAGTGCCAGAAGTGGGGTCTCGGTCTCCGCCCTGCTCCATGATGGCCAGGGTGTGACTGTCTGCCACAAAACACGGTCTACCCAGTCTCTTCAACAACGTACTTAGAAAATCCTCTATCCAGAAATTTGAGCTGTGTGAGGAGTGAGGTGGGAAAAGTCGTGGCAATGAAACACACTGGCCAGATCAAAATTTTCTAGGGAAAGGGAAACCTTCTGCTATGGCAAAAGGACTGACAACCACCCTATGGTAGCACCAGCCACAAAGTCAGGCAGAGCTGCTGCTGCTGAAGACTGGCTCCACAGTCCCTCAGGGGTGATACATGTCTCTCTTAATCAGCATGACAAGCTTTCCAGGCTCAGATCAGGGGGAAAAAGACAGTCAACGTGCTTGCAGAAAGTTTTCAGCAAGCCTTGCTGCCCCCAGAAGCAAAGAGGTGCCCTGGAGCATTCCCTGCCCTGGGTTTGAGGACAGGTATGCTTTGCCAGCGCAACTGCATTGCACAAGTCCCATCCCTGCAGTTACTACCCTTAACCTTGTTGTACTCACATCAGGACATTCCTACCTATTTTGTTCTCCCCTGCTGGGAGTATCCCCCTCTTTTCTGACTAATACTTTGTGCCCACAGTTATTATTAGAAGTATATCTGATTCTTGCCAAAAATAAAAGCAATTATGAGCTTCAGGCTGGCACCTTTCTGTCTACCTCCTGCAAATATTTAAATCGGGATTTTGTTACCCAATGCTTTTCGTAATTAGTTGCTCAGTAGTATTTTTCCGCTACCCATACATAGCTGTAGATTGTGAAGACCAGATCTCCAAGCCCCCCTTTCTTCCCCCACTTCTTTTTTAAATTGCTGTGAGAACGAATTTTATATGACTTTTTCATAAAATAGAGTAACAGAATAAATTAGGTTGGAAAAGACCTTTAAGATCATTGAGCCCAATCATTAAGCCAGCTCTGTCAAATGCACCACTAAACTATGTCCCTAAGTACCACATCTGACAGCTGAAAATGCTTTTTTTGCCAGGGATTTGTGGATAAACAATCAGTGGCAGAGATTTTTATATACATAGTTTTAATATAGGTTTCCAACTGTCTGCTTTGCTTTCTAATCTGAAGCAGTCCGTGTTTCTTCTCCCAGGCCAGCACTAACCCAATGAAAGCATCAATGGCAGTCTGATTGATGCCTATGGTGGTGCCTCCTCCAAATAAAGAACTATTTCTGGAGTCTCTGCTTTGATTCTGCTCCACCACTCTCTGACCTGGAGGAAAAGGGTCCCTTTGTATTTTTTAACACAGCATTGGCTCGGACCATGTAATCATGGACCAACTTTTGATCTTGTTTTTGGGTGACATAGACCATCTTCTCATATGGTGATTCTTTGCTGTTGAACACTTCACAGAGGCCAGTTAGGTTGTGATTTGTTTTGCTGTGCAGGGTCCACAGTGGGTGTTAGCTCTCCCTATCATCAATTATGATCTTTTATAGACCCGAGCTGCAGAATTTGCTTTCTAAGATGTGTATATGGAGAGTGAAGAAGATATGAATGTTGTACAACCTCCCTGGCCAGCATGGACACTAGGCTGGAGACTTGTGCCCCTTGCCTCATGTTTAGCTACAGCAAAGCTGCACCTTGTGTGATAGGCATATAAAGTGCAACCTTGCTCCTACCTGGTGATCCAAAGTTCCAGACACAGCAGCTGTGGAGAAGTGGAGCAGGGAACATGACCTTGCCAGAAGTGTTAGGCTCATCCCACATATCTGAACATGGCATGATTTGCTGACAATTCCACTTCCTAATCACTGTACTTCTTAGCTTGCTGACTCTTACATTGGAAAACAGAGATTTTACAAGTGCTAGACTTTATATCTCTCATTCCTAGCCTCAGAGGGAAATGCATTAAAAAAAATCATCTTACAGATCTCCAAGAAGATGTGAATAACACAGCTTGGCAGCAAAGAACTTTACAAAATGAAAGCTCTGAGAAGTCTTGCCAATTTCTGAGTTATTTCTAACTTGGTTTCCATCATAGTGTAGAAAAGGTTTTGGCAAGGCAGCTCTCAACAGGAGCTGAATTCAACAGGCAGAGGCTGTCAGGCAGTGACAGTGGGTCACTCAGCACCCTTGGAGCAGAGCACAAGTCTGGTACGTGGAGACAGCCCAATGCCAGCTATGGAAAGAGGAATGAACTGTAGATGCAGTGCAGGAAAGGGCATATGAGACCGAATAACAGGACAAAGTTAACTAGTTTCCTGACCTTCCCAGGTGCCTGCTAATCTTTTCCATGTTCTTACACAACTGATCTTGGTCTTGCTTTCCAAGCAGCCACCAACATCCTGCATAATAGCATATATAAAGTTTTGAAGGACTTATAGGAAGGCAGGGGGAAGGGAGGGTTTTGGAAATCCTTAGAGTACTAGTGGAGTTGTCATAGATAGTATATTTATCCAAGCAGTTTTATATTTGCTTAAGAAAACTGTTTTTCCTCTGAATGGCCACAAAAGGAACTATTAACGTTAAAAGTCCAAGGAAGCTGTGTAACTTCCAAATGATTCCCTAATGATCCCTAATAGGCAGTGTGCACTTTCAGACTCTAGTTAACCTCACCAGGATAGGAAATGCAATAAAATCATAATTTTAAGTTCTGTAGTTCATTAAGATGGAAGAGCTTTTGGTTTAATTTCAGAGTTTCAGAGTGCAATTGAGACTACAAAATGAAACACTTCAAAGCACAGAAGCTGGAAAAGCTGCTGGGGAAACAAGCGCATTATTTGTATCATCTAATAGTGACACTTTTCCACTCTGAACCAATTTATTGTTCCTTCTGATGTCCTTGCTTTGAAACTCACAGGTCATATTTGTCTCCTTGTGCAGTATATGGGCTGCAATTAACAACCTAGGTATATCTGAAACATTATTTAAAATAGTCCAGCTTCTTGTGAAAGGAGCCTGAAAGCAGCATCTGCTGTCTGCATGTATTGATCTTATTTTACTCTGTCTCCCATTAAGGCTCTGTTATCTTTGATAAATTCTGCAGTTCTCATGTGCATGTGTCTGTTCACACTGCTGAGCCTGGGAAGCTGACAGAGCTTCGCTTCAACAGCATGGTTAGCTTTTCACTTCAATTTGAATCCTCCTCTGATCTCGTCCTGTGCTGCCTGTGCCTGCTCAGGGACACTAAGTTTTGCCACAACTCAGAATTCTGCTGGCATTCTATGGTGCTTATCTTTCATGTTACTGCTCAAAGCACATTGGCTGGCTGGACAACTCATCCAAAGAGTTGGAGCAGCATCTTAAAGCACCCAGGAAAATTCCATCCCAGATTTTCAAAATGCTATGCTGGCACTTGTGTGGCCATAGAAGAGCAATGGACTTGTGATGCTGTCCCACCCTGAAAGTATTGGTCCATGGAGTTGTGAAGAAACATGGCGCTGGCAACCTGGGACATAATCTGCTGTGAAGCAATTTCTTCTCTGCAGCAGAACAAGTGACCTATGTGAACAGAGACTGACCAGCCTTGAATTCCTTGAATTTGGCTAGCTGCAGTGAACTGCTTGCAAAGGATACAGTGGCCAAGAATTACTCATGGAAATAATTCCACAATCATCTTTGAATAAGCGATAACTGTAGGAAAACTGTAAGCCATGCAAACAGCTCAGAAAAAGGGCCTTAAGACATTGTATCAACTCAGTTTCTCGCCAGGGCTTCATTTTATGCCTTAGTTACTGCAACCTCCAGCTCTGTGGCCTTGACAGCTCCAAACCTACACAAAGAATGTGGCAGACTCATGCTGCTCTTTTCTGAAGTGCTCTTTTCTTTCCTGTCTAACTACTGCTGTCCTCTTAAGCAAACTCTGTGTGTGTGTGTGTGTGTATGTGTGCACTGTTGATGCACCAGAGTTTGAAGTCACCATCTTGCACATTAGGGCCAAACCAACAGCAAGAGCATTTTCCCAAATGGCATCTGAGTTCAGAGTCTTGTGCTGTGCTCTGCATTGCTGCAGTTTTTTGCATAAGCACTGTGCGAACCTGCCAACACCGAGATAATTTGGCTGTCCTCAGAAAGAGTAGCCACTTCTCTGGATGGTGGTGCAGATGCCAGCTGCACCACCAGGTGATGCCAGGAAAGAAAACTTCTCTGCACCTGTAAGGCTGTCGATTACTTTGCCCTACTCTGTCTTTCAGCCCCCATCTCATATGCCGAAATCTTGCACCACCATTAACATGGTTTCTCCTTGTACCCTTCTCATGCATGGCCCTCTCTGCTCCTGCCTACCCCGATGATCTCTGAGACATCACCTGGCAAGACCACAAAGTATCTCCTCCTCATCTGCTTCAAATCCTCCCTCCACATCAGCATTCAGGGGAGTATCTGGTAGGCTGATGAGAACACCTTTCTCGTAGTGCTAAGCAAGTTGACATGATCTGGCTGTCTCATTTTGCCACATTTCCCTCAACATTCCACTGCAGATCTACCCCTTATGTGAGAAGATGTCTGTGTTACCCCAGGAGCTCTACTAGTTTCTGGTGGAACCCTCTTGGGAAATATCCCAGTGGTCTGGGATGGTATGTTTAATCTTGGTCTGCATCTCAGGATGAGTTTAAACTAGGTTCAAAGTCATTTTAACCTGTGTGGGGGGAAAGCCCTGCTTAGGCCAGCTTTTGGGGAAAGCTAACCCTGCAGTTACCTCACATCAGCAATAAAACAGTTAGAGGTTGACTGAAAACTGAAGTATTCTTGTTAAGAGTGTCTAAATCCATTTGCCAGACCTGTACACCATCAGACACTGGAGTATCCCGAGATTTAGCTTTGAGTGCCCCCTTTCCCCTCTTAAATGTCATATAATCTATACAAGACAAGAGGTACTATTATGAGAGTGGTTTGACCTCCAGCGTTAAAACATAGATTGTAGCTGAGGAATTTCTGTATGAAACCTATAACCTCTGGCTGAACCGGAGTGTGCCTTTCAGAAAGGAATCCAGGCTTTTGCTTTAAGACCCCCCAGCCCACACAGTCCACATCCGCTGTAGGTATGCTGTTGAAATACTCAGCTGTACACTTTCTGGGTTTAAAAACAAAAACCACTAAATATGGTTTTGGCCGGATTCCTGTAGGGGACTTCAGTATACAAAGTGCCAGTTACATTCTTAAGACCTTCATGTGCTGGTGCTTCCAGAGCACTGATTCATTGCTTCATAAACTTGTCAATATTCATGGTTTTTACTAGTAGCGAAGGTCCACACAGATGTGCCCTCATATCATAGGAAAAAAGGTTGGTCAGACTCATGTAAATCTGTGTATCGTGTATTTCGCTGCCCATCTTGTCCCTGGAGTGGTTTGTAACATGCATGATCACAGAAGAACAGAAAGATCCCACTTCTTCCTTCCTGCCGTCCCCACTGGGAGTGTGGGAGATCAGGCTGGAGCTCCTCTCCCGCCACACCTGGATCAGAGGTTTGATCTCTTAGAGGTTATGATCTCTTAGATGTGTCCTAACCACATGATTTTCAGATGCTCTCATAACTCTTTCTGGTTAAGCATTCATGGTCCAGAAAGTGCTAAGAATTCCTCTAGTATTCAACTGCTTTATACAAAGTATAGCTGGTTAACTGTGTGAGAATGCGTCGCATATAGCGAGATACTGTATCACCACCGTGGACCTAATCCTACTCTCAAACTGAATTTGAACCAATTCCAGCTACTGTCTTTCTTTGTATTTCTGGTGTCCAGATTAAAGAACAATTAACTGCTTTCTTTTAACCTCATGTAAGTAACTGGTCTGCAGTTCTCTGGTTGATTTAATCTAAAAAGCACAAGTCAGAGCTCCCTGTTCTCCAGACCTGATGGTTGTTCTGCAGTGCCTCAGCAGTGGTGTACTTAGGCCTTGCACTCAACTGACCTGAATGCAGCAAAGGGATTGTTCCTCAGCCAAGTTAGTTCTCTGTCCACTTGTAACACAGTGTACAACAAGCAGAGGTGAGGGGAAGACCCAAGGGATCCTGGAGGTGAGGGGAGTGAAGGTCCGGGCTGTTACTTCAAGTGGCAGTCAAGGTTCCTCTAGAGTGATGGCAGGCTTGTGTTCCCCACAGGACCTTTCTTTTCTTTATTTTCTGCTGTCCCATCTGTCTTCTGCCAGTGCCATAGACCTTTGGAAGATGTTTCCAAAAAGGTTGCATCTATGGGTATGATGGTTTGGGGATGGGAGAAAGATAGTTCTCCTACAAAATTCAAATTTTTTTAAACTTTAGATTTTTTAGAATTGTTCCCATCTTCTCAAAACCTTTCCAGTGGGAGCATCAATAATCTCTGTGGAAGAGGGAAGAATATCTTCCTTGTTTGTAGTCAAGATGGCCCATGTCACATGATTCACATCCATGAAAGAGAGGAATAGCTCCCTCAGGAGTTCTTACAGGCTGTGGCAGAGAGGAGTATTTATTGCAATTGTAGAGCTATGCTGCTCCACTACTCTGAAAGTCTCCAGGTAAACTTTTGGTGAACCTATGTCATAAGCTCTTCTCCCTGCAGTCCAAATCCATGCTGCAAATCTGTAGAGACAAGAGGAAGTAGTTAAAATTTCTGGGCATTGATCTAACATCGTGCTCCAGACAAAAGGCATGCTCACACAGTTGCCCTTGGTTAAGATTCCTCTGGCTATGGCTTGTCTGACAGCCTGGTGAGCTGATGCAATGCGCCATCTGCTAGAAAACCAACTCAACAGGCGGGTACAGCTTAATGCTGGGGTAGTAAGCTGAACTGGTCCTGCTGTGTCCTGGTCAGCACTGCAGAGGGTAGAGGGGGACCAGGACGAGTAGAGGTGGGAGGAGTTGTCGTCGAGGTGAACTGGTTGTGGTGTTAACCAGACTTGGAGGTTGTGTATCTGACAAAATCCATGAAGGGGGCTTGGTTTTTGGTTTTTGCAAAAAGATGGCATGTTATAGAAAAATGTACTGCTGCAAGAAACAAACATAGTCCCTCTCCAAGTTTTATTTTTCCAATTTACCACCAAATCTCTGTTGGAAATGACACACAATTGTACTCAGGTCACAAAGAGGAAATTCTCGAGCAACAAAAACAGCTGGGGCTCATAAAGGTGCACTGCAAACCCAGGCCATGTAAAAAGTTGGGAAGGTGAGGCCCAGTAACTTCAGCAGGAATTAGTTTTCTTTTAAAATATTCTGGGAAAGGATAATTGTGAATTACGACCAGCTGGTTACACTTCTTCTTTTAGAATAATAATTTTAGGTGTCTGCACATCATTCAGATTCCTACATTAAGCAATTAATGCCTTGATATTTTTTAATTCCACCCCAGTGAGAATTTCAGTGTCTCTTAGTCACCCCTCACTCACAAATCAATTCCTCTTCTTGATAAAATCAGCAAACCAGCTACATCTCATGCCAGCAATATCTGAACTTTATTAGGTCACCCAAAGTAGTGAATAATACAGTTAGAGAGATGGGTTTAGCTGGGACCACATGCTGAGTTTCTGCAGTGGAGCTATAAATCCTTGGACATAGCATAGAAGTGCTAATGGGCCCTCAGATTCAGTGCCACTACCAGGCAATAATATCTGTAATAGCAGCTAACAAAGATACAACCAACTGAGCTCTTCAGGGTTCAGCAACTGCTCCCAGGGTTGGAGCAGAGCTCATTTATTTTCTTCTCTTCATTCCACTAGAGCAGCTCCAAGCCGTGACAGCACATGGGGATAATTGAAGCAAAAGTGCTCAACCCTGACTGCCCAATCTTCTCATAAAACAATCCCAGGATTGTTCTGGGGACCGTTGGCACAACAAACCTTGCACTGCAAATTTTGCTCCATAATTAGCAAGCAGTTGCTGTCATGCCTGTCAGATGGGTTTATGTGATGATGTGAATAGAACAACAATTGACTGTCTTCTCTTGCAACCAAGGAGAAGGAACCGCTTTGAGTAAAGCTGACAATTATGTAAAAGGAACTAAATGAATTTGGCTTACGGTTCACACTTACCCCTCACAGATGGAAGGCAGGACCTCTGAGGCCCATTTCTGAGTCTTTGCCCCTTTGTACCTGACTAGTCACTGGCTAAGTGCCTAATGAGACTCGGAGGAAACAAAACCTGTACTGAGGGCTTTTTATTGTCCTTCTTTTCTTTATAGAGCAGGGAATTACCATGTGGTTTGGATCCAAGTTCAAAATCTGATCTTATCACCCAAAGCTGATGACAGACACAACCATGCTTTCATGAAAACAGAAAGACTAGTGATACCATGAGCTGGACAACAAAGATGGGTAGAAAACTGAAGAAGCTTTGGAAATTTTAGGTACTCCATTTATACATATGCCTTCCCAAACTGTCTGTACACAAAGCAGTTGTATTAGGCTTTTTCCACTCATCCACTGATCATAGTGGTGAAAGCAGTAATGTAGAGGAGAGTTGAGGTATCTGCCTACATTTTACCATTAGTCATTCTTATTCTCATCTAGGACAAACCTCATGAGCAGTAGAGAAACTCTGATTTTCCATGGGCAGTAACAGCTGGAGCTACTGCTGGAGTTGATAGAAAAGCAGGCTTGGATAATAGGAAGTCTTAGGAATTAAAACGTGCTGATTCTGGTCTCATTGCAGCAGGAAAACACTTAGGACCAAGGATGAATGAACTGGGTGACTTTTTGCATCCAAAGTGAGACTTTCTCTTTTGCTCTAAAATGTGAAGGACATTTCTCAGGAAGTGGTGTTCCAGTACAATATGACATGGGAGTACTGATTACATGAGTGTACAGTCTATATTGGAGTGCAGGCAGAAAGATGTTTTACTGTGCTCATGACCTGTAGAATTGTCTGAGAACCAAAAAGTTTCCATCAGTCTATACCTAGGCAGCTCCTTTGAGCACCACAGACTCACCAGGGACAGACACAGCACTGCTGTCCAGGAACCTCAGTGAATCCTGACATGCTGGAAACTGAGTAAAATGATTCAACTGGAAAGACAGAGTATGCGATATGTAAAAGGAATGAACTGGGGATGTGGGGTGAAGCACGGAGATACAAGAGCTGCCTTTTCTTTGCTGCCACACAAGTTTGCCCTCTTGAATAGCCCTGGCTGGGCAGGATGTTCAAGCGAGTCATTAGACTATTTCAACCAGTCTCCTCTCTCTGATGCAGCAGAGAAGTACAGAAAATCCAAGCTTCTGCATGTGGCATTCCAGCCCTTGATTCCCATTGTTTTTCCTTCCCCAGCATTCCTCATGGTAAATGCTTCCCTTTCTCAGGATATTCCTGACTTCTAAGTCACTTGATGCTCTACCTGGTTACAGCTTTATCTTTCTTTTTTGGGAAGCCTTGTGTATTTAACATTAAAAAGTTGCTCCATTTGTGACCAGACAGTGAATATCTGGATGAAGATAGCACTGAACTCTACCATTGCTAATCTTGTTAATCTTTTCCCTCCTTTTGCATTCATTGGGAAGCTAGTATGAAGACAGATCCTACCTGTGTGTCTAGTACCGGTGGGGTTGTAAACATATTCAACAAAATAAAAACCTCATATATCTATAGACATTTAATCTTGCCCTCTTCTTATACACCTTCATTCCTGTATGTCTTTGTGGACTTATGCTCTAAAACTGTCTGAAACAGAACATATCTCTGAACAAACCAAATCTGTAAGAAAAGTTTTTGAAATTCCTGTTTAGAAAAAGCTGGTAAAATCCAGGCCCAAATATGTGGGAAAAATCCTCATGCTTCCAGTGCACAATTCAGTTGTCTCCTTTCTAGCCATATCTGTTTCTTTCAAAGTGACACAACCTTTTTCTAACTGTAAAATTAAATCATTATAAGTTGCAGTTTTCAAAACTGGCTGTAGATATTGTAGCTGAAACTGTGCCAAATACTGAAGGGTTTGGGTTTTTTAAACTGTAAGTTTTTGAAAAGTAAAGAGAAGAGAGGATTGTATTTGAGAAATTTTTTCATGTAGTGCAAAAAAACCCAGCTGGCAGACATGGGCAACTCTATTCTGTGACTTCATAGAAGCTTTTACCAGAACTCGCATAAAAGTAAAACCCAAGAGGACCTGGGGAAGGAGAGGGAGCTACAAATGTTATTTGTCTTTTCTGGTAGTGATAGTTAATACACATCAACTCCCCTGAGGTACCAATACAGTGAAGACAAGATTTATTAGTTTTTTCATGGAGTAAATTCAACTGAGAGGCTTACGGCTGACCCATCAAATTTATCTAATGATAAAATGAAAGTGCTTTTATTTTCCCTGCTTACTTCAACTTTGTTAACAGGAATTAGCTATTTTGAGACACTAAAAGCAGCTTTTGCACTAAAGTCAAGCCAGAGGATCCCACTAAAATCTCTGGAGAAGAAAATGTGACATGCTGTTTACTTTCTCTTCCAAATGCATTATTTATATGAATGTTGTAGCAATTATGTGATTATACAGAAGTTAATGCACAACAATAAACCAAAAGATCATCAAAGAAATGCTAATGGCAGGGAATGTTTTTTGTTTAAATTGTGGATTCACTTTTTTTTTTCTCTTTTCCTTGAGGGCTACAAGAAGAGAAGATTTGCAAACCTAATAGAAGAGTCTGTGAATGTCAAATCTTTGAGTAGTGGAAAGGAAATGGAGTCTATGTTCCCGTCTCTGTTTCTCTTACACCTCCTTTGAAATATGAACAGCTTCAGAAAATGGACTCATTTGTTTCACCTTTTTGTTTTAGCCTGAGTGGTTATGTGAAACATAACAAGAGTGACTACATGGCTCTGGGGCAAGGCCCAAGGGCCTAAGGACTGGTTGGGCTTCTCCTTAATCCTGCCACAGAGGATGAAGGGCTTGAAGATGACTAGGCAGATCTTGGAGGTCAGCGCCTGGTTGCACAGATGATACTGAGAAGAGAGCGTTGACTTTTACAAGCCATGGGACTTTGAGAATTGAGGACTGCTAGGAAGAGATGACCAAACAGGGCAAAAGAGGCTGACCAGCCTGAGGAGACATTCAAACAGCAAATGAAAGAAAAGAGAGATAACAACTCACAATGAAGGGGCAGACCAGGATGGCAAGCAAAGGGTGGACTGGAGAGGAAAAAACTCAAAGCAAACAAGACAGAGATGAGCCCACCACTAACATATGTACACAGGTAAGGAAGAGGAGTCTGGGAAAGGTAGTTGATTTGCAGGGCTCATCTCCTCCAACCTCAAGAACAGCCAAGCATGTGGACCTCAACAGCCTGGAGAAATGGATCGACCTGGGTCAGGACAATCCTAAATATGGATACCCGCAGGACAATGAGTGGATTGAAAGTAGCCCTGTGGAGAAGGACTTCAGGGTCTTGGTGGATAAAACACTGAATAAAATCCATCAGTGTGCTTTTTCAGCCTGGAAAGCCAACCGTGTCCTGGGCTGCATCAAAAGAAGTGTGACCAGCAAGTTAGAAGAGGTGAGTCTCCCTCTTTACTATGTTCTGCTGAAGCCCTACCTAGAGTACTGTTACTCTTTTACTGCAGAGATAGTTAAACGAAGAATGGAATTCGATGTAGCACAGATTTACGAGATGCTTTTAGCTATGTTCTGCAGTGTAGTTGTACAAAATCTTTCTGTTGGTGCTCAATAGCACATAATTTCTGAAAGTTTTAATTCCGTCTAAGCTAGGACTTGCAACAACACAGGCATTGGCAGAGTTGCATTCTTAATCCATGAATGCTTATTTGAGCTGCTGAAAATTTTTAAAAACCATGCAATATTCTAACAGTAAGAGATTTATTTTTTACTTCAGCATTGAATGTAAGTTTTTTTAAGAGAAAATATGAATTATTAATTCAAAAGTTTCAAAACTAAAATTTCCTTCAAACAGCTTGCTAGCGTGAAAAAACACATGAGGAATTAGATAATTGTTGTGCAAGACAGTTTTCTCAACAGGAAGCAATGCTCATGAATTGCTAAAGGAAGCAATGGTACAATGGTGAATCACTTCCCAAATAAAAAGAATCCAGTCATGTATCTCTAACTCTTAAAAGCAGGTGCAAAGACCTTCACTTTTAATTGCTTAAGTTAGCCAGTAACACTATGGCTTACTCAGCTGTCAAATGAGATTTGAAAATCTCTTTTGAAATTTTAGACAATGTTTATTTAAAATAAAATTTTCAGGTTGGACAGACATGACCTGATGCTTCTCCTTTAATCATTCTATTGGCATATTATTTACAGTTATTCTACACAGACTTCTGAGTTCAGAAACCTGTCAAAGTGAATTTGGTTTGCCTTGGTATAAATCACTTAGGATGTCTTCCTTTTCTTTCCTCCCAGCTCCGTCTCAAATATTGTATTTGTTACTCCTTTCCCACAGCAATACATTAAGGATTTACAATTCTCAGTCTGGCTGTTGGTTTCACATTAGGAACACTAAGAGGAAATTCTTTGTTTCAAGAGTTAAAGTAAAATGACAGGCAGGGAAAGGACTGTGTCATGAAGGTTTCTTGTCCTCCCAGGCTTTGCGGGAGCTTTCGTGGTGCGTGTGTTATGAGGAACCTGGTCTCAGTTAAGCCTTAGCAAGTTCAGCCTCAACCTGCTCAGCTTCCTCAAGAATCACAGGAGGCAGTTCTGGTACAAAGCTTTCCCTGAACTCTTTCCAGTCCTTCTGCCTCCAAAGGTAGTGGTGTGAAAGTGGTGGTGAAGGTGTGAAATCTGAATCCATGGGTTTTCCAATTAATGGGCACAAAAATTACAGGCTGATGGAGAAAACTGCTTGCACTGGTAGAAAGATTCATCATTTAAAAGAACATGAATAGGGTAGTTTGTGGACAAATCATTGCTGTCTCCCTTAGAATGAGAAACACAATAAAGAAAGTTGTGCAGGCCTAAGTCCCGTGTGGTGGTCCTTCAGCCGAAATACCAGGTCGTTGTAGCTTCCAGAAATCCCAAGTTTGCATCCCAAACCTTCTTGCTCTTGTTGGTACCTGTTGGATAATGTGTCATGCTACAGTGCTGAGCACAGGCATAGTGAGAGATAGAAGTAAGAGCTTTTTCAAAGTCAGTACGTTGAAATTAGTGATAAGAGATTCAGTCTGCAAATGCACTGCTGCTGAGCAAGAAGTAGGGATGACAGTGATGACTTTGAGAGCATGGATATATTTCCAGCTCCTTCCCATGCAGGGAAGTTGTTTCCACTAGTGACAGGGATCCCTGGGATACCTTCACTTTTGCATGGCCATCATCTGTTCTTTCCTTCCAGTAGACACAAACTACAGGCTGTAAAGCAGGTTTTGTGGTTTCTTTGGACTTCTCAAATTGAGACAGTCCAGGTTCTTTGGGGAAGCCCAATTTAGAACAGGGTTTTTCAGTGATGACTCAGAGCTGAGTTATTTCTAAACAGTGAAAAACATTATGCCCTGCAACTTACAGGAGATAAGTAACTGAAATGTTATGCACACTGGAATGTGTTGTGTCTGGCACTGAAAAGATCACAAAATTTGCATCTAAAATGGTATCAGTGAATGTTAGAGGCTGAAATTCAGATCCTATTTTGAACTGTACAACTTCAGAGAGGTTCCTCTGGCTGTAAGATAAAATTTTTTGAATAAGAGTTTATTTCATTTCTGTTTTACATCCTACTGCTGTTAACTCTTCAGAGCCCATTCTATTCTTTATTGAAGTTAATTAGGATTTACACATTGAGTACAGGGGAAGCAGGATGTGACCTTCCTTGCATGTCAGTTGGAGATGGAAGCCAAGCTTGTGTTCTGGATACTATTACTCTATTTGCTGTTAGAGTCTACACCTGAGTTGTACGGATACTAAAACCCTGGTAGATTATTTTTGACTCCAATAGGACTTCAGTGAATGTTACAATTCAAGCACTAGCCTTTTTGACTCTGTCTTCAAATTGATGTCAAATTCTCTGTGAGTGCCAGCATGAGATCTGGAAGCCTTAGACAGAGTAAAATAGTCTGAATTCTGCAAACCGGCACTGCTACTTGGAAATGTGCCAGAGAGGAAGCAACACTGCTAACCTGGTGAATAGGGGAAATATGATCACCTCTGCCTGTAGCTAATGCTCAGTCTGGTAGAAAGAAATCTAAAGCTATGCATCTACATATTTGCTTTACTCTTCTCCTCATCAGTAAAGATAGTAGCTTAAACATCCCTTTTGCTGAAGCAGTCTAATAGACGGTCTGAATTCAGAAGCTGCTGCTTTGTTGAGCACACACAGGCAAGAAGGGTTAAAGGGACCCAAGGAAATTCTAAAATCTATGAAATTAAATTAATTTTGTTATTTTGGTAACATAGATAATATGAAGATGGAGAGAAAATAACAAACATGTCTACATTGATTTCTTTTTCTTGGATCTTTCACTGAGCTCAAACACCCTTTTTTACTGAGTACAAAGGAATCCCTGTTTTCACTTCCTCTCCTCCAGATCAAAGATTGTCCTTCAGGTGAATTCAGGTTATTTCTTCCTCACTAAATTACAAAGTCTATAACATAAGATATTTTGTAATGTGGTACAGTAATGCTGAAAGGCCAGCGGGAACAAATAAATATGATATAACAAGCAGAGGGAGTATTGCTTTATCATCTTCCTCCCCACCATTACTTCCCATTTCCTCCCTGCCTTCTCAGTGCTGGTTCTCCAGTTGTGTTAGCACTTGTCAGCTGTGCCAGACACCTTGACTCAAACCCCAAACCAGCTTGATGTTTCAGACACTTTCTGTGGAAATGCTCAGGAACTTTTGCTAGGTAGACCTTTCTTAGGGACACCTGATTTACACTAAATAGACAAGATAGTATTTGACTCTAGAGACTGGAATTCAAACGACTTGGATGTCAAGGGAGGGGAACGTCATCAAAAACCTCCTTCAGGGCAAGGTTAGCTCCTTTGCTGTACATGAAGAGCAAAATTTGAGAAGTAGAAACTGGGATGCTTAGGAATGCATGTCCATAAATTTTATACTTATGCACGCAGAGCACTTTGCTCTATGATTATTGTGAAGCGCAGAGTTTGAAACTCTAAATTTTGGACTTAAACAACAGATAGGTATTTAGCTCACTTGGTGGATACAGCCCATCAGGAAGTAAATTTGGATTTGAGGAGTTTCAGTTCAGGGTTATAGGGAGCACTGTATTCTATATTTGAATTGAAATGCTTTCTAACTTTGTCATCAAACATGAAACCCCAAATCTATGTTAGGCTTGAAACACTTCATATGTAATGTGAAGCCACAAGAGATTTTTTTTTTCTTTTGGAATGTTTGAGGTAAATCATCTGAGTCTTTTGGATTTAAAATGCAGAGAAAAACAGTGACATTTCTGACTTCTAAAAACATGCCATAAGAAAGTCAGTAGGTTCAGGACAAACTCAGTGATCCTGTTCAAAGGACAAGGAGATTCTAACAGCATGTCTAGACAGTAGCATTACACTAGATGGTATGAAGACAGTGCATGTTAGGTGCTTTAAAACAAAACCTCTTTTTCTAGGGTCTGCTTTGCAGTCAGTGAGTATTCCTGATTGTACTAGTTTGAAATCAAACCAGTGGGAGATTGCAAGTCAGAATTATAATTTAATAGAAAGAAGAAAATTAAAGGAAATAAATAAATGCAGTAGCACAAGAACACTGACAAAGTCAGAATACACCCTGACACTCTATGGTGGTAGCAATCCAAGCAAAGCAGTTCCGTTGAAGCGGTGATCCTGTAGAAAGAAAAGGGTGAGAAAGTCCAATGGTAGCTCTTGTCCTCTGGGAGTCCAGTAGGTAAGTGCTGGTGTGGTGTTCAGAGTCTCAGCTTATATCCAGGATGGAATAGTTGGCTCCTCCCTCTGGGCGAAGCATCTCGCAATGGGATGGTGAGTCGTGTGATAAGGCCTGATGGGCCCATTAACAGCAGATAGTCCAGGAGGGAGTTATCTCTGAGTCATGGGGCGAGGCACTGATGGCCCATTAACAGAAATTATACAGAGGGAGGAGGCAAGGAACACTGCTTCACCTGGTTTCAACAGCTCACGGAGATGGTAATAGAATATACTTCAACCCAGGACACTGATCAGGAGTAGCTCCACTTTGTAGGGAATGGGTTAGTTTTCAGTTTATGGGCACATGCTATTTTTCTTTTGGCAGATCTCCTGCTCTTGCCTCACCACATTACTTCATACCTGTCAGTTTCTCTTTGTACCTGGGTGCTCTCCACTTCTCCTTGGTCATCTTGACCAGATGTCATCTCTGTTTAAATGGTGGCAGGTAGCCAGAAAATGCTTCTTTGCAAACCCAGAAAAAAATAGTGAATTCACAGCCAACAAAATAGCCCTACATGGACATCTTTGGAGACTTTGGAGTTAGTTGCCCTTTCCCAAAATTGGCATGTTCAGACCTGTCTGAAGGAAAGTCACCAAAATCCTAGTGCACACCTCAAGGCAGTCAGTGGAAATGGCACTGCTGACTGTGAGCCAAGGAAGAATATGGTGGGGAAGTACCTCAGCCAGCCTACAAAAAATAGGAGTAATAAATATGCCCTATGCTGCCATCCAGTTGCAGAGCATGGTGTGCACCAAAATGCTTCCTTATTTTAGAAAAAGCAGAGAGCTTTTTTTTCCTGCTTGACCAATCTTTAAAACGTTAATTTCCCCGTGATATCAAATCCCAAGATTATCAGTCACCTGGATAATCTTGATAATTTTCTTTCTGGAGTTATTTCCCATTCTTTCTCTCTCTCATGCCATTATGATCCCCTTCAAGAAATGGGCAACAGAGAAACCAGAAAGTTCAGTGCATTTCATGTCAGGCATGTTTATTGTAGCAGAACAATTACCACAGAGTCCCATTAGTTTTATAGTGTGTGTTTTTTCCTGTTTCAAAGGTACCAGATGAAAATGTAATGCAATGATTGTACTCCTATTTGACCTAGACCATGAAGGGCAAAACTGCTCACTAGGGACTACCCTTTAAGCCCCAGTTCATACCACCCATCTCAGTAGCAATACTGCGCCTCCTTCTCTCACCTTCTCATTGCCTTTTGGAGTCTGAACCAAAGATCTGCACTGGGCTCACACCACCAAGAGCAGAAGGACAACTGGGAAATATGATGAGGGCAATTAATTGGTGGCTGAATGCTGCCACTTAACAACAAAATGCTCTGCTCTCGTGAAGGATTGTATGAAGTGGGAAGTGTTTGAAGTGTTCTCCTGTCCTGAAGCAAACCTCAGAAGAAAAGGAGAATTAGCATGCCAAAAGGAAGGAGGAAATTTATTATTTAAAAAAAAAAAAAAATTTAAATAGCTGGGTTAATTTTCTATGACTCCTTAATCTATTTTCTAAGCAATGGATATAAACTATGTCTATACAGCTACTGGAAAAAGACCAGCATATCCAGAGGGCTCAGGATCTTGTCCCTGTTAAAGACTTCTCTTAGGATGGGAAGCCACACTAAGAAAAACCATTCCAGATCAAGGTCTGCTTACTTTCCTCCTCTGGTTCCTTAGTTTGCCATGGAATCAAAACTTGCAGAAAGCTGCTGCTAAAATCAATGCATCTGCATGACCACAAATGTACAGGCATTACTGTGCTCATATTAATCATTACTCTTATTCTTGGCATTTTTACTGAGCAGATCAGAGCATGGCATGAAAGCTGAGTCCCAAACTCTTTCCTTGGTATCCAGGCCCATTTTAGAGTGTCTCTGGCTACTCTTTCCCACTGAACACCATTGAAACAGAACCAGTGTGAATTGAAATAACATGATATTTGTCTATTAAAATATATAGTTTTAATCTTTTTCATTTTAAAATATTAGGGTCTACTTCCTATCTCATATTTTGGCTCCCAAGTTGGAAAGGGCAGGCCCTGGACTAACATGATTGTATTCACAAGGTCTTTGAGTAATAGACAACAAGTTTTAGCAACTAAGTTGAACAATGAGAATCTCTCTCCTGTACTCTGCATGGCAGAACACTTTATCAGAGTGGTAAAGACCCAACACTGGGCAGTTTTTTATGATTTAATCCAAGTCAGTCATGAAGGCTCAGTTTTCACTTGATCTGGACATGCACAAGTGGTCAGACTATCTTTTGAAATCCCTTCCAGTTCTTTTTTTCCAATGGCATCTGTAAAGTACTGCAGTGCTATCCAGCCTGAGAAATAGGAAGCCTGACTATGATTGCTGTGAAGCTGAGGTAGTGAGGTCCTCAGGCAGTATAAGCAGTTGATTTAAGGTTAAGCTGGAGTCTGTAGTCCATTGAAGGACCAACACACTTACACAAGCTATTTTATGGTGTTCTACTGGGAGATCATGCAGAACAGGAAATATCTATGTACTTCATTTAGGCATGTACAGGATAAACTGAACATGCCACAGTACATGAAAGTAGAGGTCTTTGGTGCATGTCTTGTGTATAGATGAAGTAAACTACCAGCTGAGAAGATGCACAACAGAGGATGATAACAAACCACAAATGTACACTCCTACAAAAGGAGCTGACTGCATGTATATACATATAAAGAGAGGCAGTTTGCATTATTTTTCTGGCTTTTGATCAGTTAAGAACCTCATCTTCTTTTTTAGATGTTTGATCAGATTTAGATACCCATCTACCCAGGAGATGTGTGTTCAGGTAGAGAGCTGTAACTATGTGATCAATTCAGTGCTTGGCTCTACTGCTGGAAAAGGTTTAATCCCTATTAAATCTTAATTCCTTAATCCATAAAGAAAAGAGGATTAAATGGAGTCTGGAACAGCTGTGGTTCTGGATGTGGAGCTGTCTTCAGGAGTGCATTTGCATGGTGGGCTTCCCAAGGTGGCTGGGAGACAGGGTAGCCAGAAGGAGGATGGCCAAAGGTGGCAGGCTCTGGGCTTTGCCAAAATATGTGAATATTTTGACTCCTCACTCTATTGGATTTGTTAGTTGTTTAATGGCTATCCACAAATGTTTGGACAAAAGGATGGGTTCCCTGCTCGTGCAAACTTCTTGGAATAGTTAATCTTCAGTCAGTAAATTATGGTTCGGGAACAGAAATACAATAGTGACTAGCAAGTAAGCAGTGACATATCTGTGCCAAAAGATGAGCTGAAAC
Source organism: Serilophus lunatus (assembly GCA_013399895.1). Lineage (NCBI taxonomy): Eukaryota > Metazoa > Chordata > Aves > Passeriformes > Eurylaimidae > Serilophus > Serilophus lunatus. The sequence continues at coordinate 47,921 of VXBA01001379.1, forward strand.
ATGCATGTTCTCCTGTGGCCACGATGGATATAGGCAGATCATCTTCCGCCTCCTGGCCTGTGACACAGCTCCTCCCGATCTTGTTCAGGCACGGTAACACTTTCTTGTAAGGCTGGATCACTGTTGTAACTGTAATTACAGATAGCAAATGCATTAGGAAAGATGAAGTTTCCTGGTGAGTGAGTCACGAACAGGGACGCAGCTTGTTAAATGTATCTATGTGCAGTGCTTAACTTTGATCTTTCCTTTGGTTCAGTGAGGTTGAGATTTCCAGCTTCCAAGCTGCACTTGGAATCAGAAATAATTCAACTGCAGAAGCTCAGCTCAAGGGATAATGTCAGAAAATTATAACCTGGGAAAAGATCAACACTGTCAGGCATTGTGGTGCTGGTCTTTGTTTGTAAAATACCCTTTGTTAATATTAATAAATAGCTTGCTTAAGAAAAATCCCCAAGTCCCTGTGGTAGGTATTAGCCTTTGGTTTCCAGTTACTCAACCTCTTTACAAGTCTTAGAGATCTCATAAACTTTGAATGTTGTAGTAAAAATATTTATAGGGTAAGTCAAAGAAAAACATAAAATTGCATTCAAGTTTTGACAGGAGTAAAACAACTTATCCTGCTTATTTTTTATTATAGAAAACTGAATGCTGTGACCTCACTAAAAAATGATAGCTATTTAAGCAGAAATGTTGGAAAGGATTTTGTGCATGTTAGTATTTCCTTTCTGGAGTATTAATGTTTACCTTGGGAAACTTAAGTGCTTAATTGAAAAAGACAGACAAAAAGTGCTCATGGTGTCATAGGCTTTTTATGAAGTCACAACAAAATTCTGCATATTTCCTGGTAATAGTTCAGTCAGAAGCTACATTGTCTTACATTTTCACTGGTCTAAGGTTTGGTTTTGGTAAAGACTAGATCGATTATGAACACCTGAGTCTCACCTCAAGTGTTTCAACTCAACAGTCAGATCCTAGAAAAAACATTTATGGCTTTGTCCAGTCCTGTAGATGCCTAAAGTCTCCACAGCACCTTCATTTCCACTAGCATCTCGTCCTGATCCCAGCATCACCAGGCTGCAGGGGGCTGCAGATAAGCCATCGTCTTATCTTGCTTGTGGTGTGTAAGCCAGCTATCATTCTCAGAGGATACTTGGTACCTCAGAGTTTGCAAGGGAAATGACAGAACTGACATGATTTGCAGGACATGAGAGACCTGCACTTAAATTCTCACCCAGATTCAGGTCCTCTCAGATCCAAGGGAAATGCTTGAGAAAAATCTGAGATGTATTTTCCTCTATCTCTTTGTTGACTTTGTTCTATGTTGTAGTGTAGTGGTTTAACCCCAGCTTGCAACTTAGCCCCTCACAGCCATTTGCTAACTTTGCTTTATTCAACAGGTAAAGCAAAAGCCACATGTGGATAGCAAAGCAAAACAAGGAGTTCAATTGCCACTTCCCATGGGCAGGCAATTGTTCAGTCCTCTCCAGGAATGCAGGGATCCATCATCTGCAATTGTGACTTGAGAAGTTAAACACCGTTCCTCTGAATGCCCCCTCACTTCCTGCTTTTTCCTCCTGCCCTGTTTGCTGTGTATATGTCATATGGTATGGAATATTCTTTTGGTCACTTGGGGTCAGCTGTCATGGCTGTATCCCACCTAATTGTTTGTGCACCCTCAGCTTTCTCACTGGTGGGAAGGAGTGAGGAGCAGAAAAAGCCTTGAAGCTGTGCAAGCACTGCTCACCAGTAGCGAAAACGTTGCTGTGTCATCAACACTGTTTTCAGCACAAATCCTATACACAGCCCCATACCATCTACTCTGAAAAAAATTAACTCTACCCCAGGCAAAACCATCACAGTAGTAATAGTAAGATATTTTGTGGGGCTCTGAGAGAGATACACTGATTATCTTCTTGGTGGTAGCGATACTTACAAGGTATAGAAAAGCTGCTGTTAAGTCAGTCCCAGGCTGAGAGTAATAAAGGATGCTACGTTCCTGCCTTGGTAGCCAGGCTCTTTTAGGACACCTGACAGTATATATCCTAAATCATTAATTTGGCTTAAAAATTCAAGCCTAAACCCCATAAAAGAGTTGTAAAGTTTAATCTGACTGAGAGGAGAAACAGAAAAGAAGTCTGCAAGTACTTTACTTAAAATGCCTATGTTAATGGTGAGGTTTTCCATTCTGCAAGAGTCTCAGTTTTTTTTATCTGAGGCCCTTACGGCGTCAGAGCAGCTACTTGATGGAGACAGGACAGCCTAATCACAGCTCCTGAAATGTGTCACATAGCACACCTAGTAAAAGCCTCAGCACTAAATTGCCAAGTGACCTAAACTGCAGTTTAGGCACTAAACAAGTGGCTGTGTTTTTCGGGTTTGTTTTTAATATCTGAAGAGAAAAATTTAATCATTACATCTCAGAACACTTGGGCTGGTTGAATCTTTGATCATCGAGCTTTCCCCTGGCCTCCTCCATGGGAGACCAGCTGAGAAGCTGCTGGAAAAATCTCTTCACAAACATTTTCAACAAGAAATTCCTTTTTATAATTTTCCTTATGAAGATCGATTCTTCTTCCTCAGCAGCAGGTTCTCAGTGATGGCTCATGGGGGACAGATGCTTCTCCTCCAGTCTGAGAGCCAGGCATCTGCTGCAATGCAAATCTCCAAGGACATTCTCTCCAGTAAGAGCTGTTTCATTCCTAATGCATCCTAAGTTTGGATTGAAAATTACGTGATAGAAAGTGAAGTTTTCTTTGGAACAAACACTAAAAAGCCCTTCTTTTTAGCCTGGGCAATGCATCCCTGTGAAGGCTGTCCCTCAGGAAGCTCTGCTCAGCCCTGCTGGGCGGGGGGCAAAGTAGCAGCTCACACTGCTACAGTGTGAGCATACACCTGAAGTGTTAACATACACCTGAAGCTTCTTCTTATTATTATAAAATGGGAGCTGAGTTGTCTTCCTCTTCACCATATATATATATACAGAAAATAGCCAAATGTTTCAAGACTACAGACCTTAAAAAAATAAAAAGGTGCTATCCTAATAAGTCCTTGACTCTGGAGTCCTCTTTGCCATTAGGACATGACCAATATACCACTGTCCTTTCTCTTCCTTTGTCTTTTGTACATGAGGGATTACGACTTCTCTCAGGCATGATTCTTATGGGTAACAATACAGAAACAGTTTCATAAGAACTTTGACTTCTTGGAGCATCAGCTACAAGTTGCAACATAAACCCACCGAACCCTCAAAGATTATGTGCGAGTTATAGTTTGATGAGCCATTAAATCAGGTAACCATTATTCGGGCTATTTCAATTAAAAATGCTTTAATGCTATCTTTTTTACTGCACTGCTTGCTTTGCATGATCCTGTTTTTAATCAGCTCCCTTGGTAAGAACCAAGGATAAATACCACCTTCACATGTGTGCACGAGTTCTGAACTTTGAACAAATGCAGTATGTTAATACATATTAATCTGTTTACTTACTTAGCCTGTGTCTGGTCACAGCCAATAAATCCACAAATCCAGGCACTGCTGATTGTATGGCAGACATGTAAGCACACAATACACAAAGGAAAACTTGGAACATAGCTCATGGAAAGCTGGACCTTACTTTGTAAAATAGAATGGTGCATGTGCTGAAGATGTGCCTTCAGAGGTGCTCTGCTGTTTACCACGTCCTTGTAGCTTGTGTGGTTTTGCACACACTGTAGAGCAGGATGATGCACTTACCTCAAGGATGTGACCCTGAATCCACTGACTTGCTGGATGTTACCCACAAGCACAGCCTCAGTGAGTGCACCCACTCAAGTGAGACATCAAACCAGGTGTTATGAGGGGTTTATGTGATTTGTCCCCTCTCCCTTTCCTGATAGATCCTGAAAGGAGCTAAGTCTCATGTGCTTTACATGTATGCAAAATTGTTTTCTTTGAAGGTTGGACACATAGACGTAGACAGAGATGTTGTGCAACCTCACCAGGAAGGCATACAGTACTGCCTTCTTTGGGTGTGTTAGTGATGACCTTGGCATTGTAATGACTCTGTGCCTCATTTCAAGACCTAGGGGTAACCCACCTCCTGGGATATTGCACTTTTATTTGACTCCTTTGGAAAGAGAAAATAATCTTTGCTGTATTTTATGACATCTTCTGAATGTGGTAAAAGGCTAAGGCAGAATACAGGTACAGGAGCCTCTTGTTACAATCTCCTCATCTTTCCCTCATGGTTGTTTTTGATATTAAGACTTGCTGGCACACAGATCTGGGACAGAGCCTGCTGGAGTAAGGCTGTGCCTTAATTTTTCTGAAAAAGTTCTATTAGCTGGGGGCTTGGGGGCATGGCTCTCCCTCCCTCCCTGAGCTCTGCTTTCTATAAGCGCCTCTGGAACTTGCTTCATGCAGTGTACCGGGGGTCCAGTAACAGTTTAGTGAAGACAGATGTTAATGCTGAGTGAGCAGAAGCTAACAGACTTGCAGAGCAACCTTGGCAGCTTGCCCCATTTTTCAGATTTCCAATGTACCTACAAAAACTTAGAAAAAAAAAAACAGAAGAAAGCCCTCTCTGCATTTTGGCCTAGAGCAAACTCTGGTGTAAGTAGTTCATCAAGACACACTCTCTTTAGCTCCTTAAACACACAGCTAGATCAAAATAAAGTATGAAGAGCATAAAGTAACTCACAGACACCGTTTATTAACACTGAGGCCTGCTGCAGGAAGAAAGTGACCTAGTAAATAGCCTCCCTGAGTAGTAAAATAGTTGCTGTAAGGAGTTATAAGAACTTTTGTGAGCTGTAATTCCCTAAGGAGAAAAAAAAGAGAGGTTTTTACAATCTTTCATCTCTGCTTGAAAGCAGAAATAAAAAGCCTTCCCCTAAACTACTAGGTGCTTGTGAGCAGCCTGCTAATAATGTCATCTTCTGTCTGGTCTTAAAGGAAAAGGAGAGATATGGAAAGAAAACAAACCCACAAACAGCACTGGTCAGCTTTATGAGTGCTGTAACTTCAAAGACTGGGAGAAATGTTCCCCAGACTGGCTGTTTTGAGGATCAAGAGTTCAGGAGCTTTAAAGGGCCTTTATAAGAGAAAATTTTGAATGAGAAACTAACAGTCCCTGATAGGACTACAAATAGATGTCTTACACTGGCAGTCCTGCAAGTAGGAAACCTACTCTGGCTCTGAGGCAAAGCCAACAGTATGAGCCTGCTTATTTTTTGCTTGTATATTCTGTATTTTAACAAAACATATTTCACGCAAGGCTGCAGCATGGTGATGTGTGAATACCATCCCCTTTTTACTGGCAACTAAACTGAGATGGAGGGTAAGTACAGCCAAAATTTTCATAAGCAATCTTAGGCTTGGAGATCCTTCCATCTGGGTTGCTAAGCATGAGATACAAAGACATTTCTATCAGGGTGCTCCAAGTCAGCACGATGGAAAATTTGGAGGGTACTTCTCTGTCCTGAGTAGATGCTCTATGTTTGTTATGGGAAAACAGTGTTCTTAACCCAACCGGTCTCCTCATTAAAATACAGATTCACTGTTTTGCAAGCAGGGCTGTGATGGTATAGTCCTTTCAATTTTCTTTTTATTCTTGCAGAGTGCAATGCATCGGTTTTATGTAGCGCATGCAGTACTTCTGGCAGTGTAAAAAGAATGCAGATGTGTAAGTTCTGTAGACACACTTGATATCTTTATCCACACTGAGCAGGAAAACCAAGGCAGAAATTGTCCATTAGATGTATTCTTGCTTATCTTCTCTCTGTATTCATTTTTTTCCTCTGTAGCAATTCTGTAGAGTGTCTAAGAAAGGTTACAGCAAATGTTCTAGCAATCAGAAACATGATCAACCTCAAAGGATTGAGGAGAGTAAAGGTAATGCATATCAAAAGAAAAGCTAGAATGATCTCTCCATTTGTAGCACAACTAACAGTGAAATATGCTAAAAAGAAATGCAGCAGATTGTGTGCTAGATGCCAGCACTGCGCTTGCAAATAATGAGTTAACCAGTAAATTGACTGAAATAAGTGTGCTTTTTTTTTTTTTTTCTTCCTTTTTTAACTTCTGCGGACAACTGAGTCTCTAACAAGAACCACGTCTGTAATAAAAGTTATGATGTCTCTAGCAGGAACTGGTAGTGCAAATCAAACATACCATTAGCTTGTCAGGCTCAGCCAAGTGAAATAACAAGCAGCTGGGTAGTGCTGTACACTGAAATGGAAAACTGTTGCCCCTTAACAGAAGATTTCCTCAGAGAAAATTAAGCATGAGGAGCAATGACAGACCTGGTTATTCATGAGCACAGTGTCATGGGGAGGTCAGTGAAAGGACCTTACTTAAACCATCATTCTGGTTCAGGAAATGCTGCCTGACTCCTGAAGTTAGCAGAGCAAACTGCCCTCAACACCTCGATGAGTAAATCAGGGTAGTGGGGAAATGCCTAGCATCAGAGAAAATGGAGAAGGAAGGTGCAAAGAGTGGTTTCCCATCTGACTGTCTTTGCTGAGCCACAAGACCTGAGTGCTTTCAGTTCTGAGGAGATGGAGGGAAGGATGGAGTGTGCTGGGGTAATGAGGGAAAGGGGATCCCTTCTTGTTTCAAAGAGTGCTGAAGAATAAACCTGGAAAATGAAATGTTTCTCTGTTCAGGCAGGGAATTGGATGCAGACTGTGTGGGGCTAGAAGAATTTTTGTATTTTGGACTTTTGGCTAACCCCAAGCTGTTTGTGTTGTCGCATGCTCTTTTACAATCTTTTGGCTGATGGAGCCTGTGTGGCAGAGTGGAAAATTGTTTGGGAGGTTTGTGTAGCCGTGTGTGTGTTCTTCAGCCCCAAAGCCAGACATTGTTTATTGAGTCCTGTGAGGGATCCTGGTAATCACAGCTGATTTGCAAAAGCGTATCTGTTGTCCATGTGTATCAATTAGATTGCGTATCACAGGCTAGATATTGATCCTACGGCTTGCAGCCAGCGGAGCACATTTTTATGCTTGTCTGGAAGGAGGTACCACTATTAAGTCACAGTACTTAATTTCCAAAATTTTCTGCTGCCCCTGTAAAAGTGCACCCAACTTTCAAATGCAGGTGTATGTCTATCAGTTCCCCCACATTAAATTCCAGCCCATAAAAGGTTCATAGACATCTGATCACAGACACTCACTTGGCCCACTGATAGCCTCTGCTTCTTGCCTGGGTTGCAAAAGCACCATGTCCATTTTTGGGCCAGCAGGCCCTACAGGAGAGGGTTGATCTGCAATTCCCAGAAGCCAGTTTTTAGAAGAGGAAATGTTAAAGGAAAGATGTATTGATGTATTTTTCTTATGGCTCTGAGTGCTGTTGATTACCATCCTTTTCTTGATGCTGGAATATGCCCAGGTCAGAATAAAAGATGAAGGAAACAGCATTTTGACCAAAATGTTTTCTTTTCAGAGAGCAATTCTAAATCATTTCTGTGTGCCCACAGTATAGGTAGGCACTGCTACCACCAGAGTGACATATCTAACATAAAGCCAAGGGAGGGTAAGAGCATCTCTCCTGAAGAGGATCTGCCAGGCCATTTCTGGATTGGCAAAAGTCTCTGGAGTTGCTGTCAGACACTAGAGCTCTCTGTCTCCTGGGGAGCAATACAGGCCTGGCAGAATCAGCACCAACCGAAGATGCCTAGGGCAATCTTCAAGCTCCAAAAATTTTCAGAGTAAAATATGTAGTGTAAAAGACATAAAAAGATTTCACCCCAGCTTGAAATAACTAGAACTGGCCAGAAAAACACTACAAGTATGTGGCAAAAGAAAATCTCCAAATGCTTTTCTGTGCAATTCTTTCAATTTCTCTTTGATTTAAAAATATGGTTGTGTTATTTTTTTCGTTGAGTAACAAGAGAGGAAAACTCCCTCTTCCCTTCATCCTTCCCTGCCTCGGGGGAAAAAAGGAAAATAGCAAGGAAGAAAGAAAAGACGGTGGCTGAGATGATAATGACTTGGAATGTTTTTTCTTGAAAAGTTAAAACATTTTGGAAAGAAATTTTCCACACTTCTTCTTGTTTTCAAAGAGCCTTTTTAAGAAAAGTGCTTTAAGCTCCAAGTATTGGCTAACTATAAACAAAATTCTTTCCCTGGTTTATTAAGGGAAGTAAACAAGGCACAAGTGATGGCTGAAGCAACAATTTCCAAGATGGTTGACACACAGGAACTTTTATCTTTTCAACTGTAAACTTTGATTGGTTTTCATCTCCCCTGCCTCACTTCCTCCTTTCCTCTTTCTAAAAATTATTGCCTTTCACTTTGTTTTAATGGTGTTTATGTAATGTCATAAATATTCCTGTTTAAGACTGTAATTATTCCCTATGATTAATTCTGTTCACTCCAAGAGGTTGTGCAAGTTTTCACTGGAGGGTACGTCGTTTATGTTCATGTGTTTGTCTATGTAAAATGCAAGATGTCCCTTACTGAAGCCATGCCTGCGAAGGCAGGGTTAATGCCTCCCTTTTTCCCGTGGCAATGTTTGGAAGCATTTTTGTAGAGTGTTTAGTACCATTCCTCTTTGGGTTGGGATTAAGGTAATTGACAGGGCGTTGAGCCAGGGGTCCTTTAGCTGTCCAACCTCAGCTGCATGGAGTGGAAGCATGCCATGGCCAAAGTCACTTCCTTTCTCTTTCTTTTGTATCCTGTTAGTCTGCCTGTGTTTTCGATTTTAGAGGAATTCCTATAAATACATGGACTGTAGCTGCTAATTGTGGGTAAAACATCAACTATGTGGAGGCAGTGGGAGATTTCCCAAAATAAGGGCTATGGGACTCAGCTGTCTGTATTCTCTGAAATGTATTTGCAGTACACGGAGATAATGATCAGCATTTTTTGTGACAACTGTTCTGCATTACATGAGGGCAAACAGTTGAAATCAGACTGTAAATAACAGGCTGTGTCCCATCCAGCATTGCAGAAGTGACTGACAGTGCAAAAAGGCCACATGCAAGTACATGGTGCCCAGCACGTTTACCTTTGGTGTCGTACTTCATATAACAGGTTACAAGAAGATGAATAGCAAGACTTTCATGCCTAGGAGCAAAGGAAAAATTCTTGGAGGAACTGGGTAAAAGTTTAAAGAAAGTGTAGAATATATAGTTAAAATACACATTTGCCTACTTCAGTGTATTTTCAGGCATATTTTTATATGGTATCATTTTTTCCTAATCTCTTGGCAGCTTGAAAAACCTAATCTTCCGGAAATGTTTGACTGTCATCCTCCTAGATGGTTTCACAAGTAATCATGTTAGTGCCCAGATGATTTGACTGTGATTATTCAGCATAAAATGAGAGAAGTTATGTACTGTTGGGGGAACATGTAGAGTTTAATTCTTATTCATTTGCACAAGCCCCATAGGCAGCTTCTAGCACTGGCTGGGGAAGGCGTTATAGTGGGGGTCAGCATGCCGTTGTTTAACACTTGAAGGAGGAAGAGGCTGAAAGCACAGGACTCTGCTCTTGTCACTGCAGGAGCCCCACAGTGTCCCCTCGGATGAAATCTTCTTGATATCATGGGTATCCTGTGATCAAGGAGTTGGGCAGTTGCATTACTGGGGAGAGGATAATCCGGCATCTGAAGAAGAAAACACTGGACACAGCTCTCATTAAGCCAGACCATGGTTTTGCCACATTCATTCAGTTATACCTGCATCAAAAAAAAGACAATAAGAATGAGAAAGTGACTAGAATTTCAGTTTAAATAAGATAGTCTATAAAAACAGGCAGGAAACTGCTGGGAGACCTCAGTGGAAAATCCCAGAAGAGGCAGGCATCCCCACACGTTCCCTTTCCAGGCCCCCGTCATGAAGTCGGGGATCTCATTAGGTCATGTTTACTGAAGGCGCTTGTTTTCTGTCTTCTGATTCTGCCAGCGACAGGACATGGGGAGGACAAAGCCTGTCCTAAGTGACCACCGATGGAGCCAGCCCTATTCATGGATTAGAGCTGCCATGGAAACTCAGTTTGCAGATCTCACCACTGCAAACATGGAATGAATGGCCAGGTCAGCACCCGAGATTAAAGGGGAGGGAAGGAGGGAGTTGAGCAACTGTTTGCTGAACTTATTTCAGGAGCTTTCTTGGAACAGTCCAATATTCCAAAAATTGGATTGAAGAGTTTTTAGTTAAAACCAAAATGAGGATTCCCCTTGTTTGAAAAAAGGGTTGTGGCTTCTGGGTGCATTCAATGAGGAACAGCAGCAGAGATGAGCTAGGTATTGATTTAACTTCAGAATAACCTTAAAAGACCTGAAAGGGGTTTAATGAGCAGCTATATCCTGAAAAGGTATCCCAGAGGGCTTATTATTTAATGGAATGATTTGCACAAGCTACTAGACTAGGAGTTCTACCTGTGATTCTGATTTTGATCAGTGTGAGGCAAAACTCTTATCCAGGTTTTGCCTGAACAGATCTATTGGTTAACATCTCCTGGATGTGTTGAATGTTTTACCACCTACAAAATAAAACTTCTCTTACAGCCTGAGACAAGGAAGTTAGCAGAAAAATGTATTTTAACAAGCTTCTCTGCTTTTTCTTTTTTTGTTTTTTCTTTTTTTCTTCTTATAAAATATTTAAAAATGATATATTTTTTTCACTCCAAGTCTCATGGCTGGGGAATAGCCTGTGATTTGAGAGACCTAGATTTACCCCCTACTCTCTAGTAGTCTTCCTAATGACCAAGAACAAATTTCTCTGTCACAGGAGTTCAGAGAAACATAGGTATACTCTCCATAGTCTGGCACTATCTACTCCAGGGGCTACCTGTGTGTTTTGAAACACTCAGTTGGAGGCTGGGCACCTAGGAGCTCTGCTCTTAAAACCAGTAGAGATGCATAAAAAGCACCTTAAAAGCCAGGAGTGTGATTTATTATCTCAAACTTTAGACCTGGAGGGAGCAGAGATGGCTAATGTGGTTTTATTAATTTCTTGTTTAAACCATTTTTCTCATATGGAGCTGTGGATGACATGCTCTGTCAGGTCAGTTGAAAAAGCTGGTATGTGAAAGCCCAGAAGAAAGCTGCAGTGCTCTGGTAGGTGACTGCTATTACTTGGCTGTGTTTTTCAGCCAATTGGGCGCCCATTTGGGAGAACTTTTGCTTAAAACAGGTTCTTAGCAAGGAAGATGGCAGAAAACACATTTTTTAACTCAAAATTGAAGGCACAGAGAGTAAAACATTTTTTTTTTTTTTGTGGAATAGTCTGTGATTTGACATTCTTAGCTCTTCACAAATCCAAGTCAATCAGTTCTTTTCATCAGTTATTCCTATTTTCTATAAGGCAGTTGCCTAATACTGTGTCGAAGTACCTTGACAAGGTCAAACTGGTTGGTTCATTCTGCAAATTTCCCATTTCTGTGTAATATAGCAAGCCAACCTTTCTCTGGTACTCTGGGGCCTCACAAAACCTCATGAGTTTCTATTGGCTCAGCAGCTGTCCTGGTTAAGCTGAAAACTGATTTTCCCAAATCCTCCCTTTTGTTGGTCTAATGTGATGAAGTTTGAAGGTTTAAAAACTCCACTGAATGAATAACTGAAGTAGGTGAGAAGTCCTGGAAACAAAGTCAGTGGGAAAACATTCACAGTTTTTATCCAGAGGGAGCTCTGCATCCATAGGCACAAAGTTGAAGAGAAACTGCCTACGTGAAGCTAGGCACTATCAGTAAGCACAAGAAAACATCCAACTCTCATAGAATGCCTTCTGAATTATCTGTTTGTAGCAGCACACTTCAGAAATGTTAACTAAAAGATGGGAAACTTGCTGCAAAAGTCTGATCTCCTAATGTTGATATTAGAACCAGCTGTGCAAATGTAGATCTGTAGGTTCTGTGTGGGCATGCTCATCTTTGCAGAGCTGCTGCAATATCTCACTTCACATGCACACATGCAAACCTCAGTCCCCTTTGTTGCTCTGATTGCCCTGAGAGAAGTGAGAGAGAGGTTTTCTTTTCTTCATATCCAAAGGGATCTGAGCGAAATTTTTCTCTCAAACTGTGTCTCAAAATGTAAAAGTTCACATGCATGTGCACACGGCTCATTCTAGCTGGGGTGCCTCAGATCTGCCTCCTCTGCTTAAAGAAATGTTAATAGTTTGATATATACACTAAAGAGGTTCCTTAGATCCTCATTTACATATGTTTTGTATTATCTGTTATTTTGCTTTTTGTGGTTTATGCTTCCCTCCCACAATTTACCACTATCCCCTTCTTTGACCTGCATAACTGAAAGCTTGTATTTTGTGATTAATTGTTCCAAGTCCTTTTCAAATCACCAGTCAGAATAGTAGCTGTGCCCCTGTTTGGTTAAAGGAAGACATTTAATACCAAATTTTGTCTTTCCTGTGTTTAAAAATATTTTTTCCTCTGCCCTCAGCAAAAGATGAAAAGATGACCCTGCAGAGCTAAAGTCTCCATTAAATCAGCCATTGGAGAGAAGGCAGGCTGGGTTTTTCATTTGAGTTTATTTTGGTTTGTGCTTGAATATATTTTGTTAACCCATGTTGGAAAAAAAGAAGAGGGAGAGAGTTGCTAAAAGAAGGGCAGTTGTGTCCTCCCACTGGAGTTCAGCCTACAAGCTCCCCTTTCTTGGGAGCTGATTTGATTTCCTTCGGATTTTGCTTCTGCAGGCAGAGTGTTTTATCTGCCTTTTAGCCTTTGACCCAGAGGTGTGACCTTTTCACTTTTATCTCTTTTGGAGTAAGCCTGGGCCCTGTCAAAGCTCCTTGAGAGACTAATGGTAAGTGCAGATCAAGAAGGGTCATTTCTGACAGTAGGGAGGACAGAGCGCTGTGGTGGGTGATGGTGAGGGGCCTCCAGGCTGCTCTCCAGCACAGGTACCTGTGATCCTGCAGCCAAGCCGCTGTCTCTGACACCAAGCAGCAGTGATAGCCCAGGAGCAGGCAACTGAAGGGCAATCCCCGCTAAACCTACCTTTGCCTCTCACCCTAGCAACGCAGCAGCAATAAATAAAGCCATAATCACTTTCAGGAGAGACGCTTGTTCACCTCCCTCTGTTTAAAGCAGTCAGATTTAGTCTGGGAGTAAAACCACTGCAGAAAAAGTAACTCGGGTGTTACTATTGGCCTTTATGTTTTTAACTTTGTATAGAGAAGTCTTTTCTGTGTCCTTGAAAGCAAAATGTATCTAGATTTAAAAATATACATTCGGTTCTTGTATCGTAAAAATCCACGAAACCTGGGGTCTGGGATGCCTTACAGCAGCAACATCAGCAGCACCCTCTCTCACACGGCCCGAAGAAGACAGGGAGAATCAGCATAAGAATGCAGTGTCTGAGACACAGAGCTGCCTGGGAGGTCTCCTAGCAGGAACCTTCCTGGTGCTGCATCAGGAAGGGGAGCTGTAGACATTACGTGGTTGAGTTTCCCCTTTGTGAAACTGGCGTCTGTTCAGAGTCTCAGCAGTGACTGCTGTGACAAGTCCTCTCCGTCCTGCTCGCACATCGCGGGAAGGCAACCATGCAGGAGCCGTGGAGACTGACCCTGCCGCGGGGCGCTCCATGTGTCGGGACGTGTGGCACATGCACTGCTTCAGGCTACTTCAGCTCCTGACCTCAGTGCAGAAGAAGGAAAGGAAAAGGCAAGTAACAGCTACACGCTGTGGGATTCCCTCCTTCTGTTTTGGAAAAGAAAGTGCAGGAGGGAGTCAGAGAGCCAGAGAAAATTAATGAGGTGATTTTGGTACTTTTTTTTTTTTTTTTTTGTGCCGTCCCTGTGTGGTTCCACATGAGCTTGGACCAGGACTTGTTTTGAAAAAAAGGAGTGTGAGAGGTGTGCAGTAAATTCCTTTAGAAGAGAAGATTCTGAATCACAGGGAAACCTGTCCAGCACACAATATGAGGAATAAAGTCTTACTGGATATCCTTGCTGCAAGGAACTTTGAGGCAGTGATGTATTCTGTTAAGGAAAGGGAGAATTTTCAAGTATTTGTTTTTTATTATAAAAATTCCCACATAATTTTCTGTGGAAAGAAAGGATTTTCACAGAAATTCCCCACAAAGAACAGAGCTGCTGTATATAAAAATATTTCCAGCTTTAGATGGAATTATTCCCATCCAGTTATCCTAAAGGTCAGGTTCTAATGAGGTTCTTGCCTCTGGAGGGTGAATATGGATCAGGAGTGTAATCATTATAGATATGGCTGGATATAGCTACAAAATGGGGCATGGTATGTGTTCAATATCCTGGAAGAAACAGGATAATGAAGACTAGAGAATCCTTTCCTCTCCAGCTCACTTGTGTCCCAAAGCAACTTTGCACATGAGCAGTAGCTCAAATGGACCAGAGCCCACCAGAGTAGAACCATTCACTTGTTATTTATACAGCCCAACAAAACCGAAAGGCTTTGCTATAAAAAAAGTTTGTTTTTTTTTTCTTTTCCCTACAACACAAATGCTTCTAAGCACAAAGGTGGCTTTTACACCCTAATGCACATGGCTCATTTCTTCATTGTATTTTTGGTGTGTGTACTTTTGGTGGAGTTTACTCATCCGCAACAACTTTGCTTTCCCCCCAGACCAGTCCTCTGTGTGCCAGAGGCTGATGTTTCTCGCAGATTCCAGTATGTGTTACATCAGAGGCATATGAATTATGGCTGGTGGCATTGCAGACAAAGTCTTAGATTTCCAGCTCTTCTCTTCGATTGTCACAGTGCTCCTATTTAGCTTGCTGGTTTCTGCAAAAAGTAAAAATTTGAATATTAAGGCAAGAAAGAGAAAAGTTCACCCAGAAAGGAACCATGAATGTCCACCTCTCAGTTGTACAGAAATCTCACTTTGCGTTTGTATCTTAAAACAACTTTTTAAGTTTTTTTTTTTTAACCTATGGAAGATTTTTTAAAAAAAAGCTTATTGGAACTTCTAGGCAGAATATTCATTTGGTTCACACAGATGGTCTTCTTCTGGCTAATGGCAGAACTTAGCTTTAAGAAAACAATGCATTTATTGTAAGGAGTTTGCTTTGCTTAAAAGGTAAGTAGTCTTCCAATGTTTAGGATTCATTCTGGTAACTCATTGTAAATCAGTGTAAAGAAAAATATCAAACAATAACAATTAAATTTTGCCACTTTGGTGGATCCTAAAATTTACACGTCTGATGTTGATTTTATCAGGTCTTGTCTGGAAGCAAAAACGATTCTCAACCTCCCATGGAAGCTGTTCTCCAGGACTGGAACCAGCTGACTAATTCAGTCTTCTAGTTCTTTTATTTTCCTTCCTTGGAACTTTCAGCCACTAACAGATCAGAGTAATCCACAATAAAGTCTCCAGTGTCACTTCCTCAGAGTAGGACTTGAAGCTGAGCATCTATTGCTGTTCTCTCTCCATATCTTTAGGATGAATTGACCCCCAAGACCACAAACCCACAATCCTTCCTCCCTCCCCACCAAGTAACTTTTTATTTTATAAATTTAATTTGTAAAATTAATTATTTATAAATTTAATTTATAAAAAATAACTGACTCCTGAAATCAAATCTCTCATGTACCACTCAGAAGTGAGGAAGGATTCAGTTTGGGTCTGGAAAAGCCTAGGTACAACTCTCAGCTCTACCACATAACTTCTCCGCAAGTAACTGTGCTTCTTGGCACCTCACACATAAAATGGAGATATAAAAATGATCAGTCAAAAAAGTGGTCTCAAGTCTTGCCTCAGAACTTGTCATGTCACTAAACTGTGATGATTTGTTTACCCTCTGAATTTGAGCTTGTGGAATATGAGAATGTGAGCTCTTCCTAGTCTTTTTTTTTTTTTTTTTTCTCTGAAACCACTTAGTTACAAAGATCTTGGGCAACATGATTTTGCTAAAAAAAGGACTGTGTAATGAAATTTCCAAAGTTGGATCATGGGACATCTCTGCCTATCTTCAGGCTTTAAGCCTGACACGTATCTGACAGTGGTGTTGTCTGGGGTTTTGGGGTTAGGGTTGTTTCTGTATGAAGCAAGCCAGAACACAGACTCTGTTAGGGATGTATGAAAGTGCTTGCCAGGATGTTATACTTCATTTGGGCATATACCTTTTACATGTTGGCTTTAGATGATGGCCACTGTCTTTTCCAGTGGACTTTATTTATACCAGTACATTGGGAAATGGTGAATTTCTTAAAGCACAGAACCTCCTCAGATTCATACTTGTTCCAGCTTTGTTGGAGACAAATATTCCAACATCAAATGCACTTTTGCAATCTCCATTGTGGACACTTAATTGCAGGATGATTCAGGGCACTCTAAGCAGCCAAATTTCCCTCTACATTCAGAGGAGCAGTCTCTCCAAGGGCTATTGGCTACCTAGTGCTAGATAGTATGACTGTCTCCTTACCAAATCATTCATCTGCTCACAAGAAAATCATAAGTGAGGTTGAAAAATCAAAGTACTTAAAAACAGAAAGGATATTTTTATTTGCTTTTCTCAGTGTGCTCATGTCAGGGTTTCATGCTGCTCCTCTCCAGCCGTGAAGGCAACAGATTTACTATGTGATCAAGCTTCATGTGGGCTCTTGGTTTCTGAATTTGAGCCTCCTATAGTAAGAAAAATTTATACATTAAAACAGAAGGGTTCAGAAAACAGCTGATGGAGAGGCCTTCTTGCTTTCCTGTGAACTATTCACTTTGCTTCTTGACAGACTGTAGTCACGGCTGTCTGGAAAGCCCTGTGGCCACAGCATCAATGGATGAGGACCTCTGGTTTTGATTTAGGTTGAAATTAATGAGCAAGGACCAGGGACTTGGTCTTCCTGGGGCCATGTCCCTAAATTTGACATAACTTTTTGCATGGATTCAAGGAGAATTTTTTCCCTTGTAGTTTTAAAAGGGCCCAATAGGTTTGGATCCCACAGGGCTGTGTGCATAGATGAGGTGAGATCCCAGTACCTGCTCTACTTTGAGAATGGTGTGAAATTTGGTCTTAGCTTATTGCAATTATAGATTTTCAACTGCAGTGAGTGCACCAATGCCTTGCTCCTCCTGAGGGCAGATTTCTGTTCAGTTATGCCAACCCCTGCTTGAGGATTGCAAATTGATTTTCCAACTCTGTCCTTGGAAATTTGGTGTCACAGCTTTGGTTATGCTAGTTTACAACGTTGCCTCTTTTATGCCATATTTTATCTATTATCTTGATGATATTCAGTCTGGTAATCAGCACACACAAGAGGTTCACGCAAAAAAAGTGAAAGGAAAAAATGAAAAAGAGTGGTTCTGGAAGGATTCATTCTGTTGCTTGAATGTAAAACGTGGCGAAAGGCACATGAAAATTTTCGTTAGCCTGTAGGAGGAACACAAAGTTTTTGTTTATAAGAAGCTATCATTATTTCAGATTACATAATGCTGAAGAGGCTCCCTTTATGAGGCTTTGAGGAAGTGGTCATCCAATCCCTCCCTATGCTGCAAACTCTGTCTTTATTTTTTATGTGAGTAGATCTACAACCCAGCTTCTGTAATTCCCATCAGTCTGCTCTCTAGAATACAGTGCAATAAATGCTTTGTAGAGCATCCTGTCTATAACATACATAGCCTGAGGAAAACTTGACAGTGAGGAGTAGTCAGGAAAAAATTGAGGTAACATAACTTTCATACAGGCAGTGGGAGAAAGTTTTGTACATTATAGCAAGGTTAAATACAGGCTGAGTTGAGACAATCAATTGTAGAACTGGGAAATGTGCAATGAGATACAGTTCTGATAAGCAAAGAAAAGAAGAATGTATTTGAAATTCAGGTTCAAAAAAATTGAAGACTGAAGAAGCAAAAGAAGTAGTGAAAGAACAGATCAGGGAATAGACATGGGGCGGAAGGACTGGGAAAATGCCAGTGTATGGAGGTTCAGAAGATGAGGAAATTCTAAGATTCTGAAAATTAAGGACAGCTTTGGCACTGGAGGGAAACCACCAAACAAGAGCAAAATGTTCTGTTTCCAGCAGATAGCACTCAGATAGCACACCAACCTCTCTCCTCTTTGAGATGCAAGATAGTGTATCTGACCCTGTCTTCATCAGGCAACTCGCTGAACACACTAACATGATGGATCTGATCTTATTCATTTTAGAAATGATCAGGAAGCTCAAGATCACAGAATTACAGAATCATTTAGGTTGAAAAAGACCTCAAAAATCATTCAGCCCAACCTTTGATTGATTGCTATCTTGTCAACTAGACAATAAAACTAAGTGTCATATTCAGTTATTTCTTGAAAACCTCCAGGGATTGTGACTCCACCACCTCCCTGGGCAGTCCATTTCATTGCTTAACGATCCTTTCTGTGAAGAAATTCTTCCTGATGTCCCACTGGAACCTCCCCTGGCACAGCTTGAGGCCATTTTCTCTAGACCTGTTGCTAGTTGCCTGGGAGAAGAGGCTGACCCTCATCTTGCTACAACTTACTTTCAGGTAGTTCTAGAGAGTGGTAAGGCCTCCTCTGAGTCTTTTCCAGGCTAAATAAACCCAGCTCCCCCAGGTGCTCCTCATATGACTTGCTTTCTAGACTCTTCCCTCTACTGCCTTCTCTGCACATGGTCTGACCCCTCAGCATTTCTCCTGAACCGAGGAGCCCAGAACTGGACACAGTACAGGAGGTGTGGCCTCACTAGTGCTGAATACAGGGCGACAATCACATCCCAAGTCCTTCTAACAACACTATTTTTGGTACAAGCTAGGATGCCATTGAGCTCCTTGGTCACCTGGGCACTCTGCCGGCTTGTTGACCAGCTGTTGACCAGCACCCCCAGGTCCTTTTCTGCTGGGCAGTTTTCCAGCCACTCTTCCCCCAACCTGTAGTGCTTCCTGGGGTTGTTGTGACCCAAGTGTAGGACCTGACACTTCACCTCATTGGACCTTCTACCATTGGCCTTGGCTCATTGATCCAGCCTGTCCAGCTGTGATGATGAGACAAACTAGCTGGGATTTGCTGAGTGCATGTGACTGCATTGTCCTCACCTTAAAATCAGACCTTCTATCACGACAGGAGCTTCTGACAGTTGCTTTGAAGAGCACTGAACAGCCCTCTCACAGAAAAACCCAAGGTCTTTCCAAACACACTTTGTTTTACTGCACTGAACACAAGGCTCAGCAGACATAGTTGTTGACAATGTGCTGTAAAACAAAACAAAAGATGGCTAGGAAAAGCTGCGGCATCTGAAATCCTGTTTCCAAAGTGCAGGCAGCTTCCCAAGCCTGGCCTTATGGAGACAAAGGCAATCTGAATGTTTTATGTCTCAGCAGACTCTCTGCAGCAAACAGGCGTGAAATCATGAGTATTATTTTGATCTGCCTCTAATTCCTTCTGATCATTAAGACTAAACTTTGTTCTGGTCATACATATGTGGTGCTGGTAGAACTGCTCTCTTTTGGAGTACTAAAAAGCAGCAGCACCCAGAATATGTCCTGGGCCTGTACATGAGGTAAAAACCATCCTGCTGCCTACTCTGTCAAGGCTTTGTTTCTCTATGAAAATACTTTCTCTTAATCTTTGACTTATGATTGTCTGAGAAAATATTCTAATGAGCATTGAAACACTGAACAGGACTGTCCTTTAGGAGGGAGACTCCCGCCCTGTGCTGCAGTCCCTCTGCCATGCCCTTCTCACACCCTGACAGGTTGATATCAGGAAATCCTGGATGAAAATGTCTAGTCCTCAAGAGGATAACAGAACCTGACTCATAAAGCTGCTCTTAGTCACACAGTAACGTTAGTTCATATTTTCCTTTTGTTTCACTTAGCTCTTGAGAGTATTCAAGTGACCTCTGCTTCTAAACACTGGACATTTCCATTCTCTTTCTAACATCCCTATGTCAAAGACACAATTGATCCCTCAAAGGAAATCCAAGAAACAGAAGCAAAAGAGATAATGGAGGCTTCTGAAACAGTGGTGGTGACAATCTAACTGGCTTCAGTGCATTTGAGACCTATCTATTGAGAATTTTTCTCATCTTCACAAAAAAGACCGGTGTCTGTTACAGCCACATGTGTCGACTCTAGTGATGCACCCCGTTGATTAGGTGAACTTTGTGTACCTGATCTGGTGGTGTTCAAAAGCCCAGACACAGACAAGGTGTTCTTATTATTCATGCCTCCCTTACTCAGGTGCTATGTGTCACTACTGTAACTCAATCCCCAAAGATTTAGTGCTGAAGACCCCTGTGTGCATCTACCACCAGCTATAATGCTGGTTATTGTACCTTCTCCATGGTGGCAACAGAGCTGACTGCAGAGGCAAGCTCTGTGTGCTGTCTGGGCCCACTTTGAAAAGAAAACACAGTAGGGATGGAGAATATAGTGAATATTTTGAAGGATGTTGAGGTTTTGAAAGGCTGAGGCTAATCATGCTTTCTAGTTGAAGGTGCAGCTGCTTTTGTTGCAAAACATTGAAACAGGATAAATTCTGTTATCAAGCTGTCATAATACTTGCATCATAATACACCAATCTATTTGAAAAGAGTCTGGAAAAATGGGCTGAGACTAAGATGACAATGTTCGTTTATGGGATTGTCTTAGAGATAGCAAATTTGACTGGTGAGGCACAGAGGGATCTTACTGTGCTGTGAGTGACTGGGTGAAAAAGGGATAGTTGAACTCTCTAACCCTGGCAGGTGAAAAGACATGCACAGGAGGCTGAGTTGTGTAATATATTGTATAAGAATCTAGTGCAGTGCAGGCAACAGACTGAAGAAAGTGAAGCTTCCCTTGTACTTGTTAGACCACACCTGGAACACTGAGTCCAGTTTTGAGCCCCCAGTATAAGAAAAACTTTGGCAACTATGAGTCCAACAGAGAGCCACCAGGATGGCGGCAGCTGGAGTGCTTGTCCTGCAAGGAGAGGCTGGAAATCAGGGTCTAGAGAAGAAATGTGTTTGGAAGTCTTCCAGCATATCCTGTGTTTGAACAGGCTGTTGATTTCGATAACGTCCAAAAATCCAACCCAAGTTATCCTGCTATTCTAGAATCCTTAGTAAAGTTAGTTCCAGTAAGTAGTTTTATTTAAATATCAGTGTCATTTATGGGAGCAATCACAAGAAGTGAGCAGTACATAAGAAATTATTAGAAAGGGAGCAGAAAGAAAGCAGGGATTTTCAACATAAGTTAAAGCTGTGCCTGGATCATAAATATCATGTCCAAACCTGTTCTCTCACTGAAGAACAGAACTAGAAAACGTGGGTGGAAGAGAAAGAAGGCTAATTAAAAGTTTGAAAATGAGAGTAATTCACCAAGAATTATTCTTTTTGAAAATAAGGTAACAAGAGAGTTATAGTATAGTAAATAAAATCATGATTATCATAAGAACATGAAATAAACTTGGTGTTATGTTCAAAACAGTCAAAGTGAACCATATCCATGTTGTAGATATGATGTGCCAAGAAAGCGGCTGGCTTGTGACTGGGTAGGAGAAAAAGCTGGATTCTATTGACACGTTGTGAAGATTTCTACTCAAATTTTTCAGAAAATTACGAAAATGAAGAAAAATTAAGAAAATCTAAATAAAAGTACATTGCAGCAATACTGCTATTCAAATGGATTGAAACAGTACATATATTTAACAGTTTACAGATTTATTAAGGAATGCCTTCATCTTCGTTTAATGTTAGTCATATCTCTCTACGCTTTCCTGTAAATAACAAGTTTTTGTAATAACAAGGTTTTTTATTATATGTAAAATCAAAGCCTTTGCTACAGAACTCAGGATTTATTTATCAGTGAATATAGCATATACCTATTTATAAGTATATAGGGATTTACCTTCTAAAAGGTGTTTTGCATTTACCTGGTATTGCTGTGCATGTATGGGGCAGACGGGGCAGGTGGCCAAGTGAGGTGTTTGCCAATGGTCATGCTTGCAGGTGGGGGACTGCAGGCCCTGCTACAGCTCTTGGGACAGACTCCATTGGTACTCAGTGTCATGGCTGCCTGATGGAGCTCACATGCCATCACTGGAAAAGCCAGTGGTGCACATGGAGATGGCTGTGTGACACACTTTTGCCCACAGCATGAAGAAAGACATCCCCAGTCCTAGCAAATGTAAGTCTAAGTCCTTTGATTGTTCCTGTTTTTGTGCACTTGATTTACTTGCTAGAGGCTTTATTTTTCTACCCCCTCCAAATAAAGTTTTAAGTCCACCGAAAATTTTGTGTTTTGTTTTCTTTCCCCCCCCCCAAAGATTTCTGCTTTATATAAGTTAAAAATTCTTCCATGTCAGTTTACTGGCAAATTTTGTACCTGTATTTTGGAGTAAGCAGATCAGATCCATCACTGAAATTGAACTAATATCTATTCCACCCCCCCCCCCCCCCCGCACCCACCCCCTCTTTTCNNNTCACTTTTTCACGCAGCTTACACAGTGCACAGTTCACATAATGATTTCATTTTGTTAAAAGTCTTATTAAATCTCTGATGGTAACAGACATAAGAACACTTATAAAAAAATAAAACTGATCTAGGGGGGTTCTGTGAAAACCTTTTGTTTCTGATCTAGTTGGTTGCTCTTATATGCAATTTACTCCCAGTTTCATCCAGGACTGGTTTATAGAATGAAACTGTTTTATTGCTTGAACATTCCAATTTCTACAGACCTGACTGAATTCAGAGCCCTTTGGTGCTATGTCCAAGACAAAAAAAACCCCAAAAAACAAAACCTCATTTTGAAGGTAGATTCTGCTTCTTAACTCAGCACCGGGAAACTTACATGAAAGAAGTATTCACCACTATAATTAGACCTTTTAATTTTATTCCACAATTTTAAAGTTTCTCTCCCAGCTTTGAACAAGTTCAGTCTCAGATTAAGCTGATCTTATTATTGATGGAAACTTTGAAGCTGTTTATTCCCTGATGGAGAGGTGAAGGTAGAGAGCCTATAAATTTTTCCACATAGCACAGGAATATGGGAAGAAAAGAATTCAGAAAGGAGATGCAGGGCCTTTCTCATGAACTTCACATCCTGGCAAACAGTTCCTTGAAGTTGTAATTGAAAATCAATCTGATATATAATTAAATTCTAGTCATCACATATGCACCAACTAGTCTCTTCAGCTCTTAGCCAAGGCAGTGAAGGAGCGGGGTTATCGATCTGGGAGGGCTCCTGCCCCATCAGCAGCACTCAGTGGCTCCGCGCGGGGCTGCCCTGATGCATCACTGCCAGGCAGAGCCGCGCAGCTCCCAGACTGGAGGACAAACAGCTGACTCCAGCGAAGGTGTCCAATATTCCCTAATCATTTAAGTGCATTGCACAGCGAGCCCGGACTAGTCCCACAGTCTCTGTGCTGCCATCAGTCTTTCCAATAAATGAGCTCTGAGCAGGCTCCAGAGAGAAAAGGAAAGTAGGCTGATCAATTCTCTCCAATATTAGGTTTTCATTTTGACTTCTCTGCCTTAACTGCTGCTGTGCTTAGGTGCTCTGTAATTAAAAAAATTGACAGCCCTGGTTTAAGGGCATAGCTCTAGTTTGTTTATTAAGTCAAAGAGAGAGAAAACTAGCATCAATTATTTCTTTTAAGAAGAGGAACTAGAATGATTTTTTTCCAATTATTTAGTGTTTCTAAAGCCAAGCTAAGCAATCTATAAGCAGCCCTTGCTGATCTCCCTTTATTCCTGACAAAGAGAAAAACTACCTTGTCTGCTGCTCTAAAAACTTTTGATATTAACATTAATATTAACTGACTTGTGTTTCTCTTCCATGCTACATTAATAATTTGTCTAGATATTTACAATATGCTCATCACTGTATGCATTGAATCCTGACAGAATGTGCATGCTCACATACTGCCAACACAGAAAACCTTGATAACTTAGAAGTAAAATAACATCTGTAAATATTAGTCTTGTACAGAACAGGAATATTATATCTAAATGTGAAACTAATTATATCTGGTAGAACTTATGGTATTTTTAAAAAATGTCACTAGATAGCTGGGCAGGGAAACTGATTGACATTATTTATTTGATTTTCCAAAAGAACCATTGATAATCTCTCTTAAAAAATCTCTAAGAAGGTAGGTATGAGTCAGGAGGGAAGAAATAGCCCAAATCAAACAGCACTAAGAGCTGTAATGATAGTAAACCTGGTGGGACCTGGCTGGCAGGTGGGGGTTGCAGGCACTTGTCTGTTGAGATGCCTTCCAGTCCTAATTACAGGGCTGGTTTTCATGCTTATAAATTTTAACTGTTCATGCAGAAATTTTCCTTGCTGGTGCCTGCCCCAAGCTGGCTTGCTCTTTCCAAAAGAATTGTGTGTTCAAAATGAATCCAGCTCCATTAGCAAGAGAGTCATGGAAAAAAATGAATTTCTTTGCTTCCTGAAAGAACAAGCAAATAAGCTGCAGTAGCTTTTTATCTGAGACTCCAGTGCTGTGTTTGGATTGTGTGGGATGAACCACAGTGCTGGCAGTGGTACCTGGCCCCTGCATCCCCCTCACATCCGCACCCTGCCTTCAGCTTCCCTGCTTACACCATCCCACCATCCAGCACCCTAGTGGTGCTGCCTAATGTGGGGAAACCTCTGAAACTCAGAATGGAGTTCAATGCAACGTGATTGCTACTGAGACAGCTATGATTCAGTGGAGGTACAAACATGTCCAGGTGTTGAGCATGATTCTGAAAGCAGGAGAGGCCATGGGGTCCAGGCAGGCAGGCAAGAGAGAATGAAAAATCTTGTACATGTCCCCAGGGACAATGAAAGGATTCAGGAAAAGACAGCAATGACACATAGCAATTATTTTATTTGGGTGTTCTTCTGCTGTGGGTAGAGATGCTACAGTGTGTCCTTGGACAACAGCCAAACTGGACTTCTGCTGGACATTGCTCTCATGTGAGTTGTGCTAATCCTCTGCCTTAGGAGAAGAGACATGGGCTGTCCCCTTCTGCATTTTTGCTGTTGTTTCTGTAATCTTTTGCCTTTCTGTGCTTTTTTTTCCCCCTGAGTTTCACCACTAATCTCAGAGACAGCTCTGTGTTTTGTTTTAGGGTTGGGCTAAACCCTGCTTTTAAAGGAACAGGTTAACAGGGGTAGGTAAGAGGGAAAATGGCAGAAAAACAGAGATGGGGACAGGGGGCCCAATTGAAAGATGCTGTGACTGCAAATTGGGCAGACTGATGCTGCAATGGGGTCCTGGGAAGCAGGCTGCGGTCAGCAGATGCTTGAGGAGACAGCTGTGGAAAAGGCAGCCAGGAGTAGAAAGGGTCAAGCTCTGGCCCAAGTGAGCTATGGCACATTTCCCTTGAGAAACCGAACAGAGATTGCTCAGTTTCATCATGGGTCTGACATCCTCATGGAAAGCACTGCATGCCCCGTCACTTTCGTCTGCTGTGTTAGGGCTAATGGCTTGCTACTGATGCTTTGATTTCAGGCAGCTGAATCCATGTACCACACACAGCTGTCACTGGGGACTAAACCAGTGTCATTAGGATGCAGTCTGACTGTTGTATTTATTGCTTTTTCTAGACGGTCTCTGATGAAAAAATCAGTGTTTAGAAACACAGTGTAAAAATATTACCTGTGGTGTTGGATTAAATATTTATTGTGCATAATTACTTCTTTGCAATGTGTTTTCAGGACATGGAATAGTTCACTAGTTTGTCTGGAAGTCAATTAATAGTTTCTGCAAGAAAAAAGGAAAAAGGAAAGTTGATGCTATTTCTTTTTGCCATGTTAAATATGAACTTGAAAGACTGCATTTGCTTATACTTTCCTACTTAAATGAAAATAATAAGCATGCACAGGAATGAAAGAGTCTTCTGGTGAGGAATAGTCCCATTTTCCAGCTGATAAGTTAGGGTACAGAGACTAGGGAGAGACTACTTGCTGAATTTGGAGCACCTACCTTTGATGCCAGGACCTTGATTTTTTGGCATTTGGCATCAGTGTATTCCGTATGTGCAAGTATAGTTGACATTGACTTTTTTCATGACTGAGGCCTTGGAAATTTCAGCAAATCAGATCCAGCATCGCATGGGGCAGCTAGGAAGAGGGACAAACCCAACTTCCTCTTCAAAACGTGTGATCACTCTGAGAGCCTTGGGTTTCCTCTGACCTCTGTCTCTGCAATGGGACACCGGTCCTTAAAAAAAAAATTAATTCAGATTCACATTTCTAAACCAAAATCAATGATCCTGAGGGCTGAATACAGTGTGGTGAATTTTGCTGCACAGTGAGGATCCCCTATGTTCAACTGAAATGCTGTTCCTTTTCCTTCTCATTAAAAGACTGAATACAATTTGTGTAGGCTGCCTGAAAGGAAATGTGCAGAGAAATTAGAATTTCTATTTTTGACCCTTCCCAGCTAATTCAAGTTACAGTTGCAAATTAGAAATGAGCCCAAAGGCTATGGAAATACCAAAGAAAAGGGCTGTAAAATTGTTTTCCTTTAAAAGGAATAGAAGACTGTATACAAATCCTCTTGATCATTCTGTATGGCTTTCTTATTTGCTCACTAGAAACAGATAGTCTCTTTATTATATTCACAAATGAGAATTTGTTTAAGTTCTTTGAGTTTTTTGCAACCTCTGTTTAATATGCTTGGGTAGGACTCATGTAGGGGCAGCGTGAATTCTTGGTCTCCAGGATGATCACAGACTAGACTAGACTAGACTAGACTAGACTAGACTAGACTAGACTAGACTAGAATAGAATAGAATAGAATAGAATAGAATAGAATAGAATAGAATAGAATAGAATAGAATAGAATAGAATAGAATAGAATAGTTTGGGCTGGATGGGACCTTTGAAGGTCATCTAGTCCAGCCACTGAACATTTTGAGTAGAGTCTTTTGGATATGAATAGACTGGAAACTCCCCACTGGAAAGAGCCACCTTTTTGTCCTGTGCTTGCTGTGCACCATTTCAGTACAGGGCTCAGTCTTGCATGTTTGTAGTTATGTCCATAGACCTGCAGCTTGCTGTGGTTCTCCCATTCTGTTGTCCAGGAAAACAATGCACCAGCAGCTCCTTAGTGTGCACTTCACTGGCACCAGTCTCTGGCCAGGTATCTTTTCTCCGCTTCTGATGCTTTTTTTTCATTTCTAGCTTTTTCTCTTTTTACAGAGTATCATTTTCTCATGACACAAGCCAGACCTTTTGGAAATTTGCTATCAACTTTTTGATCTCCTTAAAAATAATAACTCACAAAATCACAGAGCCTGGTGCTTTTCCTCTTCCAGTGAATGGGCACAAAATATCAATTATCTCTTTCTCAAATTCCTCTACTTGACTCAGTTAATTTTTGTTCTGATGAACTCTAAATCCCTGGATTTGAATTGAGATCTTTATGGGAGTTGCTCCAGGTTTAAGTGTAGCTTCTTCTGCTCTGCCCATCACCATTTCTGTTTGCTGCAACTTGACTTGAGTCATTTATTTGCCGGTCACTTTCTCTTTCCAGTCTTGGAAAGCCATTAGAATTATTTCTGTAACTATCTTAAATACTTCTGCTGGTCCCTGTAGGGCTGTCTCAGAGCCTGCATAGATTGCTGTCAGTTGAGATGGTACTGGAAGAGGCTGCATTCGCACCAAAGGAGAAATCTCTCTTCCCATACATCAGTTGGGATGGTACTGGAAGATGCTGCATTCGCACCAAAGGAGAAATCTCTCTTCCCATACCCTTCTGTTTTACATTTCTTCTCTGAGCTTTTAAGCAGAAAATTTTCCTGATGCTTTGAAATAAATAGTCAGTGAAAATAAATATGAAATCCTGGCTTCATGGAAATAAATAGCAAAATGCCTGCTTGACTTCAAAGAGCTGACCTAGAAGGTTAATGGCACTAATTTAATGCAGCACATAGGATAAAATCCACTTGTGAGACATGTACTGTACCTGAGGAGCTGAGGGTTATAACGTGACGTTGTTACTAGCTGGTTCAGTTGAAATAGAACCTCATTTTTCTCATGGCTTATACAATTGTGGACTTTGTCATCCTTTTCCTATAAGTAAGCTAATCTTTTTATTGATATAGTGCACACCAACTACCACAGTGATTTGCGATGTGAGAAGGTCTTTTGTTGCAATTTCAGCATGGCCCTGAAAGCAGCTTTAATGACAGAAATGGAAAAACCAGTTACACATGCCAAATCATTATTCTAAGAGTTCCTCCAAATCATGTGAGGGAATATAAGCCCTACAATACAATGAGATTGTGCAAAATCTGTAGGCAGCATGTGACTCACTTTGTCATGCTTCTTTATGGCACACGTGGCATCACGCACTTTATTTAAGTTAGCGCCCTGCAGACCAAGTCCATTAGGAAGAAAGGTGATTGGTTCTGTGGAGCTGCTGGACATGAACGAAATAGGTGGGGGAGACACGCTGCAGTCTGCGAAAATGTCAGGGCAAAACGGGCATTTAGGAAGACTCCAAAATCTGGATGTTAGGTTTCAGGTTTTGTCCTAACTAGACTTGGAAAGGTATTTCTCTAGATTCAAGTTAACCAGTTAAAAGCCTTAATGCTTTGGGTCACATTTGCACAATGGAGTTAAATACACATATTTGAGGAAAACTCAAATTAAGCAGTTAATTACTAAGTTTCAGAATTAATTTTTTTCCCCAAAAGAGGGCCTAGAAATAAGATCTGGGTGGTGAAACTATTCACTGAAATATTTTTGACATTCAGTCAAGTGTTTTAAGTAATCTGACAAACTGGTGGGATTTGAAATTGCTTTTGTTCTTGTTAAGACATTGTTCATCCCTACTTGCATAGTCCTGCCTGCCCCTCTTCTCTCTCCATAACAGCCCTGGTTTGTGTGTGGTAGAGGAGGGCAGGAGAAGCCACAGTAGGGCCTATATGGTTTTCCTGCTGAAACATGCCTGCACTCCACCCAGACAGAAAGACGTCTCAGCCAACTTACTAGCCAAGTTAGAATAGGCAGGTGGTAATGTCCATCTTTAGGTACATTTCACTGGTTTTGCAACCTGAAAATTAAAATAATTACTGTAATACTATTTACTGTCTTACATTTACATCCCAAAGAAACCAGCGTCTCCGTTTGGCCATACTGTGAACCCTGTCTCACTGAGCTGTCCTGAGTTTATTGTCATTTTGTTACTTGCCCGGACTACTGGAATATAGGCTGGGCTTTATAATAAGTCTGTCTCTTGTCAGAGGTCATGGGATTTGCCAGTAATTGCATTCTGTCCTTGGTGAGCAGTCATATTGAAATTGGGCATGGAGGTCCCAACATAATTTCTGTCCCTGCAAAGGGAGTTTTTTCAAAGGCTGTTTCCTGGCACAACTCCTGCTGCACAAGGCTGGGGATAGGAAGGCATCTCCCTCACTGCTGCCTTTCCTGCCAGTTGTGAAGGGACTAGGTGAAGGTCTCCAAAATCAGAGTGGATTGCGTTAACCTTTCAGGTACCTGAGTTTTGAATTCATCTTTTTCTGTCACTACGGCATCTAGAAATAAATCTCAGAGTATTTTATCTAAGGGTCAAACTTGACAGTTGTCTGTACTACATAATTTAGCTATTGCCCATATGTACTTTCATTCTTAAGTCACCCTATTTTTTAAAACTTTCTGCAGGTAAGGCATTATCAGAATAAAATATTATTAAGTATGTATATTATGGTAATGAATACTTTGTATAATTAATTATAGCCTGGCTCAATTAAGATAATTTTTATGATTTTCATATACTGATATGGATGCCATAGGTACTACATGAGTATCTGATGATGGACTCCTTATTACATGATGTGAAGCAACTGTGCAAGTTACAGTGCAAAATGGAAGGAAAAAAGTTAAATTCACTAGCAAAGCATGTTACTTAAGTATTCCTTAAACTTTAGGCTTGTGAATATTTCCTGTGTACTGAAAAATTATTATGAATTTTTGATAGCTTCACAGCATCATGGAAACTTTTTGAAAAACTTGTTGAATCAGATTTCAGCAGTAGATGATGTGGATAAATCCAAATTATCATTTAGCATTCTTTTCCTTTTTGAATACAAAGGAACTGCCTACTTAAAACTGTGATCTTACTGGGTGCAGATGCTGGGGTCCATCAGTGCTAGTCAATTTTTAAACATCACCTTCTAAGGGCACAGGAGCAGGCAATCCCCAAATACTGGAAGTCAAGCAGGCAAGGCAGAAGGTCAGCTTGGCTGAAGAGGAATCTTCTCTAGGAAATAAGGCAGAAAAGGAAGGTTTATGCCCAATGGAAGCAAGGTCAAGTGACATGAGAAGAATAGAGATGTTGCTTGTCACTATAGGGAGAAATTTAATGTGGCCAAAGCTCATCTGGAGATGAAGTGGGCCAGAAATGTGGGGAAAATAAAAAGAGCTTTTTAAAATATATTAATGGCAATAGGCAGTATAAAAATATCATTGATCTGTTACAGTATAAGAGTGGTCACCTCACAAACAGGGACAGAGACAAGGCAGAAGTGTTTAAAGCATTCTTTGCCTCTGTCTTCAACATCGACGAAGAACCAAGGGGGTCTCAGTGCCCTGAGCTGGCAGACCAAGACTTTGAGAATGATCAACTCCCAGTCAACCCTGAAACTCTGTGGGATCTGCTGCTCCAGCTGGGGTCTATGGGATCTGATAGGATTCATTCAAGAAGTCTCAAACATCTGGCTGATGTAATCTCAAAACCTTTCTTGATGATTTTTGAGCAGTCTTGGGAATCTGAAGAGGTCCCAGATGACTGAAAGCTGTCAAATGTGGTCCTGATTTTCCAGAAGGGCAAGAAGGAGGACCCTGGAAACTCCAGGACTCTCAGTCTCACATCAGTGCCAGGTAAAGTTATGAAGAAGATTATTCTGGGAAGCATTGAAAAACACTTGGAGGACAGTGCAGTCATTGGCCACACCCAAGCAGAGCTTCATGAGAGAAAGGTCCTGCTTATCAAACCTGATTCCCTTCTGTGTAAAGGTAACGCACCTAACTGATCAAGAGAAGCCAGTTGGACTTCAGTAAAGATTTCAATATTGTCTCTCATAGGATCCTTTGTGACAAAATGTCCAGCCCACAGCTGGATAAACACATCATATGGTGGGTAAGCAATTGGCTCATGGATTGAGGACAGAGGGTAATAGTGAATGGGGTGGCATCAGACCCTTCACTAGTAGGGTCCCACAGGGCTGCATTTTAGGCCCTGTGCTCCTCAACATCTTCATCAATGACTTGGACTCAAGACTGCAAGGGATACTAAACAAGTTTGCAGATGACACAAAACTTGGAGGAACTGTTGGCTCCCTTGAAGGCAGGGAGGTCCTGGAGAGAGACCTTGACAAATTAGAGGATTGGGCAATCATATGAAGCTCAACAAGAGAAAGTGCCACACGGGATGTGGCTACCCTGGATGTACGTACAGACTGGGGGATGAGATGCTGGAAAGCAGTGCAGTGGAAAGGGACTTGGGGGTCCTTGTTGATGGCAAATTGAATATGAGTCAGCAGTGACCTGGCAGCCAGGAGGGCCAACTGTGCCCTGGGGGGCATCAGGCAAAGCATTGCCAAACAGTCAAGGGAGGGATTTGGCCTGCTCTACTCTGAGCTGGTACACCAAGCTTGATAGAATTCAAGAAGCATTTAGACAATTCTCTCAGGCACATGGTGTGAATCTTAGGGATGGTCCTGTGCAGGGATAGGCACTGGACTTGATCATCCTTGTGGGTCCCTTCCAACTCAGCATATTCCGTGATCCTGTGTAAAGTCTTAGTTTATGTGAGTACTTTATTTGTATATATATGTGTTTACCTAAGTTTCGTGAAGAGAACATGACTTCTTCCCTATGCTGTTCTACATCCCAAAACAGTCACAAAATGGCAGTTTGTCCTGTTCTGAGCATGGAAAGATATCTTCCCCAGCCAGCTCTGGACCCTTACAGCATGCATGAGTCCACACCAACAGCTTCACTTGGACAAGCAATGTACCTTTATTGTTGTAAGCTAGCAAACAGTGTAATAATAATCTGTATTACCTGAAAACTCATTAAAAATCTAATTTTTTAATGAACTGTGTGGGAGAGCAGAAGTGATCCCATTCTCCATGTGGGATTTTGGCTTGTGCTGCCTGCAGCACTTGCTCTATGTGCATCCCCTGATGGGCAACTTTGCAGAGGTAGTAGTTGTGTGACCACATTTTGGCTGTTCATGTTGCTTTCCTGTCCAAACTCCTGTGAGAAATTCTTTAACACCTTTATACAATGTGTTCAGTGGAAAACCCCTGCAATTCAGACACATATGCACGCAACTGCTTCCACTTTTATTTTGTGATCAAGCCCTGCTGTCTGCTCTTCCACTTAAAATTGACCAGAATATTTCATCTGTGATCACAGAACATACTTGATGTAACCACAGCAATGGTAAAGTGATGTGCAGAAACTATTTAAAATGTTTAGACATATTTTCATACATTTAACAACTGTTAAAACCAGAAATCTCATGTGATCCATATGTGCTTTGTAGACCATCAGTTACCTTGTCCCCAGCTGGCAAAATGCCATTGCAGTACTTGTCCCATTTACCAGCTCTCATCCCTTCCCTTGGTTCAGTGGCAAAGATTTGGAGATTTCAGGAGCTTCTGCCTCTATTAAGGGTCTTTTTCAGACCAGGCAGCTTGCAAAATGAAGACACAGAAATTAACATAATTTTCTCCGCCTTCCTGAAGCTAATCCTAGGGGGTTTTTTTTGGTCCCTTTAAATCACAGAGTTTCATCAACGGCAAATAATAACAGATGTCTTGTTTCCATTAGGGTTAATATCACAATTTTGCCTGATTATTTTTAGTACATAACTCAGTGGAAACAATGCATTTTTTGTAATAAAGTTTCTACCAGAAACCTTGGATGCTTTACAAGAAGGAAATATTGGCTAAGACTACAACATAAAAATGTGGTGTATGATTCCCATATAGATGTGTAGTATTAATACATACTGCCATGCCAAAAGCTTGCTGGTATACCACATTCAGAGTGGAAGGGATGAGGGAAATGTATTTTTATGCTGCCTTTCCATGCCTATTTCTTTCAAGTGAGGGATGTAGTACAATATATTCATGTAATAATATACTTAAAATCAGCTGTTCAAATGAAGCAAAGCACTCCACAAGATTCATTGCATCCAAAACTACGTCCTTATGGTTTCAATTAAAAGCACATTATTTTCTTTGTGAAACTTTGCCTGGGTCTTTAATTCTTCCTCATTGTTTGAATATAGATCTACAAAGCTACTGTACTTGAAGTTGTTAATTGAGTTTCAGTTGGTAACAGTCATGTCATGTCATTCCATGTCATGCCATGTCATGTCATCATATCATATTGTATCATATCACATCATACCATATCATATCAATCATCATATCATATCATATCATATCATGTCACACAAATACTTGTCATTCAGTCCAGTCTGGATAATGAAGGTTTCATGTCTTCTTTCTGGCCTTTGTAATAGACAGTTTAGGCACTCTGCTGCCCAAGAGCATTTTCAGGTTTTCAGATTACATTTTCTGATACTTCCTGACAAAGCATTAGTTTAATCTTTCAAATCATAGCATTGATTACATCAGTTTTGTGCTGAGCATGTACCATTGATTCTTTCCTTGAGAAAAGAGGAATGACTATAAAAGCAAGTAGCAATGGTCAACTAGTCATTAACTGTGAACTTTCCTCTACCCCTTAACTGTCTGGAATAGTAAATTCTTTCAGAACAGAGTATGAAAGGAAACTGCAACCACCCCAAAATGCACAGAGCACATACATCACTCTGTGCCCATTTTGTGGTGGTGGTTTGTACTATTGCAGTAACACAAAGCAGACTCAATGTACATAGCTGGTGGATCCAAAGGCTCTACCTTCTGTTTGCTCACTGGCTTTCTTCTCAAGAGCCCTGTCCACCATTCCTTCATCTTATCATATTTTTTGATACATTGGCAGCAGTTGTGATGATCCAGAGCACTGTGTCTGCCACTCAGGGCAACCAGATATGCCCTGTATCATCCCACAAAGCTGCAAGATGTCAGCATTCTTGAGCTGCAGCTTCATGTTGAAGTAAGCCCTTATCCCTTCCATGGCTCATTGTGAATTACTGCATCTGCTTTCAGAAGAGATTCACTTCACACAGTGTACAGAAGCCTCCTCCTGCCTTACACCATGCTCCTATTTACTGAGAGTGGGAACAACTTGTTGACTTTTTCACATGGCAGTATTTTCCACAACTCCACATAAAGAAATGCATTGGCTTTTTTTACATATGGATATATGTAGTTGTGAGTATCAGCCAAGCAACTGAGTTTTATTCAAAGGGCCAGGAGGGAACAGATGTATCTCTTGTCAGTTTCTCACTTTACCTTGTGATATTTCACTGACTAATTGGTATTGTGACAATGAGGGAACTGCTTCTAAAGGAGTCAATTACTTAGTCCAAAATGGCTAATAAAAATGTCCTATGAATTGAAATGTAGTTCAGTTTGAAAGGAAATTATATCTCCCTGGAGACTAGTAAATGCTTCGGGAAAGAGTGTTCCACTGTTCTCTTCTTTGTTGCAACAATCCATGCTGGAAAATATCTTTTTATTACATTTGGTTGACTTTAAAGACATACTGGTTCAAATAAATTGATGGGACAATAAACAAAGAATGAATTCTTGTAAATCCTGCTAAATTAAAATTGATGAATTGAAGGCACTCAAGGCAAACAGGTCTTCATCTACTCAACATTTCCTTGGGCATTTTGCTGGCTCATTTTACACCCATCGGCAAATGAACAGCTTTCTTTTCCTATGGGCTAGTTGTTGTTGCTTTGCACTGTTGTCATCCATAATATTTTGCTAGCTTCTGTTCTATTTCTTTTTAATCCACTGTCATATTTGATCATATCACTCTAAGAAAACTTTCCAAGAGCAGTCAGACTATCAATAACATCTGGTTTATCTCTCTATTTTCTCTAGGTTTGGTGTCTTCAGTATGGCCGTTCATGAGTGTTTTTCCACCTTCATTAGTCAGACTACTTTACGAAGATGGCTAAACAGCATTATTGTCACTTACCAACTGGAAGCAGTGATGCATAGAGAGAATGAGTGGCTTCCCAAGGCAACAGGGGAACAGTGAGTTCAACAAGGAGTCAGTGCTGAGGTACCCAAATGGTCTGGTCTCCTAATGCCCAGCCCATGTCTGAGATGTATGGCTCCTTCATCCGTGGGAGAAGTGAGGCCAGAAACTTATGCAGCACTGATTTGTTTCTCTGGGTCTGCTGGATATTGGTGTTATGAGTGAAGAAAAATATCCTGCTGTCAGACTTCCAAAAACAAAGAAAAGAAGTGTTTATTAAAGTGTTCCCTAAAAATATTGATTGAATATTACCAACAAAACTTTCGATGTGAGAACTAAAGATAGTTCAGCTGCAGTTCAGCACAGATTCCCCAGCTGGTTTTGGCTGAGAGACCTTTGTTCCAGCAGCCATCTAGATGTATCAGTGCCTTGCCAAGACATGAGGCATTGGACCAACTCAACTATTTCTAAGTTATATTGGTGCCATTTCTTACGATGAGCAAGCCTGACATCCAAACCCCCACAATGTGTCAAAGCATTTCTTGCCAAACAATATTCACAATGGGTTAGTTGTGGTGTGTTCTGAGAGATACAGGCTGTGTAGAGAATTCACACTTTATTCCTAATTATAGGGGAATTCCCAAAAAGCTGAGATGTGGGTGGGTTTTATGCTTCTCTAAAAGCTAAAGGAATCTACGTTTTCCTTCCCCTCAACTTAGATTAATGATCTGATAGCTTGTCAGTAACCATAATTAAGGTTAATCTCCAACCTAAGAAGTTTCTTGTGGTTCCTCTCCAGCAGAACTGGCCTATATTTGCCTTGTTTTAATCTTTCTAGAAGATTAAATCTGCTGCTTGCCATGGTCAGAGACCTGAAATTGTGGTAGGATGGACATTTGGCCTATCATGGTAATAAAGTAAAATTGAACTTTTTTGTAAACTTCCATGCTCATGGACATAGAAGAACAGAACCAGAGAATAAGTACAGCCCTGTGGTACACTCTTGGTAGACTATTAATGCTCCAAATTTGTTAAAATCCATTAATCCCGTTTGAAATACAGAGCACTGAATAGCCTGGGTTTATCTTATTTGTTTAGGCTGTGATGAAGAAATGGAAGTACAGCATCCTTTGATGTGAATTTCATTCCTATAATTAAAATTTCCTGTTTTTCTCTGTTACTGGTGCTTTTGATCTCTTGAATTGTTAAAAGCTGTCTCATTTTAGGGTGATAGAGTTTAACTGAATACTTAACAGTCACTCTCAAAAATATTAATATCAGGAATCATCTAAACCATTTTGGGTGCCCTGTCAAGACTCCCTCTGAACAGACTACAGGCAGTAAAACAAGAGCAGGAATTCTTCTTACAAAGGGTTTTGGATGGAGAAATATCCGGTTTCTCATGAACACGAAAAGCATGTTCAGTATTTGCTGATAAAACACCAAAGAAGCAAGCTTGTTTTTGAAGGGTATTACTGCTGCTTGTGTAAGAAAACACCACAGTTCTATGTTTAGAGAAAATATGCCAGTGTCCTTGGACTGTAAGCCTGAGTGTCCAGTGCCCCTGCTGCTGGGTCTCTAATGACAGTCCTCTTTCACAATCGCTGTAGCTGCACTAGTCCGTGTGTATGAATAAATAATAAAAGTTATGAATCAAGTACGGAGATTTTATGTGACAGTGTACAACTGGCTTAAAGTCCATTCCAGCTACTTCCACACAGAGTCATCTTCTGGCTGTCTTTTCTCAGGCTGATGGCTTTGGTTTGGAGTAAGCATCGTTTTTTTCAGCAGTCCGAGTAAGCACCCATGACATACAGCAGAGCCCTTAAAGTGAAAAAGCTTTTTGTTTTCTTCTCCTCATCTTCACTGAGCATCTGTTTGGCTGCTGCTTGATAAGATGAAATTAAATTAATGAACTTTAATGCCTTAGATGCAGGAACAAAATACACAATTGTGAAATAAACGATAAAAATTACATAATGTTATATGCAATTCCAGTTCAATACATGTGAAATGATTACTGCAAGAGTCAAATGGTGTCTTTCAAGAATATATTTTAATGCAACACAAGGTCTTTGCCCTGAGAGAGTCTAACTGGTAAAATCCCAGATGGGCTCCACTCTGTCTGTTGCTTATTCTCACAAGACTATCATGAGGGCCATTCAGAGAGATATCTTTTCTCTTTCAAATTAATGCATCATGAATAAACAGTGGAATCCAACTATCACATCCCTGAAATCCAGCTAGTATCACCTTTCTGTTTCCTTTTCATCAGTAATCTAGCTGATGAGATACCAGTTTTAAAAGAAGACCTGTGGGGGAAACAGATACACTGATGTTGTATTCTGTCGCTTGTTTATCCTAAATGTAAAGAAGGTATAGGGGTTTTTTTGGGTTGGTTGTTTTGTTGGTTTTTTGGTTGGTTATTTTGTCTTGTTTTTTTGTTTGTCTGTTTGGGTTTGGTTTTTTTAATAAGTTGTCAAATATGCCTGCATGGTTTTATTGAACAATTTTTTGATGTGACAGGAGGGAAGCTTTTACTGGCACCCTTTTGACGTTCCTTTTCAGGCCACTAGATAGGTATCATCTACAATGGGATTAGTCTGTGTTTGAGGGCATGGAAGAGCTAAAGTTCTCCTGGGGAACTTGAGTTTGAGAACAAAAATGTCACAAAGCATGAATTCCGTTTCCCTTTTACATGAACACCTGGAGTGGTGAATATAAAATTATAAATCCTTGGTGTCATAAAACCTTCTGAAATAACAGGTGGAAGACAGCTAGCTCATGACATATGAGCAGGCCTTCCCCAGCGGAAGGGCTGCATCATGGCAAGACTCAAACTGCAGTGGTTGGGGATCTCACACTGTGGTTACACATGAGATTCCTCTGAGAACAAAGCTGTTTAAAAAATCTCTGCCTTGTTTCTTTTCTGCACTGCTCCATCCATTGTGCCGTTATTCTGCTTGTAGGGCTTTTTATCTCAACCAAACATGAAGACCATGCATTAGAGACAAAAATAACCCAAGCAAGCCCACAACGTTTTCTTGAAGTTTCTTAAATTTGCATTATGGTACGGTCTAACCAATAGTTACACTGGTGTAAGCAAAAAGATGTTGAAATATAGCACATGGACAGAAATGACAGTCTGGGGACAAGAGCTTCTTAACCTTGACCAAACAAACTTTACTTTTAGGGAGAATGCTCTTCTAACTGCAGCCTGGGGCCATCCTCTGCCATCCAGAGGCTGTGGGAAATGCTTTTGCAACAAATGCTTTTATTCTTTAAAATGTTGTTGTTCCCAGTCCTTTCTGTAATAACAACAAAATCTGAAGTGTGGATACAGTTAGCAAACCCTTGCAAACAGTGTTTCAAAAAATTCTGTAAAGCAATTATTTTCCTCATTCCTATAAGCACCTTCTTTACTTCCAGTGGCTTAGTAGGAGAGCTCCGAAATGGAGGAAGGCCTCCAGTGGGAGTACAGAGCTCTCCCCCTCACGCTGAAACTTTTTCATTTTCTATGCTAACTACTTGAAGTGACCTCAGATGCCTGAGATTCCCATGCCATTCATCATGATGCAAGACCATGAAGAGCTCCTCCATGCTGTGATTGCACCAGGGTTTTGGCTGAGGCTTTTCTCCATCACAGCCCCATGCAATTCCTTTTCCCATATGAATGTGAAGAGTGGTAGAGCCACTGTCTTGCTCACCTTCCCTTTTATCTATGACATGGTAGAAAGAGGAATAGGGAATGAGGTCAGTCAAGTAATGTTCCTGCTAGCATAGCTGTTATTTTGGCTAGGGCATATTTGGACAGACAATTAAATGTCTGCATGTCTTCAGTGAAGGGTACCCATTTCAGGCCTCCCATTTTAGCCTGGCCTTTGCTGCTTTGGGACAGGAAAAAAAATCTCACTGATGATTCCAACAGCCAAGATAATGCTTTGCTCACTAGTTTTAAAAATCTGCTTTCCTAAATTGATCTTTCCTCAAGCTACAAAATCCTGGACACATGGACCTTGTCGGCTTTTCCATTTGTAAATTTCTTAATATATGGGGAGCTGATGCTCTGCCACAGACATAACAGATGCAATAGTGAAAAAGAAACTCCAAGACTTGTCATTTTGATACAGACAAATTGCAGCTCTGGGCATTGCCCTAATACAAGCTGTAAAATATTTCAGCCACTTGACCTGCTAATATTTTTCAGCAGCTTCCTGAGAATAAGATTATAAACTGTATATATGAAGTGATCTCATGTGTGTGCTCTTCCAGGATAGCCCTCATCCTTTCTGAAGACACTTGGAGTGTTTTTCCTCCTCGTTTGTCTCCTGTTATTATATTTACTGACAATCTTGCAGCAGTTCTTGAGTGGTATGATTAAGAAAAAAATAAAATGTCTCAAAAATGTAGAGACTGTGAACAAAGAGCTAATTGGAACTGTTCAGTCCTCACAGAGTATTACTCTAAGGAGGGTTATTCAGGTGCCTTATTGTACTTTTGCATGTATTTCTTGTTTTAGTCTATTTCACAATGCTTAGTATCAGCTTCCTAGGCTTGAATACCTGTCTGGGACTAACAATAATATTTCTGTAGTATTTTACCCTTAAGCTTAAAACCGGATTAATACAGCTCTTAGGACTAGAGTACCTTCCAGACGATCGACTTTGGATGCAGGAGAGGTCCAAACTATGATGTCCATACACGAATACATAGAAATCGCTTGTGGAGAAAGCCCACACAGTAACTGCTGGGCAGTTTGAACAATTATTCTGTCGTAGCCCATAAAGTTGCATCAAAAATACATTGTAGTATATAATTAAAAAAAAATGCAGTAGAGAGAAAACTGGTAGCTGTGATTCAGTTCTAGTATTACTGCTGACACAGGAGAAATTAGGTTGTTATTCTGGCTCTTTAGGATGGGGAAAGCAGTCTAAGGAGATAAATCAAAGAGGATTTGAGGGGCTGTGAGTGCAATGAATCAAAACAAAGCAATTCTCTTCTTTCCCTATGTCCCTCTCTACCCTCTTTGAGCCTGTTGTAAGTTGCCCCCAGCAATTATTTTTTAAAAAGGATAGTCATGCTTAGTATGACAGTGTTCCTCTAAACTAATGCCAGTGCATTGGTAACAGCAGTAACAAAACAGATGAAACACTGAAAAATCTGCTCTTTGTTTTCTGTGGGAAGAAATTAAGATCTGATGGTAGGGGTTTTTCTTAAGCAGCCGCAAGTAAATTTTTTTAAAGACTTATATATTCCATCTCTGTGTATAGTTGTATTCTGTGATACAGTAAATCATCTGCATTGGAAGCAATGGGAATTGGATTATATTCTTCAAAGGTTTTGTTGTGTGTAGTTTGAAATATATGAATAAGAGCCACTATTTCATTGTAATAAAGGGACCAAAGGTGTAACCGTGGGTTGACAGCAAGGTGTGAGTCAGTTCTGCATGGCTCTGAGCTGTCGCTGTGCTGCAAAACACTTTACATGTGTACTGAACTTAGAGCAACTGTTGCACTTTACCCCAGGGCCTGCAAACTGTTCACCTAGAGACACTGATGTAACGAACTATGATTACCTGCAGCCTAGAAGGAGGCAAAGACCTGCCTTGGCTTGCAGGAAGATGGATGAGCTCATGCTTGTGTGCATGCTGGGGTTCCCAGCAATGTAGCTCAATGGGCTCTAAAGCTGCTACCACTTTCCCAGCAGGAGAAACTGTTTCTGCTTTCAAGAATTTAAAAGCAAGTTTTTATAGAAATTTGAGCTTTACCCTTTTCCTCTAGAGGAAGTAAGCACCTTTAACATTCTCTGAGAAAAAACGGGGAATGAGTGATCAGAGATCTGGGATTTCTCTGCAGCTGCCGTCTGTGGTGTGGTACTGAGGTGATACAGGAGGGAAGGGTGCTCTCAGCCAATGTGCAATGTTCAAGGTGCATTGTTGTGACACACTCCTGTTAGGGTTCATTCTTTTACGAGGTATGTTGTAGTTGATATATTGTATACCTGCTCTGACATGTTCCTGCAGAAAATATTCTAGTCACCAGCAACTGACCCCATGTGAATTAAAAGACCTATTTATTAGGAAATCAGATGAAAGGTAGCTTTATTCAAGCCAGCTAGAGTTGTGAAAGGAAGCCACATTTTAGATTAAAGGGAACACTTAGTCCAAAGTAAAATATGTACTGTGTTTGGTCACATCCCTGGCATGACGGAGGATGGCTTCCTACCCACAAATGATGATATTGTCTTCAGATAATTGCTCCCTTATCAGATAAATCACTGAATTTCTCATTAAAAAATGGGTATATTCTTCTTGAGGACGCCGTGGTGCCAGTCCACGACGTGTGGGTGGGGACAGAACACTGTTGTGACGCCAGCAAACCCGGCCAGCTCTGTTGAGACGCCAGGCTTAGTGCTTCCCAACAGTTTCCTTTTGTTTGCTTTTACAGCCATTTCAGGCAGCACTGAAACTGTCCAGTAATCCCAGTGTCTTTTGCTTGTTCCTGCTGTGAGACTGGGAGCTGCGTGTTTTGGTTCTGCCAGCTCTCCCTCTGCACCACGCTAGGAGAAACCACAGCCTTGTTGGAAACTCTTCAAGTTTGTTTGGATTAATGCTTATGTCTCCATGTCTTGCATTCATATATGTGCATAGGTCAAAATGGGGTGTCTGAAGCTCTTACAGGGTCCAGCAGCCATGTCTGAAAAGTACAAGTACACATTTCCAGACATTTGGGAAAGCTCTGCTGTTGAACCTCGTAGGTGTGCATGCATTATAGACGCCTTTAACACACCGTGCTCCCGTGCGGTGCCACTCAATCTGCACCATCAGAACTTCAGGAAGTTCCCCACAAGGACGAAAACTGGGATCTAAGGGTAGTTTTTATTATCTGCCAGCAAACAAAACACTTCTATATGCAAAAGTAAGACTGTAAGTGTATTTCTGTTGTGTATGGCTCATTTCCAAAACAAAATTAAAGATCAGACAAGTGCTCTGTACATTGAAACTGTTCCCAAAGTGGATGCTGGAAAAAGGTAACCCAAGCAGCTGAGGAGACGACTTGTAAGGGAGGCAGTAGAAGCATTCTAATGAAAATGTGGAGAAGTAAGGATGTGAGGATCATAATTACTCAGCACTTAATGAGGAAGTGATTTTATAAAGACCTGATAGGTCAAGCTGGTGCTGCTCTCATTCAGAGAGACGAACCATCTCAGGATGGCTTTTATCACTTTAGAACTGAGTAATACTTCCACAGAAGA
The DNA here is from genome assembly GCA_013399895.1 of Serilophus lunatus. NCBI lineage: Eukaryota > Metazoa > Chordata > Aves > Passeriformes > Eurylaimidae > Serilophus > Serilophus lunatus. Next base: position 90,148 of record VXBA01001379.1, read on the forward strand.
ATGTTTTTGCAAGCAATAGCGAGCAGTGAATAGAATCCTGGATTTTGTTTTCGTTTTAGGTAATGCAAAAGTACACATGCAAAATTAATCCACTCACTAATTGTCAATACACCCATTTGCAGTTAGGATGATCATTACTTTTAAATAATAACTAAATAAATATAGATTACCGGGTTTGTATTTTGTCATGATTGCTCAAGAAAGAACCAGGAGATTACTATTCATGGCTGTCTATTTTTCCAGAGAACATATTTTATATCCTCTTCTTCACACCAAGTGCCAAGTATCCATGAGCTTTGCCATAGTAAGTATCTTACTAGATTAATTCTAGCAGGAGGCTTTACAAGTGTTGTTATGATCTTTTACACTAAGCACTGATGAACAGTCTAGAAAAATTATTACCTGGTGAAGTTCACATGCAGTAGTTTGATCACAGAGAAAATATAATGAAGAGTTTATTTGTATTAGGCTAATGTCACTGATTAAAATTGGATTAGTCCTGATTTACACCAGCCTGAACTGAATTAAATCAATAATGCTCATCTTCATTCAAGGAAGTACTGTGAAAACATGCCTAGTCACTTCTAATAGAGGTAAGGAAATTTCTTTCTTATTGGTTCAAACTTTGTCTATCATGAATGGTATGGTAATTCGTCTTTGTGCTGCAAATGAGCTGTCATCTGATCTAGCCCCCACAGTAACTTTCAGCACTGATTGTAGTCGAGATCAACTGTTCATTTTGACTTTTAGCACTTAGCATTTTTATGAGGAGTGCCACAAACTATCTGGATCTAATGCCCTTAATGATCATAAAGGAACTGGTAATTCAGGTCTTACATTTTAAATAAAACTTCTATCCTACCAGTAGGTTTCAGAAATGACTGTAGCTGGAGCACATTATATCAATTTGAAAGGCCTGTTTAAAGAGGGTTTCTCATTTAAACTGCAAAAAAAGTCTTTTCATTGACAAATATTGCAAGTCTTTGGATATCTGTTCTGTGCCCTTACGGGACAGCTTACTGCAACTGCCCAAGTCTGTAAGTAGAAGACAGGATGTTGTCCACATAAATTAAAAAAGAAACTTTGCAACACTAAAATCAAAAGACGAAGTTTTCATACTTTTTGGAAAAGCAGCTAAAACCTCTTCAGACATAATTTATGCTGTTGATAGCTGTTGCATATATAAAACCAGGAAGTCTGGTTTTAATTCATGTAATACTCCTGGGGAGGTGGGTGGCTTAGTTAATAAACTTGATCTTTCACCTTCGGAATGAGATTGAGTTCCCTGGTTGAAACATGCCTGTCTTTAATTTGGATGTTCGTTTACTCATGGAGGTTACCTGCTGACCTACAAGAATCAGAAATTGATGTCTAACACACATCAACAAGTCCACAAGCAGATGGGCAGTGAAAGAAGTGTAGAAGTGGTCATCTGACAGAATGCCAGAGGGGCATCCGGTGGTGGACCAAAAGAGCCGCAGACATCTGTAGAGGAGTGAAATCTGTGGCTTCACCAGGTTATCATGACAGAGAGACTTCTGTTCCTACCTACTTTCTGAAGTGTTTAAGGCTGGAGATACGTATCCTGTCCCATCTTGCTCATGCTGCCATGGTCTGCTCAGGGTGTTGCTGGCACCCACCTACCCCAAAAGGAGCAGTGAGGTTGGGATGTCAAGGGAATGGCTTCTCACCTGCAGGCTGTTCAAGGTCATCAGGGACATCACTGAAGACAACTGCAGACAAAACAATTAAGCATTTATGGAGTGTGGCCCTGGTAAGACAGAGGCCATCAAAAGCAGGTATGTTTTTAAAGTGGCAGACTCTCACATGCTTATCCAAGCCCTAGTTTTGACCCTAATGTAAATAGGAAAAAAAAAAAAACTCTTCATTAATAGAGAATACTACATCTTGGTGTCTACACACACTCAGCCTCTTTCCAGCTCTCATGTCCCTGAGGCATTCAGTAAATAAAAGGTTCCTTCATGCCTTAGATTCTCTGTCTCTTTCTTGGATATTCATCACAAAATACCCAGAAAACAGTCCCTAAAATAAAAGACAGCATCAAATTTTAACTCCTATTTACTCAAGATATTTTAATGTCCTTAACACTGTTCTTGCCTGTAGAGAAGCTCCCAGAGGAGCTTCTAAGTCCAGAGGAGAGCCAATAAGTTAATCAGAGGGCTGGAGAATCTCTCCAATGAAGGCAGGATGAGAAAGTTGGGGCTGTTCAGCCTGGAGAAGAGAAAGCTCCAGGGAAACCTTATAGCAGACTTCCTGTACATAAAAGTGGTCTATAGCAAAGCTGGAGACGGACTTATCACAAGGGCATTTAGTGACAGGACAAGAAGCAATGGCCTTAAACTGAAGGAAGATAGGTTTAGATTAGATATTGTGAAGAAATTCTTTATTGTGAGGGTGGTGAAGCACTGGAAAAGATTCCCCAGAGAGGTTGTGGACTCCTCATCCCTGGAGGTGTTCAAGACAAGGCTGGATGAGACTTAGAATAATCTGTTCTAGTGGACAGTTCCTCATCTATGGAAGATTCCCTGCCTAAGGCAAGGGCTTTGAAGCTAGATGGTCTTTAAGGTCCCTTCCAACCCAGGCCATTTTATGATTCTAAGACAAGGGGATAAACTTCTACCCCTGCCATAGATGGCTATGCAACAAGGCACTGAGTCATTTTGTCAGGGGATGGGAAAAGCTTGGAGCTCCCCAAGGGGCACCATTATTGTAATTTATAGGCCCTGGAAAGTATTACAATCATTATGACTTGAAATGAAGTGTATCTGGATCACAACGCTAATGCAACGCTAATATCTGAAAGTGTTAGACAGGGACTTAGCCTACCAACAAGTACCTGCTCACTGGCTTTCTGTGCTCTGCCTGAAACAGCAAGAAAAGCCTGTCTGTCTGCTTTAAATTTTGAAACCTTAGACCTAACCTGAAGCTTAACCTGAAATGTACCTGGGTAGCAGTTCAAACAGGAAGAGATCCTCTGCTCAATGTGCTACATTCCCTCTTACATTCTATTTCTCTGTCTGGCCACTGCAGGATGCTGTAGTAATGATGTCCTAACATTCCTTTGGCTCTGGACCCCTAAACAGCTTCAATCTGAAATGTACTCAGGGGACTAGACATTTCTGTAAATTCTGAATGTGAGTGCCCCACTAAAAGCAGCTCTCTGACTGCCTTTCTGGGCTCTGCAGTTTGTGACAGGAATAACCTGTCTGGCTGCTTTTGCTTCTCTGACTTAACTGATTTCAGGAATGGCATGGCCCCATGAGCTACATATCACTTTAGGGGTAAATTTCTCACGGCAGATGTTTATGCATTTAAAGACACTTTTACAGAGACATTCTGTAAAGCCTAGGCAATAAACTGTGGAGACTGAAGGCTTTGTGTCCTGTTATATAATTGCATTTTGCAATACATTTCAGGTTAGAGATAGAGAAAATGAGGGAGCCAAACAAGTTATACTACCTGTATCCTGCACAGACCAGAAAGATAGGGAGAAGGTTCATACTAAAGGGAATAAGGGCTTCTAATGTAGCTCAAGGTCCCCTGGGAAATTATGATGTTAGAGATTGGATTACAATTAGGATATGGGGATTTAAAGCATCTAGACGGTGTTTTTATGTGGGGCACAAAGACCAAGAGAGGCATTTGTTTATGGGCTTAAGGCTGGGGCTGTCTTGGAGTGTATTTACCACTATCAGGGTGATGGGAGAATATCTAAAGTAGAGAGCCTGTCCTTGCTGCATTCTGCAGCTCCCCAAAAAGGCAGGAAATGGCAGAAGTTAGATTCACTCAGGTAAGTCAGGGTACAGTCCTGTCTACATAACAGCATCGGGTGCAGATCCCAATGCATTTAGAGATATTTTTCCTAAGTTGCTTTGCAGCAACAAGGTTTTGGTAAAGGAGAGTTCTGCTTTGGATGGTTGAAGTCATTACGTCATTGTGCATGACACACTGTCTTTTATATTCCAATAAAAGGTTCCCTCAGGAATAAGAGAACATGCTAAATTAATGTTAGGTTTAAACTTTGAGTTGGAGAAGTGAAATAACCTGTTCTTGACACCTTCTGCAGAGCTAGGAGGGTTTTATAGAGAGGAGTTGTATTTGAGAGTCAAGATCCTTTTATCATGACTCCAGGAAGGCATGGCCTTCAGTACTTTCTGGCCTTATGGATGGGGATTGGCTTTGAAACCCAAATGTCTTCCCTGTAGGTGGTGTAGAGGCCAGGCAGAGGTTGCAAATGTGATGATGAAGTGAAGGCTGTCTGTCCCTCATATCTCTATATACGTGGATATTCCTTGTATATCCCTGTCTGGGACTTGTGGCTGGGGGTAGGGATAAAGAGCTGGAAACAGCAAAACAGGTTTTGCTTGCTGTGCAAGAGCTCAGAAGGATGAGGTGAGAAGAGGTGTTTGGCAGCATCGAGCCCTTCTGCAATGATTTCAGGGAAGGTACTGCTCCCAATCCACCTGATTTTGGAATCCAGGCTTTGATGTGCTATCTTGCATGCTACAGGCAGTAAGAATGGAGAAGCTTAATTTCAGTCTGAAATAATTCCTGCTAAAGTGCATTTTATTCTGTGTTTGTGTGGGGATTTTGGGTAAAGCTGGAGGGAGCAGAGTGATTTCACAGAAGCAGATGCAGCTAGAAAGTGTATTATTCTTCAGTACTGCACAACACAGGAAATTTTAATGGGAACAAGAGCTCCGTGTATTGTTATTTACTGTAAGCATTAGAACAGCTTTTTAGTTATCTAGATCCTCTTCATCTTTATTTAGTTATCTAGATTCCTCTTCATCTTCCTAGAATGAAGAAAACACAGCAAGATCCGACATTCTTCCTGTTGTAATTTTTAAAATGCAACCGTAACACACACACCAACATCTACCTTGGTTTAAGGCATTTTACTAGGAAAATCACCCAATACTGTCAAGGTGAGATGGCTTCAGGAAGCCAAACTGTACTTGATATAATTTGTTCTTCAAGATGGTTTTGGTTCTCCACTCGTAATGCAAATTTGTAGGGTGCCCAGTGACCTGGGCATTAGAGAAAAATGAAATAAGGCCATGAAATAGTACTTAGTATATTACAGAATCACAGAATTTGCTGAATTGGAAGGGACTTACAAGGATTATCAAGTCCAACTCTTAGCTCTGCAGAGAGCCACCCTCAAGAGTCACACCATGTGCCTGAGAGTATCATCCATACTCTCCTTAACTCTGTCAGGCTTGGTGCTGTGATCACTTCCATGGGGAGCCTGTTCCAGTACACAACCAACCACTGGGTGAAGAATCTTTTTCTAATATCCACCCTAAACCTCCCTGCACACAAGTTCAGGCTGTTCTCTTGGGTTTTGTCACTGGTAACCACAGAGAAGAGATCAGTATCTGCCCCTTCTCTTCCCCTCATGAAGAAGTTGTAGACCACAATGAGGTCTCCCCTTAGTCTCCTATTCTCTGGGCTGAACAGACCAAGTGACCTCCTCATATGTTCCTCATATGGCCTCCCCTCAAGGCCCTTCACCATCCTTATGGCCCTCCTTTGGACATTCTCTAACAGCTTAATATCTTTCTTATATTGTGGTGCACAGTATTCCAGGTGAGGACACACCAGGGTAGAGCAGAGAGGGACAATTCTCTCCCTTGACCAGCTAGCAATGCTTTCTTTGCCTGATACTCCCCAGGACAGAGTTGGCCATCCTGGCTGCCAGGACACTGCTGACTCATATTCAACTTGCCATCAACCAAGACCCCCAGGCCCCTTCCCACTGTACTGCTTTCCAGCATCTCATTCCTCAGTTTGTACAAACATCCAGGATTTTCTCATCCCAGGTGCGGAATCCGGCACTTTCCCTTGTTAAGCTTCATAGATACGGCTAGTGATTGCTTAGTTTCTGCAAATAACTTCTGGCTTCTGCATAAGGAAGCAAGAAGTGCCTATCAATGTCTTCAAGGTCTGGATTACTTGCCTCAGTCCTAATATCAAACATGAGGTGCACTTATGGGGCCAGACACTACTTTAAATCTCAATAAAAGAACTTCTAACATTAAAGTGAGTCCTCAGTGCACTTCCCTAGACTCTTCAGGGTGTAATAAGAATGACATGTCTGTATTTTTAGGTTTAGAAGTCTAATCCCAAGGTATTGTACCATGCTTCCTTAATTCTGGAAAAAACCCCCACCTGCTTTGACATTTCCTGTATCTCTGTGACCTGCTGTGGAGCTGTTCCACTTCACACAATCCAGCAGATGTTTTCTGGTATTTCATCCTACTGCTGAATTGTGCCAGAAAATTAGTTTGGGAAGTTCTGACAGAATGTGTTTGGGAGCAAAACTGGGAGAGGAGAGTTGCAGTGCATGAATACTTCCCCTTCTCTGTGCCTCACATGTACCTCCTCCACTCTAATTCCCCATTGATGGGAAGGTAAGGACACAGATATCATGGCTTTGGAATTCTTGATACCTCCAGAAGTCAGAAACTCATTGTTTATGTTACTTTTTAATTGCCAGGACCTATTATGCTGTAGGGAAATTTCTTTGCATCCCTGTTGGTTGGCCATGGATTTCATCACAGTAGGGAAGAAAATGTGCCAAGTTCAAGCAAAGAGAATTCCTTATCTCCTGCCGACTGTCTCTGCTGGGGGGTGCAGCTTTCAATGGTCTCCACTGTAGCAGGGAGGATTTCTCCTTATTGGTATCATCTGGGTTCAATCAAGTTGACATTCTTCACCTGGAGAATTCAAGTGCAAATTTTCAGCTACTTTTGGCTTGTGTTACCACGGTCATGCTGGAAAGGTAATCTGTAGACATCTGTGACTGTAATTCCACTGCTGTTGCTGAAGTATTTTCCAAGTTTTATTTGGTATTTAAGGAGATGGGTCGATTGAGATATAACTTATATTAGTCATGGGTGCTATTCAGTGTGGATATTTTGCACACAGTGTCTGTTATACTGAAGTATACAGTATTTTGTGATAAAGCCAAACTTTCCAGCACCAGTGACTTAAAATAATAAGGAAGCCAAAGTATAAACCAGCTAAAGAGTAGAAACAGCATTTGTTGATGTAGAGCTGCATAAGAGCTTCAACAGGACTCCAGGTCTGAATCCTCACCTGTCTGAAGGCATCCTTTCAGAAGACCAGATCAACTCTCACTTGTCCCATATTCTATCCCACAGTCTGGGATAGGGAGGGATTTAAAAGGGATTATACCGCTTTACAGCCTGGAGGATGCAATATGCACTTGTCTTTAACTAGATGGATGTTTAGAAAATTTGACTACTGTCGTTCAGCTGGAGTGGTCTCTTAGCTCTCAACTGTTTGGACTCCAATATCTTCAAAAAGTTGAATGGCCAAAAAAGAGTGCCCACAAAACTAGACAGTGACTTAGCAGTGCCTTGAGTGGATGGGGTCACGTAGCAAGGCAGCTAAAAGACTGAGCATTTCTGCAGCCATGTGTCTTTATTAGCTTTGAAAAAGTTACCCTCCTTCATTTGCTTTTGGAAATGATCTCACAAATACTACTCTGACTTAGCCAGAAATTCATAACAATCCCTGCTTTATAAAAATGGTTCTTCAGCATTCCCTGCTGCCTCTACCTAGTCCAGAGATTTAGTCTGGGGATTGACATCCTCTGATTCTTTTCAAATTGAGACTAAGCATGATGTGTGCAGAATTCCTACAAGGGTAATTATTACAAGTCCATATACCACTTGTCTGTTGTTTCCTATGAGGAAAAGCTTAGAGAATTGGGATTTGTTTAGTTTGGGGAAGAGACGGTTTTGGAGTGACCTAATTGTGGCCTTCCAGTACCTAAAGGGAGCATACAAGAAAGATAGACTTTTTACAGGGGCATGTAGTGACAGGACAAAGTGGGGTGGCTTCAAACTGAAAGAGAGCAGGTTTAGATTATATAGTTGGAAAAAATTATTTATTGTGAGAGTGGTGAGACACTGGAGCAGGTTGCCCAGATAAGTTATGGATGGCTCATGCCTGGAAGTGTTCAAGGCCATAGTGGATGTGGTCCTTAGCAACCTGGTCTAGTGGAAATTGTCTCTGTCAATGATAGGGTGGTTGGAAGTAGATAATTTGTAAGGTCCCTTCCTACTCAAAGCATTCTATGATTAGATTATTAAGGGATTGCTTCATGGATTCATATTGCTTCTTCCCTTTACATTTTTTTCCCCGAAGACTACTGCACCTATAAAAAAATCCAATACTTTTGTTTAGAACTGGTCTAGTAGAAATGTGTTGAACAGTCCATGATGAATACATAAACCATATCATGGCAAAGGTTTCCATAACATCCAACAGAAGTTTAGTTATCATGAAGTAAACTGTGTCCCCTTGTGCAAAATAACAGTTCAAGTGCACGCTTTAAGCAGGTTAAAAAAACATGATGTATTAACTTAGCCAGCACTGAAAAAAAGGACTACACTTGTGTATTGAAAAATTCCTGGAAACTAAATTGAGGGGTGAGGGGGACCTTTTGGTAGAACTTTCTCTTCCATATAATTTGATACAAAGTTCAGCTAAGATTGTGTAAAACTTTAATTTTTTCCAGCTCAGCATGAGGGCAGTTTGATCTGTGAAGGCAATTCTATGGCCACAGATATGGCTACATGTGTGACTAGTGCTGATGCTTTGCTTGTCTTCTTCTGCTATTCCTCCTCCCATTACCTGCTAACACAGCTGTGTTTGGGCATATGGCTGAGGACATTGGTGTTATATCAGGCATAGGTGCCCTATTGGGTTTCAGTTGTTAAATCAGAGCTTCTAAGAGATGCCAAAACAGCGCCCTTTGGTGTTTTCTTGGCACAAAGCCAAACCACCATTGCTGTGTTGCTGTTTGAGGAGCGTGCAGGAAGTGGTGCTGAGTGCCTTTAGTGCCTAGGACAGAGTGTTGTCCCACTGTCAGGACTGTTATGCATTCTGGTTTGGGAGGGCAGCTACTGGCGCTTTTCAGGGAACTGTGGGCGCAGCTGCACCAAGACAGATTTGCCAGGGGTGAAGAAGATTTTGGTCCATGACAGTGACTCTGGTGAATGCAGTGCAGTGTCCTGGGATGAATGTAGAAGTTTCTTGCCAGCCTCTCAAAAATGTAGTGAGGCCACTTCCATTCCTAATTATCTCTATAGAAATTGAATTAGCATGAGTTTCTGTGGAGAGAGCTGATCCCAAATGCGAAGCAACATCTGTGCTGTCTTGGTCTTGCCTGGACTGAAGCCAGATAGCGTGTCAGTAAATACTTATTTATTGCTTTACACACATATACTTACACTGAGCACAGCCCACATAGACACATATATTTGTCTCTGTACTGTACACACATGAATTTCTTATTTTCCAAGGACAACATTTAAGCTGGAAATAGTATCTGGAAGCAGATGGACTGAGCAGCCTTTGATGAGAAAATGGTTATTGTTAGTTTCGGCAACAAGAGTGGTCATCGGTTAGGGAGAGTGCCACTACAATTGAATGATGATGGGGTTTAGCATTTCTTTGTATAGAAAAAGGCAGGGTTGACTGAGCGTTAAAAATCAGTATTGTGCAAACATTTTATCTGAATAGTTTCTTTTCTTGGTGTAGCTTGGAAAAAAGTCAGATGCATGCAATATTTCAAGTGTCTCTGAAGCATTTGTTAGAGCTTAATTTGATTGCTGACTTAATAAACATTTTGTAGGGCCAGTTTTGTCTCTAGGAGTCTCTGTTTATTATGTTCAGATTTAGAGGTCAGCATGACTTTCTGAATGGGAAACAACCTTGTAACAGGTGGAAAACTAATTTTTGGGGGCACAAAATACAGCAAAATTCACACTTGGTATATAAGAAATCATGTAGCTGAGAAACAAAGTCAAAATCATTGAGTAAATCAATGGGTAGGTACATGGAAGGGGGATTCCACTGCAGTGGATGAAAAGGCACCATGCCCTTGGGGAAGGGTTAATGCTTGAATCCAACTATTTCATAAGGACGAGCTCCTCAGTTGTACTCAGCAGCAAGAAAGCTGTAGAAGATTTGCTAAGTGCACTTTGCATGTTGTGAAGTCCAGATTTTCTTTTCATGAAAGCATGACCTTTTTTTTAAAAACATGACTTCAACATATGATTTCATTCCTATTTCATTCACTCAAAATCCTATTTAGAGAAGTGGGTCCCTAATGTATCATATGACATTTACAATACGTTTCTAGTGATACATCTACAATTATGCCTCCTGACTCTCCTCTATATTAGTCTAAAAGACCAGATAATTGGGTCAGTTAGTGATTTGCCATTTACAGGTGTGCACTGGCCCGCAGGATTTCTGTGGTAGGTTGCAACAGATACCCCCAGAGGATTCCTAAATACACTTTCTAATACATAATTTGAGTCCTACAATATAAATATCTCTAAAAACATTTTCCTGATTTTTTTGGTAGTAACTGTGAAATAGAAAGAAAAACTCATGCTTTAGAGATTTTTATATAAATTATTCACTTTATAACTGTAAGAGGATTAAAAACCTCTCTAAATGCAAGATGCTTTCTTTGCTGCAGTTGTCAATGTATTATCTTCATAAAAAGTGTAGGTTCATTTTGGTTGCACTAGCATTTTGAACACTTGCACAATACAAACCAACTGGAAATCCTGCAGATAGGATCAGTGGAGATTTTTTTCTGTTCTGAATAGAGTAGAGAGCTCACCCACAATTCAGCTGAGCCACAGAGCTCTGGCTGCCAGACCTGCCCAACAGGTTGGTCTCAGCTCCATCATAGGGTAATGGCTTCAAAAGGTTAAACCACCTTTGTTCCCACTCTCTGGACATTTTCTGTTACTGCGGATGTAGCTGCCTAAGATAAAAAGATCACAAGCTCGCATTGTTCTTAACTAGCAGCATTTCTCTGTAATTCTCTAATTCAAAGCAGGTTTTGCTCACTTTTGTCCTCTCTTTACAAGCCACGATGATGATAGGATTTCCGAAATCAAAGCTGAGTGCTGAACTGAATTAAGAGAGAAAAAGCCACACTGCCTGGTTTGGGAGAGCAGAGAATAATTGTGGAGGATCCTCCCAGCCAGTTTGGCAGTGCTGGTGGGGAATGGTTTTCTTCCATCAAACTCGTTTTACTTTTATTGTAAAATAAACATTTTCTGGGCATTGGATGGCAATTACTCATTCTGCCCCTCCAGGGATGAGGTTGCACCAACTGCTCATCACAGAAGAAGGCAAAACTTTCCCATTTAGATTAAAACTTACATCAAACAAAGTGAACATCAATGGAGAAACTTGGTGTTTGTTCCTCCTAAGATTGGCTCATACTATTTTTCTAAATACTATGTATTAACACACTGGGCTTTGAACTTCCATTTGACAGATAAGTTACTCTTCAACTTTTTGCCCCAGTAAGGCTTATTCTATATTCCTTTACCTACTTTGCAGGAAAACTTTATTGCTGGGGCAGGCCAATCCGCTCAAATAACTCCAAGTAAATTATTACAAAATGTTAATTAAATGGGGTAGCAAATTTATTAAAAAATTACTGATTATTAGCTAAGGTCACTCCCTGTAGCAGAACATAACAAAAAGATTAATGAAATAAGCTAATTGAAAAATAATGTGAAATCAGAGCTAGAGGAACAGTTATCTTTCAGACTGATATAAATTTAAACTGCACAGCTCTGCACACAGGCAGGGTGATTGTAAAGTCAGAAACATGTGATTTCTCAACTCCTTAAGGTTTTTCCAAGATATCTTCAGTTAATGGTGAAGACAAACAAGTGATACCCAAAGATACGGCAAAAATTAAGTTTTCCATAAAGTTATGGCTGCCCTGTTAAAAGTTGTTTCTTGCTTCACGTAGAGAAAGCAAAGCAGTCTAGATGCCACTTCAGGGTGACTGGTTTGCTAGTGCTGCCTAAGTAATGGTTACCATTTCACTTTTATTTGGCTCTTGTTAATTAAATCCCACAATTAAATAAAACAGAAATTCAGTAATTATTAAATGCTATACATCTGTGAAATCTGGCTGAGAAATAAGTTTTTAGTACTTGATTTAGCATTTAACAGTTTTTTATTAAGCTTTAGTAAGTGAAAAAAAATTCTCTTTGACCTACATAGCCAGGATAAACCTATATTAAATGTTGTTGAAGATAAATAAAGAAAGAGAAATACTTTCTTCATGTTAGACTTAAAGTGATGTTTGCAAAATTGTGGCCTGTTACAGTAAGTGGAAATTTAGAGTCATACTGGCTTATGATCAAGACCTGTGTTCTTTGATGGTACAGTGGTCTGCTGAACAGCAGCAAGCCAGAAGCTGGTCTCACAGTCTCCTCTCCTGTTGATTTTGTCCTGCAAGGGCAGCTGTCTCTCTTTTGTACAGGATGAGTGATTCGGACCTATCTCTGAACAGGCATCACTCACATGTGGGTCAGATGGAGAGATGGATGGATGGATGGATGGATGGATGGATGGATGGATGGATGGATGGATGGATGGATGGAGGAATGCTGAGAGGCAGCCCAACATAGAATAGATTCCATTAAGGAGCATGTCCTGCCGTGTGCCATACCTGACCCACAGCTGCTTGCTGTATTAGCCATTGGTGGTGTCTTTGGTCATCCATGCAGAGTCGTTGATGGGGCTTAGTTAGAGCTTCATTTCAGGTTTTCTGGTCCACTGCAAGTGTCTATGAAATACAAAAAAAGAAACAGAAATCTATTAAACACTTAAACAGAAAATCATAGTGGATCTGAACTGTCTAATTAAGGAATATTTTCTCTTTTACTGTTGGTCAGACAGGTATATTGCCCTACTTATTAGGTGCCAAATCCATAGCTTGGAAGATTCCCAGGTATGGAGTGTGACAGCAGTGTGATGCTATTTGAGTGCCTGGCAGTGATCCAAGCACATGTACTGTGGCTGTTTGATTCTAGCACTGCTTTATTTTACTTTCCTGAAGGTTGCATAGGATAAACACTTAGTTTCAGAAACATTTGAACAGTGGCCTGGTGGAATTGGCTTCTTTTATGAATATGAAAAAATATATTAAAGATTGTGCTTGGATACCACATACTGAACAGCCATGAAATTATCTTTCTGAAAGTTTCCAAGCTTTCTCCATGGCAAAAGTCACCTTCTACTTGCATATTCTTCAAATTCCAAAATCTACTTCCTTTGTTTATTTGTAGGTTTTTTAACTAAAAATATTTCTGGTTTAGACTGTAAGGTTATGTGCTAGTTGCATTCTGCATGTATTACCTAGCTGCATCTCTCTGACTAAAGCTCAAATCTGCATCAGCTTTTCTTTATTGCTCTCCACCTGTTTTTAACTAGTAGAGATGCCTGACAAGCAGAAAAGTAGTGAGCTTTTTATTTGCTCCTCTGTGGTATATAAAAATGTTCTCTTTGCAGGAGATGTTCAGACTTAAGCTGTCCTTGAAAATGCTATATCTTCCAGCAGGAATGAAAAAAATTGAAAACCGCAGTACCAGGATATAGGAAATTATTCTTGTCCCACTGGCTTTGCAGATGTAAAGCCCGATGTGTAGAACAACTGTTCCTTAAAATCCAGAGTCACAGGAATTACACCCCATATTGTATTTAACTCGGCTCTGATTCACTTATTTGATTCAGCTATGTTCACATGCCTTTTTGTTCTAGTTTTTCAACAATAAGAGTAAATGAACTGTGAAAATATGTGTGTGCTATTTCCATGGCTAATCCAAGTTTTGTTATAAGTTTTTAGCATCTATTTTCCTGACATTGTAACTATTTGATGTAAACAGAAATGGATGCAAAAATGTAGTCTTCAGTACATCAGGCTAAATTGTGATAATGCACCATATTTAAACATGAAAGTGACAAAAATTTCATCATTCCTGTATATGTAAAATTATTTATCTTGTAAAATTAATTGTTTACATAGCTTTCCTAGGTCTATGGCTGTTCACAATATTAGACTATTGCATTCCCAACATTAAATAAAATGAAAGTGCCAATTAAAAAAAAAGTTACTTTTTTAGCCTGTATGGAATAGTTATGCTGATTTTGAGTTACAATTTTTAAATCTTACATGAAATCACAGAATGGTTTGGGTTGAAAGGGACCTTAAAGACCATCTAACTCTGACTCCCCTGCCTTGGACAGGAACACCTTCCACTAGACCAGGTTTCTCAAAGCCCCGTCCAGTCTGATGCATCCTGGTCTCCTCCTTATTGGCAGTCACCACCTCTTACATAGTGACAAGAGCCAAGGCAACCTCGGCTTTCTTATGATGTCTGTGAGCAGCATTAAATGGTCTCCCCATTGTAAGGTATCTTTGCCTTGCAAAGCTTCCTCGTTCCTTAAGTGTCCACATCGACCACCTGTGAGTCTCTTTTGTCACTGCCTTGTCAACACGTGCACCACTTTGGTGTCTGCCCTGCTGCCCACACCATTGCATTGCATTGCTAAAAATACTGACATAACAGAGATGGTAAGAGAGCCAGATTTTTAATCTTGGGTGTGTCTGTTTATTTCTGTAAAAATATTTGAATTAAAATTTAGTGCAGCACCAAGCCAAACTCTTTGGAGAAGTTCAAATAAACTGCATCAGTCAACAGGGTTGCCCTTATCAACAAGAAATGTCATCTTCTCCAAAACAGAAATGGTTTGCTTGACAAGAACTGTGCTCCTTGAAACCCTACATGCCTATGCTTGTTCTTTATTACTCTCATAAACTTCTTGTTTGTTTGTTTGTTTGTTTAGAGAGAATATGTTCCATTATTTTGCTTGGGCAGAGAAGCAGTGTGGCAGTTCCTGGGTAGATCCTCTCCTCCTTTTTCAGTCTTGGAAAAATATGAATATGTTGAAGCCAGGGGAAATGCCAATGTGTTTACTGCTAAAGTATTTATTTCAACAATTCCCCAGTCTTCAGGACCTTCTGGGGCAAGCTGTTTGGTCCTTTTGATTTAAGAAGATTTAATTTTAGTAGATTCTGGCTTGAATCCTCCTTCTTGAACGATGATTAGCTTTCTGGTGCATGTATGTCCTATGAATTGAATCAGGTCTCCCACTTTGTTCTGAAGGTAAAAGCATCTATTAAATATCCACAGGCTCTTTGTCTGAATTCCTTTTCTTCCTCATGTATTTTATATACTGCATTATTAATGCTACTGATGACTGAATTTTCATTAATTTCTTTACCTTTTGTCTGTTTCATCAGTTGGCTCCAATTTCAATTTGTACCTCATGTCTTGCTATTAACTTTCTTTTTATATTCAAACACAAATATTTCACTTTTGTAGCTTTGTTCAGATACCCTTCTAGCCAGGATGTTTTTGTGGTTAGAATAACTGTTTTTGTCCCCTTCTCTCTGGATTGTCAGTCTGGGTGCATCCAGTAGTATGTCCTTGAGCAATTTCCAGCTTTTGCTAATATTTCCCACTTCAAATGATGTACATTGCAATGGCAATGAATCAGGAACTGACAGACAGAATTAAAACCAGTGTTCAGACCTCCTCAAATTTGTAGAAAAAGTAATGGAATAAACAATGTCAGAATAATTTAATACTGAGAAAAGTAATTGAATTAAAGCCCTTTTGTGTACATAATGTCAAAATGCATAAAAGAAAGTAAGAAACCCATATGTGGAAAGGAAATACAGATTTTCAACAAAATCAGTTTCAGAACAGGCAATTTTCCTACAAATTTCCCTGTTTTGTAAATGCAAACAATTAGTCATTTTCTTGCATAAGACACAGCTGATGGCAAGATGCTCAGTCTGACTGAGCTTAAACCCAATGCTCAGTCTGTACTGCTGCATCTGTTTTAGTGCCCAAAGATCTTGGAAAAAAACCCCTCCCTTATAGGGTGCGATGAGTTACCCCTGGAACAAACTTCCCAGTGAACTTCACTGTATTCTGTGTTATTTTATTCTACTCTCAATAGCTAGCCTAGTTTAGGTGCCTATGGTTGGCTGAGAGGAGTGCCATCTGCAGGGAATGCTGCAATGGAAGGTGGCACAGGGCCATTGGGGTTGGGGTCTGCCGAGGTGCATGGTGCACGAGTGTAGCAACAAGCTCACAACCAGACTGGGAGGTAACACTGGGCTACAGCTCAAGGAAACACTCCCCAAATCTGGAGGTGCTGAGGTGCCTTGGAATGCATAAAAGTGAGGCTAAAGACTGGTGGAGGGCTTTGTTGCAGCTGAACTGAGGCTTAGGGATGTCACTCATGTCACTGATAGTGGACCAAGGGACCAGAGAGAGATATAGGGTCTATGCTGTTGCCACATCAGTCCTTGAGGCAGTTTCTCAGCACTGGGCTGTGATAGGGCTGGCACCATGAAAAATATAGCATGCTGAATAATTTGATTATTTGATGATGGTTATTTTTATATAGGGGGTGCTTTCACCAAAGTGTTCAGGATCCAAATTCCAGCCTGAGAAGGGACCTAAGGGGGATTCTCCAGTTCTTCAAGGATGTCCTTCCACATCTTGCAAGACGTTGGCCGCCTGAGGTGCATATTACAGCCACGCATGGGAAGTTTATCTAGGAATGTCACTTTTCCTTATGGTCAACCCCAACACAGCAGCACCTTTGTATTCTAGAGTGTGGAAACTGCCCCAAAAGCATGACCACCACCTTCCCACTGATTTACACTTCCTTTTCATACTTCTCTGTGGAAAGTCCAGGTATTTTTGCTCACCTGTGCTTCCTTTGGTTAGAAGTGAGTGAATATCTCCATCAAGGCAAAGGTCACATATTGCTGAAAAGAGATCAAATAGGAGGAATGGAGACAAGAATGACTAGAGAAAAGAGTTTACCTGGATTATTAGAGAGCAGGGGTCAACCTATTGTTGAATGGGTCTGGATGCTGTGAAGCAGCTTGGGTGGAAGAGATACTCGTCTGGGGTAAACACAGAGCAGAAATTATGGGTTAGATCTGATAACATTGCTCAAAAATTGATGGAAATATCACGGGTTCTTTGAAGCAAACTGGTATGTTACCTTCCCAAAACCTTTGGAAATCCCAATATTTGTGAGGAGTGTTCACAGTTAAAATTCTATTAAGAATAATATGGCTTTTCCTCCTCTTGAAATTTATAATTTAGAGGATATCTCAGACTGTTTTTTCCTACTGCTTTGTTCTATTATTAATACATAGATTAAACTGGCCTTGTTTCTTTTAATATAAGCTATTATCTGTTTGTGTCTTTTTACTCCAATCTTTCTATAAATACTTATTGATGTTTAATAGCTTTCCAAAGTAATGCTTTCCTTTCTATAGTATTATGCATCTGATGATGTAAAAACTTTAATTCTTAAAAAAGAGCATGTTGAACATATTTAATGATTTTATTACCTTTTCTTAATTTTTTTTCTGTGTGTATTGTTATGATGAATTTAACTTCATAATTTAAATATTTTACTATGCACAAAAGAAATGCCATAATCATTAGTGTAATGTACATGATCCATATCTTATTTTCTGGTAAAATGTGGGACAAAAAAACCATTACAAAGTAGGTTATTTAATCAACATACCAAATACACGGATGGAAAATTTGAACACATGCTTCCAGGACCCTCACTGAGAATTTTCTCTGTATCTTGTGAAGAAGTTCCAGGCATCCCTCCCCCGCCTCTGCTTTTAGGGAAGTTTTGAGGCATACCAAACCTGAAATGCATACTGTAGAATGTCAAAAGACAGCACCAATTTCACTAATGGCAGGCACTTTGTTTTCAGGTTTTCCTAATACTTTAAGAACCAGAGACTACATTAAATACTATGTGCAGCTTGTGGCTACAAGCCAAAAGGAAGCCCACATGACATTTAGTGCCCTTGTCTGCAAGCTGATAAAAGAGTCTGGATTCTCTAAACTCTTTAAGTGCTCAGTGTCAAGCTGGAATTCAGTAACTGCAGCCTGAACAACTTATGTTATTTAAAAGTGCACACTTAGCTCTAAGAGGTTTCCAAGCACTCTAATGCTGGGGTATTTGAACAGAGTAATAGGGTGCTTTTAAAAAAGCTTTTTATTTTGCAACTTTATGTTCTTCATCTTGTTCAAATACTATTTACTTTAGAATTCATCTGATAGACTTGTAAAATTAAACATGCTACTCAATATAATCGGACAGGGCTCTGACAAGCCTCAGGAAACTAAAAATGTTTGAAGTGTTTAGACTCTACTATATCACAAAGTAAATTTTGCGCAGTATGAGGGTGTGCTACGAGATCACATAAAAATGCTAGACAGAATTATTTCTACTCAGTCAGTTGACCTACCCAGACCTCCTGACAGGAGCCTCAGAGTTGTGATAACTCCGTATAAAATTGTGCTGAAATCTCTGTGCAGAAATATCCCAAATATCATTGTAGCAGGCTCTTAGTCCATTCAAGATAGGAACTAAATTGCCTGGTCTTTGTCTTCCTGTACACAGAGTTGTACAGCTCCTAACTCACTGCAAGCACTACTACATCTTGCTTGCAAGGATATGATTTTCATTTAGCTCCTTTTTTTGCCACTGCAGATCCAGGGCAGGATGGGGGGGTGGTCACAGCCTTTAGTAGAACTTTGCAGAGTAGTACTGCACTGCATCCTTAGTTCCTTTCGTTAATGAAGTGACTCACACTTAAGTGAAACACGCTGTGCCCATGTTGTGGACTAAGCATCTTCCACAACCTTTCAATGAATTAATGGAAAATTGAATTTCTGAGAAAACAAGCTATATTTTTGTCTGGTCTCTGCAGGAAGAAGAGATTTTACAGCTAAAAAGTAAAAAATAAGGCAACTTCTGACACTAAAAATAATTTAATTCTTCATGCAATTCCTAAATCCCACAGCCATAGGGAGCTGTAACAGATATGCTTTGTACCTCTGCATAGGGTTGTCTGCCAGTAAAGTTATCTCCTTCCCTGTCCCACACCAATGAGACCTAGGGCACAGGGAGAATTCCTCTGTCTTAACATTAGCATCTTTAGGAATCACACAAAATGGAAGAAGATTGTGAATTACTTTGCCTCCACTGTAGTAGCATCCAGTGCAGTATCTGAAAGACAAACTCCATACATTGAAATGTGTCAAATGGTGCTAGAGGGGGCACAGGAAAGGTTCAGCCACTGGGAGTGAAGCTTTACACCTCCCTGACATGCAGGTACTGGCGGCTGGGACCTGTGGTTAGCCAGAAGGATCTAACTGGGAGTTACCTTATGCTTCAATCAGCTGGTGCTGTCTAGCTGAGGAGAATTACTAGTGATAATCCCATGAAGAAGAGTATGGATAGAAAAAATAGAGTGCATCCTGAGAATTCTTTAAAAGAAGCTGCTGAGATGGACTAAATACATAAAGTTAGGGAAGTCAGGCAGGAGAGAAGACAAGTTCCTGTTAAAGTTCATTCTGGTGCAGTGATGAATAGGGAACAAGTTAAAACCAAAATAAATAACAAGTATTGGCTCTCCCCCACCCAAATACCAAGCAACAGAGGTCACAGATTTTGTAGTAGAAAATGCTGAAAAGGAAAGATGAAAACATTGACAGCATGACAGGCTGGCACCGATGTGAAGAAAATGACATTGCAAATAAAAGCTTTTTACCTGTATCAGGAAGAAGAGAAATGGAAGCACTGATGCAGGACCATTATTTGAGAGATAGTAATGATATAAAATAAAATATTCAATAAAACCCACTGTTTTCCATTTAGGAAAGAGCAAGATAATGGGCTACTACCACATGAGGATTATAAATGACCGCAGTCTGTTAAAGACTAAGTAGGCTGTTGGACAATAGCTATTAGAAACAAATATTTCGAATAGCTGCAGATTAAATCTTTCATTTGCTGATGTTTATTTGTTATAAATCTTGAAATACCACGTTAATTTCAAAAGTGCCAAAGAAAGTTAAATTGATGTTATTTTAAAAGATATTTGGGTGGCTTAGACAGCTATTAATCAGAATTTCATATAATAGAAAACCTTATGATAAACTCAATTAAAAAAATTATCCAGAGCTGTTAGTCTGTTTGGTTTTTTTTTTAATATTCCAGTTAGGAACAAAAATAAAAGGAAATAATAAAATAAAATAAAATAAAATAAAAGGAAATAAGGAAATAAAAGGAAAGGCCATGTCCCAAAAACACTATCTTTGAAAATTATTTAGGGTTTCTGCGGTGGAAAACAGCTCAGTACAGAAGGACTCTAGAGCAAGAACACCTAACATGACCTAACATGACCTGAGTATAAGAAGACCACTGATAAGATTAGAAATGGGGTTACAAATCTAAGTATAGCACTGATCATCCCCCTCCTGCAAAATCTTTTCCAGGTCTGATGACTTCACAGGGTTCAGAAAAGAGGCAGAAATAGATTTTAGAGATTGAAACAATGTCTTATAGTGAGGTACTTTAAACTCCTCATTCTGGCTGGTTACTCAGAAGAAAGACAGAGACCGCATTGTCATTTTGTTAAGTTCATTCACAGGATATTCAAGGGCTCTTCCTAAGTAAAGAAAGGCATTGAAAAACGAGAGAGAGAGAAATTTGTATCTACAAAGATGATCATGCTGTAGAACAAGCTTCTATAGGCAGATAGGGTATTTCTTGATATTTTCTGAACATCAGATTTGAAACAGGGGTAGTAAATGCTAATGCTGAGTGCAACTGGGAGCAACCTCTTCCTATTTCACTAGATATGGTGCTTGCATGATCCACCTGCATACAAGCATCACTTGTGGGACACTGGAGTTGGAGGGGTGATAATGTGGTTATCTCAAGGGAGAAAGACACGGTAGAAGGCAGAGGGAAGTTAGAAGAGGTAGTTGTATTGAAATAGCTAAATCCATGATTTGTAACGTCTTGAAGAGTTCCATTGGTTTAAAACACTTCATAGCCTTTTCTCGAGAGCCAGGATTGCAGGGCTAGAACAGCTGTTGCATGAGAACAGATCTCTTCCTTATAAGAAGTCTATTCATTGTTCATCTGAGTTCAGTCCAGCGCACATCCATTGTTCCCTTTCCCCTGTGTGGCTTCCATCAGGTCAGTCATGGGGTTGAGCTCAGTGCCTTCAGGGAGAAATGGCTGTAGGATGCAGGATGCTGGTGGTGTGGCCTTAGAAAGTCTTTATGTGTGGATAGGATTCATGTTGCTCAAACAGAGTCAAGGCACTTCACACATCCAGCAGGAACTTTAAAGCTTTGAAGTCTGCAGTCTCCATTTCAGACCTGGAAGAGCTTGCATACCTCCAGCCTTTTCTAACTTGATCAGCTGCTCCAATAAGACATTATTTTCCCCCACTAACACCATCTTACTTGTTTGTAGTTCTTTAAAGGGCATATTGCATGAGGATGTTCATCACGTATAGAAATTGCATACAGAAATTTGATTGAAGACATCAGGCTTTTCCCTCCTTTCATAGATTCCATTGTTTGGGATTCGTTTGGGATCTGTTGGGGGTTCATTGTTTGTTTGTTTGTTTGTGTGGTTTTATTTTTGTTTGTTTAGGGTTTTTTTTTTTAGCACAAACAATAAAGTAACTTAATTTTGGAAGAATTTTCTCTGTGTTTCCTGAAAAAATTTGCAAACCTGAAACAAACATCTGCATTGAGTTGAAACGTTGGAATGAAACTGCAAACCACAATAATTTTTTGTGGTTTCTAGTAGCACTGGTATTAATATCACCTTGAAAGTATATACCATACCACTGAGTTGCAGAGTCAGGTCTGCAGCAATACTTGAGACTGCAATCAGACTATGAGGTACTCAGTTAACTCTGCTTTAAAAACAACTTAAAGTGAGGTATCCCAGAGGCAGTCAACACTGATTCAGCTCTAGAACACTGCGTAGATACAGTATTGAACACTGTAGTAAGTAGACAGTTCCAAAAGTAAAGAGAGAAAATCTAGAACATGGAAATCCCAACATTCTTAGCTAGCTGCTCTAAAAATTTCCTGTCAGTGTAATTTAAGGGTTTTTTTAGTGCTGTAACTTCAGAAATCTTGCTTCCTATACAGTTGATTTTCCTGGTCTCAGGCTTATAAAGTGGGTCTTATATGGAAAACATGTCTTTTAGTTCTGGAAGGAAGTAGGTTTACTCTACAAGTCTGATTCAATGACTCTTTCATTCCTTCATCATTACATAGAAAAAAGAGGATAAGATTTTGGTTAAACAACAACAAAAAGTTAAATTGTAATTAAAAAAATCCATGAAAAAGTGTATTAATAAATTAAAAAAATAAAAGAGAGAGGAAGTTTTTGTATAGTGCCTTGTGTTCATGTGCTACGGCAGGTTCAAGTCCTCTCCACGGGGATAATTCAAATATCAAGTTTGCAACATGGATCGAGGGATCTCAATGAAAGTGAAGTCATCCTCTGAAAAATGGTGTGCCTAAAATTGCACCTTCTGGAAACAAAGTAGAACATTACGGTAGATATTCCAGGGCACACATCTGTGTCACACTTGCCAAAATGCTGGAAGTGTCAATGGGCATTTATCTCTGTAAACCATCAATGCTGACATGCAATAGGGACTTCAGTCACTAAGTACCAGTCTCTGCTTTCATACTAGAAGTATGCCTTTGTCCTTACATGGCAATTTTAGTAAACAAAATAAATTGTCTCTGTCTGCAACATTATTCTGACTAACTAACTGTATGTCAATTGAAAAAGGAAATTAGGAAAAAGCACACTGATGTTTGGGATGAAAATACATCCTTTTAGGACAGCTTCAACTCAGTCACTTTCACCATATTTTTTCTTCCTAATTGCATAGCTGAATTCCAAAGTAATTTCTTTATTCTTTCACTGTACACATCTGTGGTCTATCCTGTTCTTTCTTGTATTACAGGAAGATCACAGATTAAAAGATGTGGACTTAGGCTGCTCACAAGCTGATCAAGAACAACCTTCTTCTCATTGACCCTGACATTGGCTCAGCTGGTTAAAACTTGGTACTACTAATGACAAGGTCACAGGTTCAATCCCCTTTGTGGGCCGGTCACACAAGAGTTGGACTCAATAAACCTTGTGGGTCCCTTCGAACAGGAGAGGAATGTGGAGAGCTCAGCTGTGCTCCTGAATATGAAGGAAGCACGGAGTGGAGTAACAGCACTGCTGTGGTGACACATCACCTCGGAGGGAAGCAGGAAGGAACTTCCTTGTAAAATGCAGACATTTCAGAGCGAAGAGGTGCAATAACAGAGTTTCTGATGGAGACCTCCTATTTTCAGAATTATACCAGTACTAGATAATGGCTCACCAAAGGACAAAAGTATTCCTTATTTCCTTTCTTTAAAATTAAACAACTCTGACTTATTTGTCATAAGAGGGCTGTTTTTTAATGATGCAGAACAGTCATATAGAAATCATCTGATCTTATAGATATCCCTAATTTCTTTAAAAAATCGAAGTCTACAAAGGAGAAGTTCTTTTACCTTCCCTAAATATGCCAGGTTATTTCCTCTACTAATTTCTAATATCTTCCCTGATTTACAGTACAGATTCACGAATTAATCATAGGAGAAAAATCCCATGTGAAGTGTCTATGTACAAATTCCATTTTGGATCTCCATTCACCCTTCCCAGAAGCTCTGGAGTTTTTGTTTGTGGGTTTTTTTGTGCTTTGTTGTTTGTTTTGTTGTGTGTTTTTTTATTTATTTTTAATTCTAAGATTCCATTTCAGAATTGGTTTAACTTTCAGTTACAAAGGTGAGAAGCACACTGAGAAAACATTTTGCAGAGCAGTAAATACATGTATAAATTGCACCCTGGTGCCTGCTGGCTGGACTGGGCAGGTACTGCTGTGCTATGGGCTTTCTTGACCTTGATGCCATGGAATGGCCTGTGCTCCATGCTGGGAAGACCAAAGGAGCCAGTCGATAGTAACATAGCTCCGATTCTTCTTCTTTCTCACTTAACAACAGTGTTTTGGTCTAAAAGACTCGCAGAGCACAGTCTCAGCTCAAGGAGTTAGAATAGTTGACTTCATTCCTGGTATTGATCTGCTCTGATCCAGAAGCGATGATGGATTGCTTCACTATTCCTTCCCCTGAAAAATAGAGGCAGCACCGTAGAGGCAGGAGGGTTTAGAAATGTTTAACTTATAAAGCTACAAAGGCACTCTATTATTTGAGAAGTACATGTTCTTCTTCCACAGGTGGATGAAATTCAAGACTCTTCAAACATGCTTTTCTAGGGCCTCAGTAAAGGAGAGACTCTTGCTCCCGATGGAAACTTGGGAAGATGCCGTTAGCTGGTACCTTCTGGGAGGGAGAAATCTGCCTCTCTGTGAAGCATTGGCATTGGCCTTCATAAGGCTGTCATCTGCTCAGGAACCCTGTTTGCTAACTGCTGAGACTGATTCTCTGTTGTCTCACCTCAGGTACAGCTTTTTACTCACTAGGCAAGTACATGTCTTACAAGCTTAGCAGTATGGGATAGCAGGCAAGGCAAATAAGACAGCAGAGAATGCAAAATGTTGAGATTTTGAATTGGTTTTATGGCTGTATGCCTGCAAAGGAATCGCACTTCTACAGCTGCTTTTATAGAGAGAAGCACTTGGGAGTGTTTCCAAGTATGTAGTAGCTGGAAACAAGGAGTAAAACCTTTCCAGAAGCCAGAAACCATTGATTTCAGTCAAAGGATTTTTTCCTAAAATGTACAGCCTGCTAGAGAAGATTTCCAGTAATCATTAAAGGTGCCCTAGAGGTTACCAGAAGTGAAGTGTGAATTAAGACTAACATGGGGTATTGCATCAGGTGAGATAAAACACAGATTCCCTCTGACTGAAGCAATGATAAGCCGGTCTCCTAGGAGAATAATTTTGTGTATATCTTGCAGGTGCTCGCTTCAACCAAATAAGAGCTTGGAGAGAGATTTTTTTTAGTGTTCTGAAGACACTTAAAAGCAATAACAACTAGGTGATGTGAAATGCTTGATGAAAATCTCCAGCTCATTCTCAAGAAAAGTCTTTGATGTAAGAATAGCAGTATTTTATGATTCTGGAAGTGTATAAATTAGTATAAATTTCATAATAGCACAGGGACAGGAGGAGGATATGTATTTGGAAAGTACATTTAATAGAATATAATAATATATTAGACTTCACAAACAAACCCTCTCTTTAATATGTGCTATAAAAAAATTGTTCTTTGATGTTTTCTGAAGCAACAGATATTAATTTAATTTGTTGCTTTTCTTGTTCCACTAAATAGAGACATTTAACTTCCTCACAGAAAAGTCATTGCTTCTGCCATTAATTACACAGGATTCATGATAATTTCAAGTCTAAAAGTAGGGCAGTAGTTTTGATTATCTCTTTACTTATATGGTAAATAATTTAAATTTGGTTAAACATCTCTTGTTGCTGTTTTTCTTCGGACTTTGTCTTTTGGAGTAAGATGCAGAACATCTCCAGCTGCTGCATCCCTGAAACTGGGGAGCTTTTTAAATTTTATTCTTTTATACACCCTTTCTTCCACCCTGCGCTCCTGAATAGTTGAAGAAGGGGAGTGCTGCATTTGTGAGGGGAGTGGATACCCCTGATTCTCACATCAGAAATCAGATTGCAGATGCTCAGTATGTCAAAGTGCTGTTGTCATGAGGAATAGGATACAAGGGGAGAGTTTCCTCTCCAGCTTCTTCACAGTGTGTCTCCCTCCTCCTCATGCCCTGTCCTCTCTCCGTACATAGCCTCACACACCAAACACAGCATGATTTGTCCAAAGGAAGCTGGGAGAGAACAAGGCACTGAAAGAGGGGATTTATCTCCTCTTTCCATCAAGGCTGCCTGAAAGTGTATGCTACTTGACTGGTGGTCCTGCAGGAAATTTTCTCTGTGGCAGCTGCTGGTTTTAATGAAGAAAGTCAGTACTTTTCTTTGATGGCATCTGCTTCTTTTCTGCTCCCTCTGCAAAAGCTGGTAGGCTCAGCCCTGAACAGACATCCTCTGGATATAGGCAAGCATAAATTAAGGTCTCTGCCTAATCACAGACTATGAACCTCAGCAATTCTTTGGTATTTTTTCCATTTATAATTGATAGTACAGTTATGGTGTGTTGTTTCTCAGACAGTCCGACTTGGAAAAACATATTTCTCCATATTCCTTCTTTTCTAAAAAGTATGCCTTTAGAGAGGCTCTCTGTTAGCCTCCTGGGGCTGTGGGGCCTGGATTTCAGGTCTGAGGGTGAGCACAGTGGCTGAGTCCACCAGGATTTCTGAACCGGGATCTGCAACCCTCCTTGGAAATGGAGATGCCCCGGAGCTTGTGATGTTTTGTTCGTGCCTGTGTGTCCAAGCAGAATCAGCTGGGCAGGGACATATGCAGCATATTCTGCATGGAGACCTATTGCTACAAGGCTTGTGCAAAAATGAAAATCACTGTTCTGCAGTTTACCAAAAGCTTTCACACAAGATGAGTTTTGTGTGCAGACAGAAAAGTGAGGTAATATAAGCTGGGTATGAGACATAGCAGATGTGTCCATAACATGTCACTGAAATCAAACACAGTCCTCATCTGTGCATCCCTCACTTTTGCCTCCATGACTTTTAGCTTCCTAATGTATGTTACTTTTTTTTTTTTTTTNTGCTGGTCCTGTCTTCTTTATGGACTTTATGTTCTGGTAGTTTTTCTGAATCATTCAATCCTAAAAATTCTTTCATTCCCTTTCCATCTTTTCCTTCTCTCTCTTCCTCTCCCACAATTTATCTCACCTGGCTACCCCAACAAGATGGTTTTTTTAGTAAATATAGTAACTTTATATTTTTATATATAATATTTTATACTTCAAAATCAACTGCTTCAAAATCTCTTCCCTCAAAGACCTCCTTGCCTCTGTCATTGTGATTGACTCACCTTCTGACACAAGTCACCTGCAAGTGTCCTTGTTTCTCGCAGTGCAGAGCTAGCCTTTGCCCCTGTTCAGTAACCCTGCTCAGATGAGAGTGCACTCTGGTCACTTGCTCCAGTCAGCTTATTTCCTAAATGGTCAGCCTCTGCCTGCTTCCTATCTAAACTATTTGAATCCTTTTGCTGATCCTCAGTGCAGACCTTCAGTTTTACTGGGAATGTATATGCTCTCTCTGTCTCTAAATTACTGGATACATCTAGCCTTTGTTCCATTGCCCTCACATGTGACTTTGTGAGCAGTAATTATCTCATACCATTGTTTTAAAATCCCTGGACAGCTTACGAGGCGCAGCTGCAGGCATGCCATGTCTTAAACATCAGGTTTGCCACAAGTATGTGGTGTAAGAGAGAGGCAGAGACCGAGCTGCCCTGTATCAGTTATGTAGGCTCATTCCTCCATGCAGTCATCATTGCCTTATTTTGACCTTGTCCCAGTCTCCCCATGACTTTCTCAGAGCTCCCATAGGCTCTCAGGTGTTAATTTCATTTGTGGTTTCATTTCTCCCCATAAGCTCCCAAGGATCCCAAAGGTAAGAGGTTCAAAGGCAGCCTGGTCTGTGGGCAGAGGAAGAGTGAGGCAGAGGAACTGGGCTTTTTGTGAGCTCATGGCAATGTTTGAAGTGACTTGCAATGGATTTCTTTCCAAGTAAATGTCCAGCCTTCCCCTGAACTGATTAAAACTACTTCTGTCCTTTGTGTACTTCTTCAAGTAGTTCCACAGCTCTGTAGCAGTACTTCTTATGGAGTCACTTGTCCTAATCCCAAAGCCTTGCTCCTCAATACAAAACGGCCAACACAATGATCAAAATCTGATGTGTGAAACCAGGAGTGGTTTTCAGGGTGTTTTTTTTTCTTTGTGCTTAGCTATACTAAACTTTACCTGACATTTTAGACAGTCTCATAAGATGTTTCTGCAATTTGTCACAACCTGCCCTTACTACTTTAAACAACTTTATATCATGTATGACCTTTGTCTCTCGCTGCTCATGCCCTTTTCCCTGTTATTGATAGGCGTTTTGAACAGAACAGATCCCTAAAATTTCTATTGGTAACTTCCCTCTATTGAGTTAAACAACAGTTTTGCCCGTGTTCTGTTTCCTGCTTTTCAGCAATTTCTCTATGCCAGGACTTCCCCCTTTCCCTCGTCTGTGGGAAGAGACTTTCCTAGATAACCTTTATCAATACATTTGTTAGTTCTTTCAAGAACTACAAAAGAATGGAAAGGCAGGATTTCTGGAAGATGTGTTGGCTCTTACCAAGTGAATCATATCTATCCAGATCCTATTGTTTCAAGGTGTTCACTAGTCTGATCTTTTATTATAATATTTATTATTTTGATTGGTACAGACCTCAGGTGTACATGACTCCAGCACACCAGATCTTCCTAATGCCTTTCTTAATCCTGGTGGCAATTTTTGCTTCATGAGATAGCAATCAATTGTTCAGAAAGGTGGGCACTATGTCAGTAATTGAATTGAGATATCCTTAGGTTGTCTTGAATCTCTTGCTGTTTGCTTCTGGCAGTCTGCTGGGTCCCATCCCATTTATTTTTTCACTGGGTTCCTCCAGGCAATCCCCCTAAATTTTGGAGACATCCTGGCCAAGTTCTCTCCCAGGAAGATTCTAATGTGGGAATCTCCCAGTTTCTGCTACAAGAGCCCATGGGCACCAAGAATTCACCTTGCTTCTCTGCAGTGGTCTTGTCCTCCCTGAGCATTGCTTTTCGATACCAGGCTTTACTTGGCCCCACAGACCTCCGCCAACCTTTTTGATTTTGATGTGTTGAAGCAGTGCTTAAAGCAGCTTTCATTCCTTTTACGCCATTGCTCCTTAATCTATTTTATGGCCTAACTACATTTTTAAATTTAGCCCACTCAGTTTACCATTACCATTTAGATAAGTCCCTTTGAATGATGTTTCTGGAAATCTCTTTCACTTAGTGGTGATTCAGTCAAACAAACCTCCACCCTTTCCCAAGCCTCTCCTTCTGGGTGCTGTGTACATCACCCCACTCCCAGCGTGGTGTCTGCTATACAGCACTCTCTGTATTGCAGGAAACATTTAGCTGCCTTTTCTTCTGTTTTCAGTGTTGTCATTTATATAGTTTACATATTTGCATTCTATCACGTCTGTGAAAGAGTTCTAGGGCTCTTTTGCTCAGGAAAGGACGCTGAATCTAAGTGTTTGGTGGTTAAAATATGAAGGGAGGCTTCCTTTATGAGGTCTTGAACCAACTCAGTACATCACTGTCCTGAGGACAGGGCTGGATTTCCTCTGTAAGGTCACCAACTTGCTTGTGCTTGGATGCTGTTAGTGGTAGCACCCCAAAACCTAACATGGGCCTTGTGTCCTCATACGGCAGATAGCAGGGTGTGTGACCGAACTGAACTGGTGCAAGTACTTCTCTGCTCAGGCAACTCTTAATGATTTCTCTCAGTGTTTTGCAGTCAATGTTGCCATCTCTCTAAAACAGGCAGAAATATAGGCCCAATACCACATTACTCTTCTTTAGGCCTGGAAAATATAGCTTTAACTGTGTTTAAATGTATGAGTAGTCTTCAGAAAGGTTTCTGAGAACAATGTAGCCAATACTGGGGTCCCAGGTATTAACCTCTATCTGTTTCAGTTATATTTATAGTCTAGTTTTTGGCTTATTTCTGTAAATGTACTTGCTGGAAGAGCAAGAAAGACACAGATTTGCAGCCATTTTTCTCTTAGATTAATAATGTTCATCAACAAAAATATTTCAATTCTGTTTCCTGGTCAGGCACACCTTGAAAATTATATACTTCCAACAGAAAGCATAATTATGTAGAAGAAACTGGTGTTCATTTTACTTTATAACATGCTTTTCATAGCCTGTGGTCTCCTGTCATCTTTACCCTCTGCCCTACTCCCTTACAACTGTTTTGAGAAAGAAATAACCTCAGACGTTTGGAAGTGTAACATTTAACTGCCTCTGCCATTTCTAATGCAATCTCTTCCCATATTTCGGCCCACATGATGTAGCATTGACTGCTTCAGCACCAAATGGACACATTTCCACAGACTTCTTGGGCAGAAGAGCATCTCAACCAGCTCACATGCCCCACAGCACACAGGGTTCATCTGATAGAGTGAGTCCTGCTGAGTGGATAGTGGGGGAGTGGGACCACACTACCTTTTGGAAATTAAAGACAAAAGGAATATTAGAAAGAAACTGAAGGAGTGAGCATCAAACAAGTGCCTCCTCTTCCATCATCTCCTCCTGTTGTCGCTGTAATCCCTAATACAAGGTGGCTTGAAATGTAGAGAGCCTTTCACGAGATTATCTATATCAATGCAGGCTTTGAAGTACTGGCTGCTGGCATCTCATTACAGACAGAGATCAAACCCCAGAGATATACATGGTCCTGGCCTGCTGGACTTCATTCACACATCACAGAAGTGTTAAGCTATCAAAGAGCAGCAGCCTGTGCCTTACCTTCTCAGCCATAAAAACAGTGGCATACACCCACTGCCTTTTTTTTTTTTTTCACAATTGTGCCTTTTTGGTCTATAAGGTGCCTTTTTCCTCATAAGGTTGAATGCAGCTTGGGAAATTGAAATAGTCTAAGCTGAAAAATAAATTTAAATAATGCCCCTGGGATATCTAGGCAGGATGCTGACTGTATCTTTTTGAAGTAAAGCAAACAGGAAGCCATTTTAACCATAGAGCTGTCCACTGATGTGAAATCCCAGGGTGTAAAGGGCCACCCTGGTGGCAGGCATTTTCCTGCTCGCTTCTGGCACTCATTGCTGCACAGGAAGCACATCAGCCAGCGAGGTCAGAGCCTGCTCATACTGCTTCGAATTAAGCTTACAGACAGCATGTCCCCTCCAGCTCATCTCACCCCAGGGCACTAGGCCCCTTGGGCAGAAGAGTTCAGGATACAGATGGGTTTGCTTCCACCTCAAAATGAGTTGAAGGTAGGAGCTGACTATGAAGCTTTTGTAGCTCCTGTTCCACAGGACAGGGTTGTGCTAACAAGTTGCACCAGAGCTCAAAGACTCAGGTACGCCAGCTCTCCCCATCACTGCAGCAGCAGCTGGGAGCTCACAGAGGTCACTGACCCCATTTCTGGCCTTGGATTTGCAGGCCATGCTTAGAATTCTGCTGTCATTGCCACATAGCAAACTCAAAATGGCTGTGAAATGCAACACCAGGATCTGGAGACAATTTTATTCATGAAATCTACTTGCATGCTTCCAAGCACTGGGAGGGATGGCTGCCTGTCTGAATGGAATTTTCCCAGATGGATCAACATATGCGCCTTGCTGAAGTGACAGGCCCTGAGAGGATCATGCTGGGAAGGTAGCTTGACTTTTAAGTTAGAGTCACTCACTCACATACCTAGCAAGCACATCAATATCATGTTCCCATCCGAGAGGGACTGCAGATGAACAGGTTTTCTGAAGCTAGAGAGAAGAAACAGAAGAATCAGCTCCACCTGCTATGCCAGCATGGGCCTACACACAGTCCTGAAGATAACCAGGACTTGATGGAGATATGTAACTACCTCACCAAGATGAGCTAACTCTGCTTTGCATCTCAGCAATATCTGGGGTGGCCTCCAGCCTCCAGTTTGCAGATGGCTTGTACCCAGCTGACCTGTGTGCATGATCAAGGTCTGCAGAGCACACTGCAGGCATGCCTGGTTGGGTGCGTCGTTCCCTAGCACCTGTGACATGATGCCTTTGTCCTTTCATCATCTGAAAATGAGAATGTTCTTTTAAAACACTCATACCTACAGCTTACCAGAGTTTTGACCAAAGAACCACAGGTATATAAAAAAACCCCAAACAAAAACCAAACCAAAACCAACAATCAAACCAATTCCTGAGGTGTTCCTGTTTCCTTCTCTTCTTAATACATGAATAAAGAAATAGACATTGGACATCATCATCTCCCTGCTTCCCGGTGGTGTGGGTAAATGTTCCAAGACTTCAATTTTTACAGAAGTGAGGAAGTCAGCACGGTATCCTTTCCAGCTTGTAGATATTTCAAAGGCATTTTGGAGGGGGCTGTAGTACCCCTGCTTGTACAAGCTATTATGACTTTCCTGGATTACTTATAAGTGTTTTGATACCATATTTAGAGGGACTGTGCAGGGTAGGGT
The DNA here is from genome assembly GCA_013399895.1 of Serilophus lunatus. NCBI lineage: Eukaryota > Metazoa > Chordata > Aves > Passeriformes > Eurylaimidae > Serilophus > Serilophus lunatus. The sequence continues at coordinate 122,155 of VXBA01001379.1, forward strand.
ACAGGGGTAACTGCTGCTGTTTTGCATAACTTTCTTACATTTTAGTTCCTGTTGCACTATAATTGCTGGCATCGTAACATCAGTTTCTGCTATTGCAGACAGCAGAATGGGAATGAGAAGTAGAACTACTGGAGACAGCTTACTATGGGAAAAGACCTAAGAATATAGTAAAGAGAAAAGGAGTGGGGGGAAGAAGGAAATCATGGAGGCAAACATTGTTTGTGGGCATTTAAGTATAACTTAACAGCAAATTCTTTGCAGAAATTTGGAAGGTTCCTAAAAATATTTTTTTTCTCTCTTTTACTGTTTGAATTTGGTAACAATGTAGAGTGGCCAGAGGAACCTGCATGTCCAGGGCCCATCCCACCATGGTATTTGTGTTATTCAGAGGAGCTCCCATGACCTTCCTGGAAAGGGATACTGCAACACAGCTGGGCTTAGAGACTTATCTTCATGGGCAACTGCATGGTGTAACTATGGGACCATAACTCCCCATGTGGGACCTTATGCTCCAGGATAAGAGAATAGAGATGAAGTGTGTTAGCAATTTAGCTACATCATTAACGACTTACTCAAGGAGTCTGTGAGGCAGCAGGGACTCGAAGCAGAGTTTTTGACAACCTGTCCACTGGAGTCCACTTCTATCCAAAATCCAAATGTGTTCCGTGCTATGTAGAGGTACTTGAGCTAGTTTTTGACTCAAGGACTCATTTCATGCACCATATCCACAGTCTCAGGCTTGGGACATACTCTTCAAAGATGGGACACAAGTTTTTTTGTTCCCTCTCATCTCTGCTCCATTGACGGGAAGATTTGTTCAGATCTGAGCCTGATGTCAGTCAGAATCAGAACAGATGTGATTGCTTGGATGGGAACCACGAAGTTTTAAAGTAGAGATGACATTTTAAAGTAAAACAAGAGCTGGGAAACTTTCAAGACATCGATACTCAATGTCACTCCACTCTAGGACAGAGTATAAAGCAGGTGATGGCAGACTCTTTAAGTTTGCGGCCCTCCCAAGTTCAATGTCGCTCTCAGCAATGACAAATATCTTCTTAAAAGTCCTAACAAGGAAAAGCCAAGCCAAGCCGAGTGTACTTTCAGTATGCAATTAGAGTGAATATACTTTGTGCTAAACTGCCCAGAATTAGAAACAAAGAGCTTGTGAAGGTCCTAATTGTTTCAGAGGGAATACATGTCATGGAGAGGAAGACAAAGGAGAGCTATGTTCAAGAAGACATGAGAGAGAGGCCAAACCAGCAATTGCCTGAATCCAAAACAGCCCCAGAGGCTGTCTCTGAAGAATTTCCAGTGGAATCAGCATTGGAATTTGCCAGGGACTTAGCCTAAATTCAGCCACAATCCTTGCCACTCATTGCAAACGATACATCTCAGTTGGCACTATGAACCCGCTGCTCTTGCTGTGAGAATGGCCACAATTACTGACTTTATGCTGGAGTCCAGCAGATGAAAGAAGGAACATCAAGGACAGAAGCACCACATTTAGGACGAAACTTTGTAATTGTAAGATTTCTTAAGAGCAAAAATCTTTGCTTGAAGCTTTTTTTTCCTAGCTCATGGTCAGCATAGTGAGTGGCAGTATTCAGTAATATAGTGAGGACACGGGGGAAACCTTCAAACTGAATTGATGAAGAATGGTAGTTTACTCTAGTCCTGGTAATTTCCAAGCCTGACCTCCCATGGGATTGATAGTGTTGACTCGTGCCATGCCTCAGTGGCCACCAGATGAGATTCAAAACACAAACTCCTCCACCTGCAGATCCCATCCCAGCCTGCACTGAGAATGTCCACACTTTCTTACTGCTGTCAGGTGACACCATGATAACTTCAACGAGAGAGATCCTCATGGCCAGTCCTAAGCCTGTGCAGGCCATGTGCAGGCAAGGGAGCAGACAGAGAAAGTTCACATTGCCTTTGATCCCTTCTGCTCGTGTCGGCCGAGATTTGATGATGTGCGTACTGCAAGTTTGCCCTCTGGCTCCATGGTGCTGGGTCAGGTCTATTGTCCTTAGGCTTTCAAGATGCCCTGAATATTCTCAGCCAGGATCCTGAGTGCTTCCTGTGCCAGAGCTTTTTATATGATGCTGCAGATGGGTCCTTTGTCCCTAACTCAGACTTTCAGACTCCTCTTGATCTAAAGTTTCAAAATTGTCTCTCAGACCAGCTCACCACATTTCCTCCCTCCCCCCTTCCCCCAGATAAACAAGGTTTATTTGACTTGGAAAAGAGACAATAGTTTTCTTCTTAATTATGAAAGCTGTGCTGTACAGAATACTTCTCCTAAGACTGTGTGAAATTGCATTTAGCAATGTTAACAATGAAGTTACAGTGCTGTGACCTGAGCCTTGGGGGACATTTGTCTAACTTTCAAACTGCCTGACAGTTTTCATCACTTTGCTTTGTCACCAAGACTTCCTTTATTTGTCTGTACCTCCTTCTTTTATACAAGATGCAATCTTTACTATGTAGACATGAACACAAACACTTAGACACAACCAGAGAAGCTTTCAGATGTTTGCTCAGAAATAAATCTTTCTATGAGTCCTTGGTTCAAGATGGAAGCAGGAAGTAATTGCCCATGAAATTCCCTGTGGGTTGGCAAGAGGAAGGGGTACTTCATATCTGTTGAAGGATGGCTTTGAGTAAATGGACTGCTGGAAGTAAAACTGATGATGAAGAGCAATGCTTCAGGGAAATGTTTTGTGAGATTTTGTTTCCTAACAGCTTGAGAAACTCCAAAAGGGAGAAAAATTGAAAAGATTGTGTTTGTGTGTTGAGACTTTCTTCCAGTAACACAATAAATGCAAAAGAGAATGTGCATCCCCATAGCAGAAGTACTGTCTAAATGTAACAGATCAGTAACTGTAGTGGCTCTCCTTTTACCTCACTTTTGGCTTGGGTCAAAATCTAATGAAGTGGAAGGAGAGCCACAACAAGCTCTTGGCAGGCTTCAGACCAGTCGCATAGAGAGCAACTGTGTCCATAGCTCAGTCTATAGCTGCCCAAGCTACGTGTCACCTGAGGCAGACACTGTCCATGGATATATGCAGATTAGGATGTGGAAAATGCAAAGTATCACAGAATATGCTGAGCTGGAAGTGACCCACAAGGATCATTGTGTCTAACCCTTAGCCCTTCACACCACCATCCCCAAGAGTCACACCACGTGCCTGAGAGTAATCAAACATTCTTTCACTTAGGCTATGTACAGTGGCATTAATTGGTATTTTGAGAGTGCACACAGCTCAGCTGATTCTCAGCAACTGAAGTCTCAGGAACTTGACCTTGTTGCTGGGCTTTTAAGCTTTCAAACTCATCTCGTTCTCAAGGGACTGAGTCTTCTGTCTCAATGGCATAACTTGCTTGCTCAGCTTTCCAACATTTCAATAGGTTTCCAGTAGAGACATTTTTCCTTTTTCAGGTTTTCTGTCTTGTGAGGAGTAAGCAATTTGAAATGCTTGGAGAACATCTGCTCTGATGCTTATTGTCAGTCTAATTTCCAGGCATCAGGTGCAAATCCTTCCAGAGTTAGCTGGAAATTCAGAAAGTTTTCTTATAAAATGGCACTGAAAAATGTTGAATTTAAATTTTTTTTACATAAAGGAAACATTGCACATACATGCCTTTTTGTTGGCACTTCTCACCTTCAAACAGTAACAATTCTATTTAGAAAAAAGAACAACATTTAACAAAGCATTATAATTCCAATTCAATTTGCAGTGGTATATTTTTCTCCAACAAAATACGAGGAATGGCTTCCATCCATGGCTGCAAGGCATTCATTTAACAACCGAAATTGCAGTGCTTCTCCCAAGACTCTTTTGTATGAGTTCTCTGGAGAGTTCCTCCTACCTGCCCCCGTGAGAGTCATCTCTCTGCTTTGCAATGGCCAAGAGGCTCAGGAGCCCTCTGAGACCAGCAGGTTTCCTCTAAGTGCCCTATTCAGAGATCAGACAAGCTCATGGCTCCAGCTTAAGAGGCTGGGGAGAGGGTTTGTTTTTTGGGGTCTTTTAAACACTTTTGTATTATTTGGCTTAGAGGCACCATGATGTCACCTCCTTCTGGATTCCTTGTCTGTATGCCAGCACCTGGTAGCTGAGGACACAAAAGGTATGGCAACTCAGCTTCAGGAAAAACAAAATTAGAAACAGTAGAAGCAGTTGCCAAACAGTAGCTGCATTTGGATTTTGGGTGATCGACTCCACATGTATTTTCTTGTTACTACACAACATCCTAAGCAAGCATTTTAGTCTTCCATTGCAGCCCAGGATCTCTCCATGTCTGAAACCTGTCTTGAACTTGTTGAGTAAAAAATCTACTGGACCAGAACTGGCAAGAAATTGGGGGTACAGTGGTTACATTGCCTATTGGAACCACCTCCCATGTGATAGATTTACAAAGGCATTTCACAAGTCATGCTCCATAAGCCAGGAAATGTAAGACAAAATGTGTAACTTAAGGCACATCCCAAAGATCAGGCTCTTACTATATTTATCTTATTGAAATCGGGAGGTCTTGGTGACTCCTAGTTTCAGCAGCTACCAGACAACAAGTTGAATGTGAGGGTGTTCTCAACTTTTTCATTCCTTTATTCTTTTAATGCTATTTTTTCCTTTCTGCAGATGTTTTTAATACACACTTTGAAATGCTCACAGCTGTCAGTGTCTAATGAAACTCTAAAAGGCCATTTCATACTATTGCTTCATTTCATTAAAACACATCATTTAAAGAAAAAAATGTTTTATTTGTAAGATTTGCAGTATTTCTGGAATAATCTAATTCCTGTCTGTCAGTATTTATTGTCAATCCTTTTTACTTAAAGGTTTGCATGTGTGTGGAGAGATAAACACACTCATATACATGTTTTTATTTTTACTGCTCAGTAAGTGATGACTCAACAAGGAACAGTTCTGAACTTACGGTTATCATTGCAGTGAAAACATAACTATGACTTGATAAACTGATTACACAAGTTGTTGCACAGGAATTCTTGGTCCTTGGATCAAAAAAGTGAGGAAAAGACAATTTGGTTCCTCACAAAAGTGAATCTGCTCATACATAAAAAGGTTAGATGAAATGTATATGTGCATGTACCATAATTATTTTTTTAAAACAACCTTAATATGAAAGTATTTTAGTAAACAAAATGTGTCTTTAATTTCTTTTAGTGATAATTCTAAATATATAAGTAAAAACAGTTCTAAGGAATAATAAAAAATAAAGGAAAAGACAGATTTTCCAAAGAGCAGCACCTCTCATTTCACAGTAGCACTGAAGCAGTTCTCTGTCCAAAGCACTTGGTCCTCAGCAGAAGCTACTGCCTGTCCTTAGAAAGAACACCCACGGTAATGAGTCTCCTCAAAGGAGTTCACTAAAAGCCTCGGACCAAGTGGCCCTTGGAGTGGGATGGACCCGGATTTGATGTGTCAAAGAATGGCCCCAATTTGAATGTCTGGCTTCCTATGGCTGAGAGAATACTGTTAGTTCATGGAGGCAGCTAAATCGTGGGTGTGTTTATTGGAATTACATATAGCTTTACACAGGCGAGTTAGCCTGGACACTGGGAATTTGTATGGGCAATTATGGGCTCATTATTATCTTCCCTGCAGGGAAGACACATGACCTAGTAGTCTGAGGAAAAAGTTGGGCGCCAGGAACTCCTGGACTCTAATCCCAGCTCTGACACTCCCTTCTCTGGCCCCGGGCAAGTGACTTAACTTTGTGCCTTGATTTCTTCGTCTGTAAAATAGGGATAATATCTCTGAGGAGTGTTGTGAGGATTAATTAGATAATGCTCACTTAATGCTTTGAAGATATGAAATGTGAAATCTTATTATGCAGCTTGGAATGCTTTCCAGGCTCTTTTGATTTCTGACCGCACGCTTTCATTAGATCACCTCCTTCCCCGCGGAGGTGGATTCGCTTGGGAGCCACCCCAGCTAATTTGGGAGTTGTTTTTTTCCAATAGCTTGGAGCGGTTCCCAAACATTCTGACTCACACCGACTCGCTGGAGTAGCTGCCTCTGACACCTGACCTGGCTGGGGAACGCCTCTCCTCGGTGTGTGCTGGCTTTCAGGAGACAAGGCAGGGAGTGGCTGGAGACAGGATGAATCAGGTTTAATTGTCTCTAATGAAGCCAGGAATGGATTTTACCTTCTGGTCTTCTCCAAAAGCATGTGCACTTCTGGGATTCCCGACTGACCAGGGGCGCGAGCAGCAGCTCCTTTCCCGCTGTCCTGCCAAAAATGCAGGTGCTTTCTAAGCATCTGAGTAGAACTTACTATTGTCTTTATATTGTGAGGTATGGGTATGTGACATTAGAGATTTTTTTGTTTGTTTTTTGAAGGAATGAAATTATCTCCTTAGCCATTCTCTTTACACACAGATTCATTAGAAGAATGATTCCTTGGGAAAATGCAGACTTCTGTCGTGCTAAGTCGCAGTGCCGGACACAGCAAGGTCAATTATTGCTGATTAAGCAATAGCCAAATCAGATCTTGTTCCTCGAGTCTACTTTTTTGAACTGTTCAGTGGTCCTGTGAGCCGTGCCAATTTTCTCCTCACTGAGAACCTGTCCGTTCCCACACGGCCCGTGCTGCACACCCTCGGCAGCTGCCGCGACAAGGACAGATGGGAGCGCAATGAGTGCCGTACTCAATCCGGCTGCCGGGACGGGTGACCAGAGCCCTGGACACCCTGGGATGAAACACAAAAGGCTTGGAAATACTTCACCTTACCCGGGAGCATCTCAGGCTCCGGCACAAGCGCCTCCTCAGCCTTCCAGAGGAAAGAAATCCCTGTGCGTTGCCTCTCCCGGCGCAGAGGGTTTGTTACCCGCAGGATTTTTGCCTGAAGGTGCTGCGAGGGTTTGCTTTCGGCTACACAGAAGCAGGAGCTCCCTCGAGTGGAGCGAACACCCCACTGCAGCGCGGCGGGGCTCGGAAGGGCACCCCCGGCCCGGGACCCCGGGTCCCCTGCGCTCGGGAGGCGGCGGCTCGGGCGGCTCGGGCACAGGGAGCGGTGCTGGGAAGAACAAGCAGCATAGAAAAAAATGATGAGGAACAGTAACTTTCAGAGCCAGCTCTTGCTTCCTTTGAAAACATGTTCTTCTTCAGGGCAGACAAACTGCTCGGGAAACTAATCCCCATCACTACAAAGTGTAGAACAGTCAGAGAAACATAGGATTTTTATTAGATTTTAAAGTAGCCCCAGTTTATCTTCTCATCCCCTACCTTGAGAGTGAAATTCTTGTTCAGAGGAAGGGCTTTTTTGCTCACTGTTGTCCCCCTCCAACATCCTGAAAGTTTTGCGAGTACGTAAGTCTCCCAACAGTACTTGGACTGTAAAATTTGTGCATGCCCTTATCTCCAATGCCTGCCTGTTCTTTGAGTTGTTCTCAACTCTTCATGTTACACCACAAAAACGAAAGAAACCCAAAGAGAAGGGTGGAAAACACCTGGGCAGTAGCTTTCAGTCTTCATTCTGTAGCTCATGAGTATGGGAATACTGTCTTGGAGTGTTGGTTGTGGAAAGAGGAAGACAGTTTTCTCCACTTTGGGAATGCAGATCATTTAACACCTTATCAGTCAAAAGCAACATAGGATATACCTAGGAGTTAGCAAACAACTAGAACAGATTGTGATATGGTGCAAGGAACTGCTGGTGGGGCAGCCTGCTTGAGTGCTTTGTCACTACATTGAACAGATATAAGTTGAGTTCCTGAAAAATGCACAGGGAAAGGAGAGAGAGAGAATGAGCCAAGCACCACCTGGAATCACCGCATCATAGAATATCAGGTTGCAGGGGACCTCAAGGTCATCTAGAATAAACTTTCTGGCCAGCTGCTGCTGAAAAAAGTTTGTACTGGACATTGGTGTAGGATGATCAATGAACAGCAAAAGAGGAATCCAGGAGCAATTCCAGACTTGCAAAAGCACATGTCAAGGTGGACAAGGACCCCCCTCATAGGGGTCATTTGATCTTGGGACTATGGCCAAAACTTAAGGGCTTTCCTGTCTCTGTCCTTTGACTCACTGGTCTTCCAGCTGCTGATACCATTTTAGGCACATCAGTGCAAACCTATGCACAGGGTGCTACTGTGAGCACCCAGTAAAAGAAAGTGTATGTCTGTAGAGAGCAAACCTATTTCCTGAGCTAAGCTTTGATTATATATGCTATCTGCTAAGTCATTGAAATGTCTTGGAATGAATATATGGAAGAATTATTGTAATTGAATCTAAGTAGTGCTCAAATTAATGTAAATATGACGCATCAGCCTAATAATTAAAGTTGTCAGGTATGGGTTTTATTCAGTGATTGAATTAGGTTCCTGCTTGAACTTGTTGATTTGCCTTGGAGCTCACAAGGCTGAGCTCAAAAGACAAAGTGTTGTGGGAATGCTGAAAACAACACAGCGAGGCAAAGGGCTCTTCTCTGGGGACCTTTTCTCATACTATCATGCAGCACTTCTTCCAGGGGACGTTGCTTTATATTCAGCAGCCCCTTTGTTTCTTTTAGGGAGGCATTTCACAACGTGTATGTGGCTGCTACAGCCCAAAAAGGTCGTCTTTCTCCCAGACTTCTTCACCAGGGGACCCTGGCAGAACTCCACATTTCAGCCCATCTGGCTCTGGGGCCAGAAGGCATGGCTGGAGCCGGCTGGCTCTGCTCAGGGACACTTGGGCACCTCCCCTGTGCTCCCAGCTTCACAAAACAGTGTTACTTGAGTTAATTCTCTTGGGAACCACTGTCTCACCAGTTAGGAGCCACTAGGCTGGGCTCATGCAACCACAAATTTCAGCTGGAATGACCCCTGTAAACAGCCTGGTCGAACTTGCTCTGCTGTGCCTGGCCTCAGAACAGGGTGCCTGAAAAAGCACTCTTTAGGAAACAAATGATGCGTTCCTATGGACATACCAATTCAGCATCTGGTCCAAAGTGTTTTAATTTTCAACGCATGTTTAGGAAAAAGAGGCTTTGGTTCAGGTTTCAAAGTTGAGAAAATACACCAAGAACAGTAAAATGGTTCCTTTGGAGAAAAAAAATTGCTAAGTCAACTGGACCACACCTTCAACACATAAAAGCCCAATTAAAAATAGAAGAAAGGCCCTTCCACCACCACCACTCCCCAGCAAAATTATTTTTATTTTTTCTGGGCCTTGCCATTTTTTCTGTACTTGCTTTGTGTGTTTAAGTCAGGCTATGAACATAGATGATGCATGCATTTTTGCACAGATGCATCTCAAACATGCACAAACGCACAACATGATTGAGGTCATGCAAAAGTTAATCTGGGATGTGAGAAATTCAGATGGAAGTTATAGCCCCCTTCAGTGTAACATGAAATCCTGAGGGAGTTCATGACTTGTCCATTCTACATGGCACATGGTTCTGATGGTTCCTGGTGACATTCAACAAGAGGTAGAAACTATCAATTTCAAAGTTGCCAAAAATAAAGTTTTCCTGTGGGAAATTTTCCACTAGCAGCAGAGAAATAACATAGAAACAGACATATCACCTAATTCCCTGGAACTGGTGTGGGTAAGTATCTCTACCAGCGTCTCATCAGCATAATCCAGGAATCCTATTTTAAACATAATTCAAGCTGAATGAGCTCTAAGCAATTTGAGGGAGTCAGTAGCATATTTAGGACAAAATCCTGATGTCAGCACAGCCCAGCACAGCCAGGTACACTCACAGACAAGGTGGAAAATTTGGCCTTTTGATGAGATGAAGAAGAGCCATGTGTGTGCATTGTCACTTCAAGGAAAGCTGTCTTGGACAAAGTATCTTCACTGTCTTGCTCTTTAACCCTGTCTCCTCCCAGCTGGAGCTGAATCCTAAATAAATGATTAAACAAGACCTGATGACATAGGAGAAGACCCAAGCCCTTCCTTACATGAAAACCTTGCCCATGCTCCTACTGATATTGCTACAAAGGCTGGAATGTGGTCCTTTTGCTAGTGGGGCTGAGGCACAGGGAACGGAAAGAGTAGGGACAGCAGAGATGGACTATGAGGGCAGTGAGACTGTCCTGGTGGCTTTGGGCTCCTCTGTTTCCTGAGATGACATGCCAAGGCTGGTATTTGCTGAGATGTTTGGCAGTATGTCCCCTGTAGCTCATGAAAAAGCTTTGTACAAGGGGACAGTGTAGACTGCATTGCAGAGAGGCTGCCTTCCCACAATGCCAATTAAGTATAATCTCAGCAACTGAGCTGTCTTTTTCTGGGTCTGGAGCTGTTTAGCCCACTCAGAATCATTTTATGCCCTTATAGTTGAGCCCAGTGGAGCTGAACATAGTCCTTGTTTTTTCTATTTCACACAGAGCTGAGATCACCAAATTCCCATTTAGCCACTCTTATATTTAGCATTTTTTCCTGAAGCATCACCACCCCTTCCAGGGTAGCAGCTACCAACTTCTCAATGCATTTACAAATGAAAGGGGAGCACACCAAAGCAAGAAAAAAGAATAAGCAGAATTTCCTCTCTCTGGATGCAGCTTTCTTCTTCTGAGCAAAAGTAAAAAAATTAAAAGGCAGCACCAGTTTTCCTTGGGGAAGTATTCTTGGGAGTCTCCCCACTCAGGCTGAGCACTATGGAGGCTGGCTTTCACCTCCTGGAGGGAGATTTGAGCTTTTTTTTTTTTTTGCCTGATAATGCTTTTTTCACTGTGTTAGCTAGAGGGGGCTACATGGTGGGTGAGGGTGGGAAATTAGTCTAGAAATTTGTTGTTTTAAAGACTTAGTGTGTATTGGCTGCTAAAAGCACCCACGATACATTACAGGTTTTCTACTTTCAAGTAGGGGCAGACCCAGCCCATGTGATTAACTACAAGGTCAAGGAGAAGTGGATCAAAGATAAAAAGAAATGATGAATAACTATTAAAAAAAAAATCTACACTATGCGTCATTCTCAGCAGATGGGAGCAGAGTAAGGCACATGGATGCATGGGTGACTTGTAGGCTGTCCCCCTGCAACACTAGCTGGTCATTTGTAGGGGTAGTGTGCATGCCTGGCTGAAATAGGAGCTACCCATCCTCTGACTCCGAAGTCTGCATCCTCCCTGCCCATGGCCCTTTGCCGACCCTAGAATGGGGTGACTGTGACACACACAGAACAGCAGGCACAGCCCTGGATCACGCGAGGATGTGGCTTATCTGAGGCTTTAGTCAAAAGAGGCAGCATTTAATAGTAGCAAACGTTAATGGAGGCATGGGCTATATGCACATCATGTCAGAACATGAAATAATCCTACTGGTTATGAACACAGTACAAAATCTTTGCTGTGGGAATTGTCGAAAGCATGCTAGGTTGGAGCCAGCCCCTTCTGATTAGGGCTGGGGTTTGCTTTCTAGACGGTGGTCTTTTGTTGTGAAGAGACTTTTCTCTCCTGGAGTCAAAGTGCAAAAATGCAATCACATTTCTAATATGCCTATAACTTGCCTGTAACTTTCTTTATGCTGGCTGATAGATTGCTCTAATGATTGTGCTGACATTTATTTAATAGTATTCACTTGAAATTTTATTTAATAAAAGACATTTCTCACTTTGAACTGCAGCATTTCCTTAAATGTGGCCTATGGTGGTTTGCATTTGCTTTATTTTTAATTAAAAGTAAACGCCTTTCTTGAGAATATTTCATTGCTATGCAGATGAAGCCAGTGCCTTCAAATGGATTTTTTCTGTTTTATTTCTTTAAATGCGTTACCTCTTAAGCCTGATGAAGTAAGAATTTGAATAACTATTGTTGAAAGGTAGAATTCACTGATAAAGTTCAGATTTTTATCATCTCAATTTAACTACTTCGGCTTATTTAAATAGGGGGGAAAAAGCAACTTGCAATTCTACAAGAACAGCTTCTCCAGAGGTTTTCATTTATGTTAATCTTGGACTGTGTTCAAACACTGTGAGGATGCCTTTATCCTGTCAGCAGTTCCATGCTCTGAGTACTCATATTGACTTTTTCAGCACATAGGAGCCAGCTGAAACAGTCTTTGTTGCTGCAGTTGCGCCCAAATGTACAGTGCCAGTTATACAAAGTTCACCTGGGAATGCTCAGGACTACCTTCAAGCCTCAGTTGTCTACCCTGTGCTTGCCTTTTAATGTCAGGTACCTAAGGAAAAATTCTGATGCAGAAATTACCTCAGTTGGATGCCTAGTCTTTGAAAGTGTCTGAAATTCTATTTACCAGATGAAAATTTCATGCCTTTATGTTCCTGTGGGATTAAACTAGTTTTCTCTTCTTGTTCTCATCTTCCAGATGGTGGCCACTGCTCTTGCTGTCTTCTCTTCCAGACTGACAATCTGTTTACATTCATAGGTTGCTGTAAGACTCAGTTTTCCTACAATGCCCACAGAAGCTGCTGTTAAAAAAATCACTCATCCAAATTACAGCATTAGCAACTTCCTTCACTTGGATTTTCCATATACTTGTGTGTTCCAGTTTTATCTTTGAACTGTTTAGACTCTAAAGTTATGTCCTACATTTTATGCCTTAAGAAAAGTTCAAAGGAGTAACTTTTTATGCCTTGGGAAAAGTTGTACGTAATAAGCAATTAATTATAAACTGTTTAAATCCTTAATCGAATGGTATGTTTCCAATGATGAAAAACCTCTCTCCTTTCACTTATCTCAGAAGTTTCTGATCAGGATAAGTGAGAGATACTAGTGAAATAATGTCTGGACCTAAGATATCATGATGACTCACCAGAACCTTCACTACCAACACTGAGCAGCCACCCCAGTGGGAGATGAGAATGTACAGAAACGGAGCCCTCCTGCTTGTGATACCCAGTGACATTTTGGTTATATGTCTGGGGAGACACTTGCTAGCCTCCAGAATCCCTCTGTCCTTTCTGTAAAGTTTCCACTAATAAGCAGCAGAGCATTGAGGCTTCTGGAGCCTGGATATGGCTGCCCAGTTTGTCACCAGTCTGCTCCAGGGCAAATGGGAGCAAGGTGCAGAGCTAGACTCCCCTTAGCTCATGTATCTCACCATTGTGCAGTCAATGACAGGTTCCTCTCATTTTATGAGCAAGAACCAGGAGTAAAACGCATAGGATGAAAGACAACGAAACTTACACATGAAAAGAGAGGACTTTCAGCTCATCTCAAGGAGGAGTCTTATCCCAACCTAAGCAGGTAGAGCCATGCTGCTCTCCTGGGTGGGCATGACGTACCTGCACAGCAGAGGCCAGCTGCAAAGGCCACCAAGAGAAGTCACAGACACAGGAGCACTGCCCAGACTCACAGGAATCGTTTTAGTGTGAAACTGCATGCACGATGCCCAAAACTAGCACCAGCAGTGGTCCTGTCTGGCTCAATTATAATAACTTTAATAAAGGAAAGTTCAAAGGCAAAATCTTAACATCTAAAATTCATTTATCTGTAGCCATGTTTAGAGATGCCTTGGTTGATTAGCTGATACCTGCCTCTCTGAGATTCCACAAACCCCAAACTTTAGCACTCAGTAACATGGAAAATCCCTGGGCTTAATTGAAAAATGGAGCTGAGACACTGCAAACAGTTAGCATAGTGGCTTGTAGCTTGTCTTTTCTCTCTGAACATAAGGGCTCCTTGTGCAGAGGTGTGCAGTAGTCACAGACAGGGAAAAGAGGCAGTGTCTGCTCATCTGCCCACACTGCTTTCCCAGTCATCTTTAGCTGCCATCCACACAAACTTTTTTGTCTCATTCCCAGGCAGCTTCTTGGGCCATCAGGCAGTTTGGAGGGGCTGAGGTAGAGCAGTGAGATGATTCTGCGTGGGAGAGGGGAGGAAGAACAGCCTCTCTGCTGCCTGGGTGTTTACAAACAGAAAGGCTGGTTTAGAAATCCAAAATAGGTATGGAAACTTTTATTTCAGCTTACACTTAAAAAAGCTCCAACTCCCTGAAGCTCAGGCTTTATTCTCAGTGAAGTTTCTTGCATAATCATTAAACATGTGGACTGTTTGCACTCTTAAGTAACAAACCTGCTGTTGTGGCACAAACTTGAAGATTTGCTTCACTTGGGGGGTCTGGTGCAAAGGAGAAGAGGGACCAACAGAGAGAAGATGAGCATGCCAGCCCTGCAGCCATCTGCGTGGCATGGTACCACCTCACCAGGACAGCAGGGATGTGGGAGAAACATCACTGAATGCTGGAGAAGAGTCAGCAGCACTGAGTAAATTTACTGGCAAGCTCAGTATATTTCAGCTAGTTTCAGGAGCATTGCAGAAAAGCCTTGTGGAACAGATTCCACCCTACCGTTGTGTTCCTGCAGCTTACTTCAGCATCCACGCCCTCACTCAAGTTTTTTTTTCCTCCAGAAAAATGGAGAACTACCTTGCCACACAGCACCAATCACTAAGTTTAATAACAAATGCATAACGGAATACAGTGTGAACAAAATAAATTATTTCATTTTCCAAGATCTACTGACTAAAAATACATCTTGAGGGAAATCTTACATGAACAACTTATAGGCACTCACACTCCCAGCATTCTGGGAGACTTCTGCCCAGTTTCCAAGAAAAATGTCATATATACTGTTTTTCCCATTTATGCCTGGATGCACAAAAATGTGAATAAGATGCTTTCACCTTCATCTTTGGACACTCTATCTGCAAAACCCAATCAGACTTGTGTTTTTTCTCTGGCCACCACCCGCCCTGTCCTGAAGGACACATGAACACTATGTTTTCTTCTTTCCTTTTGGGAGTGATCTCTGTATTTCTTTCATAGCCTCTCTTCCTGAGGCTTTTTTGTTCTTCACTTCTTGCTCAGGTCTCCATTGCTTCAGTGTGCATTCTTCCCTGTTCTCAGTTCACAGGATGGAAGAAGAGATGGGCTCTCCGATACTCACCTTAAGGATGGTTTTGCCTGGATGGCCATAGGACCATGGCTTTCTAAACCAGATTTTCTAGAAGCAGATCCAAGATCTGACATTTCAGGATTACATCTCCTTCTGTGTCTTTTCTAGTATCATAAATATTTCCTTACTTATTATTCTATACCTACTGAATTCCAAATATTTAAGCTTGAGAAAATAACTGTTACGAGTCAGTATTAAAGGATCATAGTAGCTTCATAAGCACCCTGAATATTTAAAGCATCTGGAATCTAGAGCACCTCAGTGCTCAAGGATTTGGTTTTTATTCCTTTAATTAATGGAGATTAACTGAACTAAGTGAGGTGACTTGCATTTTCTCCTCCTTGTTTCATAAGGCCTGTTGATTCTCAACAGGTCATCTTTCCATGAGTAGATGTGACTAGTCATCACACACAGGGGCTATTACTTTATAGTATTCTGTTAATTTTTTTTGATTTTTTGTTTGGTTGATTTTTGTTTAATTTCAACTTGTAAAAAGTTTGGGACATGATACCTTCTTTTCTCTTCTGGAGATAAATCTGCATTTCTACAAAAGTGGTAGTTTTTTTCTGTGGAAATGACTGTCTTCTGGTAAAAACACTAGCTTTTAAATTTTAAATATGCTTCTTAGCATTTGTGTAGCCAGCTCGCTTTGGGAGATCTCAGAGTAAGGTCCCAGAGCTGCAACTTTCTTCTCCTGACAGATCTGCAACCTTCTGCCTGGATATAGGGACACATTCACTGAACTGCAGTTACTGCAGAGGATTACACTGGCCCTCTGTTCTAATGTCATTAGGACACAAAATGGGGTAAAACCAAAACCAAGGATTTTCAGCTGTATGTCCAAAGCTTGAAAAAACCTGGATTTACAGAGCAATTTTTGTTGTGGCACTACTGTGCTTGGGCACCCAGGAGATTGTGCTTAGTAGCCAGAGTTGCTTTCATTTCCTTACAGACCTAGTCACATAAGCTGATAGCCAATGCATTTTAAGATGCATTTGAGCAGCATAGGCACTATAATCTCAATTCCCACTGCACTTCTTGGGACCGGACATGGCATTGCTGGAAGGTGATAGAGACATTTTGACGTGTAGAGCGTTTTTCTTCATTCCCTTTTTATTGCTGCTACCAGGCATATCGTCTAACTTTGGATGAAAAATGCATCCAGGTACATTGCCTTCCTCATTTTTGCTCCCTGGGTTTCACTGCAGGAATTACAGGAATTACAATCTGGAGGTATTGCAGGTCCAGAGGTGGCTACACAGCATTTGAAAGTCATTGCAGAGACCAAGAGACATTCAGGTGTACATCCACATTAAAAAAGCATCACAGAATCTGTTTCAGACAACAACTGCAGACTGTCTTACCATTTTCTTTTAAAGTTAGGGTTGTAAAGAGTGAGAAAATTAAAAAACAAAAGCAAAAACAAAACAACAAAACAAACTGGCTACACAACAGCTTTTATAAAGTGAGTTAGCTTAGTTCAGCCCTAAGCCAATGCAATTTCTTTCCTGTAGGATCTAAGATCTATGACTGTTCACAAGCCCTCCATAATATGCTGTTAATGATTCTGGTAGAGTTCTTATAAAATGAATTTAAAAAGCGCTGGTGCCTCATTGTTCCCATTTTCATGATTCTACAGGCACAGCCTCCCTCAGCAGTGAGCTCTTTTCTGGCTTTTATCATCCAAGATTACCCTAGTGTTGATGACTTAACAAGATCTGACAAGATCATAGCACAGGGCAGTATCCCTGCAGGTAAAACAAAGGTCACTTTGGAGTCATTTTCTCACAGTCTGGAGCACATAAATGTTCCACTCTTAGAGGTTTCTCAGTGGCAAAGGGAGACTGGTAGCCTATTAAATGCAGTTGTGCCTGTTTGATGGAGGTGCACCTGGATCTCCTCCACAGGCTGCTGGGGATTAATAGAACACCATCAGCACAAACACTATGTGATTGTATTGGCAAATAAGTCAGTGGCTAAGATAATTTAGCAATCAGCTGTTAGTTACTGGAAAGGCAAGCACAAAACCAAGTAATTCTTGTAACCCAAGATGCAGTGAGAAGATATCTTAACCTGTTTTAAACTGCAGGGTCCACTGTGACCCACCATGATGGGAAGGAGTTTCCTGTACTGCTCTCCCTATCTGACTTGTCCCCATCAGAGCTACTCAGGGCTAATGTGTTATGGTTGAATCACATATCTTCAGAGGAGGACTTGATCTCCACTATGGAATTCTGTATACATATCCTGTCATTTTACACTGTTTGTCCCCATTTACATTCCCCCAAAGAACAGTCCACTGTGTTCAGCTTTGCTAATGTCCTCTACCACTAATATCTAGTTTAATTCAGTCCCTAGATAAGGCTCTACCATAGGACAGATCTTCTTATGGTTATCTTTATGTCAAATGTCTCTGCTTATATTGCAGTGGGGGATGGACTAGATTATCTTTAAAGGTACATTCCACCCAAACCGTTCTATGATTCTGTGATAAGGTATGCTCTCATTTCATTTTTCTCTTCCAGCTCTTGTATCTGTGTTTGCATGAGAGAATACCTTTAAATGACCATGAAAAAAGGCAAAAAATACCCAGTTACACTCAGTCTACAACATAAGCCTCTTTTCCTTCCCTTGTGAGGGAAGGCAGAGGTGTAATGCGTATGTTGCCAAGCTCTTACAGAGCACCTCGCTACTACCATTTCTACCCCCATCATGCCTCACCTCTCTTTTAGAGAACAAACACTTCGGAGCTCGGATAGCAGCTGTTTTGTGCCAGTGTAGCATGGCCAAGCAAACAGCACAGCTGTCAGCTACAGATGACAAACAGCTCTCAGACTTTACATGTTTTCTTTCTGGAGTTTTTTCCATGACTTCCCATAAATCTTGGCTATGAGTTTCTGAACTTTTCTGTCAGCTGGAGAATTTTTTTATCATGCAGAGGCAGACTGTGAATCTTCAAGATCTATTTTCTTGAGACAAAAGCTGAGTGCAGACAAGCCACGTTCACAAGTGCCCAGTCACAGTGCAGACAACAGCATCACAAAGACTGGGAACCATCTGAGCCCAGGATGCATGTTTGGGCAGGGCTCCAGGGAGGAATGCTTGCGTCACAGTCAGGGATGATGCCTCTTAGCAGAAACTGTGGGCCCAGAGGTGCTGAAGGGAGAGCAGCCCTTCCAAAATGAGTCTACCACTGGGAGCATGAGAACAGCCTTATAGAGACCACAAGTGTAGGAAAGACTTTTTTTACTCTTTTACTAGGCTCTGCAGAGCCATCAAGACTGCCTGAATAGGATAGTGGGTGTGCTCTTGTGCAGCAGAACTGCCTGCAGTCTGGCAAAAATTCTGTGGTAGAGTCTTGAAAGAGAGACAAAATGAAGCTAAACTGCATGTTAAGATGATTCCTGTAGTATGCTTTATCTACGTCATCTTTCCTACCACTTTCTATAATGTAGAGAGGTGAGACTTCCTCATGTGACTCATTATATTATTAATTGTTAGAACATCTAGGGCACTGGTAGTTTGGAGCACCCCATTCAGGGCTTTAGGAGGTGTGCAACAAGTATGAAGGCAGTGCTTACCCCAAGGAGCCCATGCTATAAAACATGCTAATGGGTAGATAATAAAAGGAGATTGGGAGGTGGCAGGAGAAACCAGTGGGACAGGTTTGCAAGGCATGTCAGCCAGTAGTGGCAGCTCACCAGAGTAATTCTGGGGGAGTTGTGCTGGTAGAGGTGAGATTTTAGAGAAGTTAGCTTTGGGCTATTTCTAATGGGGGCTTCTGCAGTAGTGAGAGACAGTCCAGGAGGGAAGAAGCAAGTTGCTGCCAGAAAATGTGCTTGGGCTTTGCTGTGTGGAGGGGGAGTTGGCAGTACAGCAGCATCTGAGAGACGAGATTCTCTGAAGGCCTTGGAAGCCAAGACAAGTAGATACAAGCAAATTCCCATGCAGTATCCTGCCTAACAGATCTTTTTTTGCTCCAAGGATCCAGAGTGTCTGACTCCAGCAATATGCAGGGCCATAACATTGACCGCATTTCCCCCTCCCTCGCTCCTTTAGGTTTCCTTCCTTCCTTTGTGCAAATAAAGAAAATGCACTGGGAATTCTTTCGAAGACAGTATGGTTGGGGTTTGCACTGGAACTTCATAAGGAAACTTATGAGACATTATAAGATGTCTTTAGAAAAAGACTCTTTGAACCTTTTATCTTAATGTATTTACTTCTAAAATACACTGACTTTGCATTCAAGAAAAGCACTTTACAGGGAGAAAATTAAATACATAATGACTTGCAGGAGACCAGCAGACTATTTCCTGAGAAATTTTACTGTGGGTTAGCACCAGGGAAATTAAACTACTGACATACTCTTGACCTTGATTTTGGCATTTCTGTTCCATGACATAAACAATTGAGTTAGTAGGAGTATTTTATTATTGTCCCCTATAAATAAACTAGGAGCAGGATGCTGTAGATCAGTATCACTCATAATGTTGTAGCTGGTAGAAAATTCTGTTTCAATATTTCACTTCAGTTATAAGATCTCATATTGCCTTAGATGAGTCTGGTAAAAAAAAAATCACATAATAACAGGTAATTGTGCAATGGACTGCAAAACCAAGGCAAGGGTGTAAGCTCTTTATTTTTTAATTTTTAATTGAAAACCAACTGAATAAAGTGCCTGAAGTAGTTTTTGTTACTTTTCTGGCATTGCTCTTGTTACTTTCTGTTACATGCTGAAGACATGCTGTAACTTCAGTTATCAAAGTACTGTTGACTTAAATGAAATGAAGAAAATTATTATGCACAATTGGATGAATCACTGTAGTTAAGAAGGTAGGCAACTTCAAATACAACGCATTCTTCTGATAACAACAAACACTGAAAGGAAATAGTGAGCACTGAGGCATGTGTTTCATGGAGAACGTGACTACTGAAAGGGCTGGTGGTGTTTTCCTTATGCTCATGCAACAATGTGACAGCACTAGCATAGTCTTATTAAACACTAATTAATCTAATGAAGTCGTGTCTAGAAAAGAGGAGATGTCATAAGGCATCCTTGAGATTTTTCTCTGGAGCTCCGAACGGATGGAAATGTTTAGTACTTCTTACAACAGTGTTTTAGAGAGCAAATGGACAGGCATGTACCCTGGCAGCCAGACAATGTCCAAAAGAGTCTCTAAAGTCTATGGCTTCAGGAGGCTTCTTGGTAGATACAGGACTATGCATAAAATTAAATTACTTAAAAAGCATACTGCTGAAGAATTATAGTTCAATGTAGGCATTGCACTACCCACTTTTGATCACCTATGGATCTTTCATCTGTACCTACTAGGAGTGGAGTAGTGTTTTAGGTTTTCTTTGTTTTTTTTATTATCATGCTATCCCTTTAGACTAGAGAAAACCACAATGATTGAAATTATGGGAAATAGTTACGAAGGCAGGTCATGGATCATGTCATCTCGCTTACTTTGTCTTTGTAAGGAGAAATGTGTCCAAAACTGCCGAGAAATAAGGGGAGCCCAGGATGAAACCAATCCTAAAGGTGATCCCTCCAGGATATATCTACCCAGAGAGCAACTGTAGTCATGAAATAGTGCCTGCAATAAATGCGTTTCCTAGAAATACAACAGAAAAGAAATCTCCTGGCTTGTAGCTACACCAAATAGTACGATAGTAATATGAATTTTCCATGGAATTAATTATGGGTTAAAGTTCTGTGCTAATTTTTGCCTCATAAAATAATGAAAGGACACTGAGGCAACAGCTCTATCTCTTCTGAGTCACTTCATCAGCTATTGCATTTCTGAATATTGTGAATTAGAAATTACGTTGTGATTTAGGGCTTTAGCAAAACTGGTGCTCCTCTCTCCAGTTGCTATCACGGCAGACTCGTGCTTCTTTGTTGGAACACATTTCATGAGGTCTTGGTTTAGCATCTGTACAACCAGTTCCTATGCAAAATCTTGAGCTATAAATAAAACATGTAACATATACATATGTGCGTGTAGACCTATATAAGTCCATAAAGATTTCGCTATCTTGTGAATTCCTAAACACTTAGAGACAGACTACTTTGCTTTGATGACATGTGCTGCAGGAAAATAACTGTATGATGAAAGAGAGGAGTGATTCCTGTAGCTCTGTGTCGCAATCTGTGCAGGCACAATTTCTGCTTGTGAAGGGGTTGATTGCATATAGTCTGCAGTTCCTGGGCTGGAAATAAGGAGTCGGACAGCATACCAACTGCTTCCTATTGACTGATCACTGCCATCATTTAATCTTTTTACCTCCCCACTGTTTATGATGTGCTTTATTTTGTTGTTAATGTTTCTCACCTGATGTTCAGGTTCACTGCTGTGGTAGCATCACAGCACTCAACATCTGATCCTCGCCACATGTTTGTCAGCAGCCAAACCAGCCATGCCAAACAGCTTAGAGCTAATGTAGAGACTAGTTCCATTTCTACTAGCCCCCATGGTAGATGAATGGAGTCAATAGCAGTGTTAGCTAAGATGCAAAATTTTGCTTTTAGCAAGATGTATTTCCCACTAGATAATTATTTCTCTGCTCTGAATTACATTGATTTTTCCTGATACATTCTTTCTTTTCTGAACTTTTATAAATGGTCTTCCAGTGCCAGATTTGCTTTGCTTTGCTTTCAGAGGATATGTCTCTACTTTCCAGCGGCAGAATCCTGTTTGGATAGCCTGTGACTATGAAGGTCCCTGATCTCACCACTGAAAGAGACAGAGAAAGCAAACTTGCCTGTACAGCAAAGTGATCCCATAAATAGCAGGCTTATTTAGTAAAGGGTGGTTTTGTGAGACAGGGAAGGGAGAGACATTTCATAGCAATTTTGTATCACTAGATATTTAGGTTCAGAAATATCTTTATCCGCTTTGGGAATGCACTTCCTGTTTTGACTTGCAGTCTAAATATATGTAATTTTTAAATTACAGGTTTACGTCAAGAGAACAATTTAGTCAACTATTACTTTCTTTGGAGAATACATCCTTGTTGTTACTCATAAATTAGAGCACGCATTCAGACATAAAGTATGTATGGATATATTAACCAAACCCCATGATCCATATTATGGGGTTTCTGCTGGAAACAGCTCCTCCGGACCCAGAAGCAATTGATACAAAGCTGACAAAATGAATGGCAAAGGGGGTCTGATTGGAGGGGAGTGGAGTTACTGGTCAGGAAGGACATTGAAGGACAAAAGAACATAATAGAGGTTTTGGAGGATCCAATTCATGGCTTGACCTTAAGCTGTGCGCATAGCCTAGCTGAGGTGGCCCACAGCCAATGTATGCTTTGTCCTTCTGAGAAGAGGTCTTCATACACTGACAGCTTGGGGAAAAAAACTGGTAACCTCCCAGGGTGCAGCAAAATCAAGTAAGGGTCAGTATCATTCAGCCGCCCCAGCAGCTGAAAACAAGAAATTTGTCCTTCACTACTGGGCTGTCTCTGTGCTGAGTCTTGTTCTAAGCCCTGGATTACAAAGAGCCAAGTGGAAAGATGCCCCACGCCCTATATCTGTATGCAATTTAAAATACCATGATTGAAAAACATGTATGTTTGTCTCCCATGTGAATTACCTAAATAGAAGTTGAACTTGTCCCAGGGAACATTTGCTTGTGTTAGTGCAATGTCCACCAGCAAAAGGCCAACACTATCACTGTGAATGCAACTTCTGCTTTCCTTTGGGGCTGGAAATGGGGCTCTGGTGATACTCCTTTGGAAGGCTAATTCTGCTGAGCTTGGAACTTTTCGAAGCACCTCCTCTCATAGAAGTCAGCTAATAACTTATACAAATATCTTGTTGTATTGTTCTGCTGCAGCAGTCTTATGAAAGAAGATGGTAAAATTACATATACTGCTTTCACTTACAGCATTTTATGAGATAAAAATCTGAGAAACAGCCATCACAACCACCCCTGCACACACATACACAGAGTTGCATTTGATGTAGCCCAGACAGTGATGTATTTTTGTCACATTGGCCAATGTCACATATTTTTGATGGAATCTGTGTGTTCCACGTGACAAACCCAAATGCTCAGGTCCACTGTGTACATCCTTAAATCTCAGCCTAATTTTAGAACAAACTGCACATCCTACACAAACCTGCCCCAAGGAATATTTGGTTCCCAGTACAGAGGATAACAACATCTCTTTATGACCACTGTGGTAAAGAAAAATTGCCATGAGTTTGGCAATGAGTTTTCCCCATTAAGCTGATTCAGCAAAGCTAAAATGAAATGGCCTGTCAGAGCATGCCAAGGGGAACTATTTAGTGCTCAGAGAGCTTGCAAAGTGTCTTTTTGTTGTTTTCCCCTAATATCTCAATCCCAGAGCCTTCAGGAAAACAATAAACAACACCTCTTTATGTTTATATAAAAGAGATTGAAATTACTGTGCACAGATATCAGTCACTGGCCAGGCCTCAGCCCAAAATGATTTTGTCTAAAGAAACCTTTGCAGTGAACATACCCACCCTCTTGCTCCATAGTGCTATGAAATCTCTGTACTAGGGTCACTATATCACTGGTAGGACAGGATGTGCTGGGGCCCTTGCTGAGCCCACCCACATTGCAGCAGTTTTGCATTTAGAAGATCCCCCAGCTTCCTCCACTTACTTAATCTTTCTCATATCATTGTACATTCCCTTTGGAGCCAAGTTCCAAGAAAAATGTCCATTCTTTCCTTTTCATATTGATAATATTCTTTTGTCCAGCACATGCAGATATGCATGTACAAGCGCGTGCACACACACACACAGAGTATGGTTCCAGCTGTTACAATTTATAGAATAGAAAGTTTTCTTTCCCTAAAAAAAGAAAACTAAGTGAATGGAAGATCAGCACACAATTTAGATAGTGCAGGAGTAAATGTTTCTCATTAGTGACTACATCTTCCACATGTTTTCCTGCATGTTTGTGTTCTTTGGTTAGTTCCTTGCTCTCAGTTGACTTGAGTTGGACTGGAACACCTGCTGGTCATTTTCTAAGAGCCTTGATCTTCTTTGAGGACATCTTGACTGCTCTTTTTGTTTGAAATTGAATTTTATGAACTCTTACCTTACCAGGAGAGAACATTTAGATCCCCTTCTCTGGCCTGAATCTTGGGTTAGCACAGTAACATTTATAGGAGCAACAACGCTTCTATTAAAGGCCGTTATTAAAGCCTGCCACCAAGTCTGAAAAGGAAAGCATAAGCGATGCCAAAAGTTTGCCCAACACTTT
This sequence comes from Serilophus lunatus, assembly GCA_013399895.1. Classification (NCBI taxonomy): domain Eukaryota; kingdom Metazoa; phylum Chordata; class Aves; order Passeriformes; family Eurylaimidae; genus Serilophus; species Serilophus lunatus. Next base: position 146,278 of record VXBA01001379.1, read on the forward strand.
TGCTGTCCTAAATAGTATCAGTTCCAATTGTTTTTCCCTGGGACACATTGAGGCTTGTATTAAGACATTTCATATGTAGGACAAACGGCACTTCTTTTCTGTAAGTATGTAAATTACTCAAGAGATGAGGTCAAAGAAATGTTGTTCTTTGAGCACTTAAAAAGATTACAGCAGCTAGAGAAAATAAATTCTTTCTTATCTTGTTGCGGACTGTTCTACTCCTGCATGATGGCAAGTTCTTTGATACCATCGATCTATTTTAAATGTGTTATGGATTTCTGTAACTAATAATAAGCAGCCTAAGTGTTGAATACCATATGGGATAGGAACAGTCCTGGTACAGACCTACCAGAGAGGAAAATATGTCATTCACAAAATATGAAATCCATGCCTAATGACAGATGTTTACGTTTCTCCCATTATTGGTCCCCAGCCTTCAAACCTGTATTTTATTCATTGAAATATTTTATCTGACAGGCTGATTTGTGCTGCTGTTCAGCACTAACAGTAAAATAAAGCCAAGTGCTAGGAATACATTAGAACTGTTGAAAAACTCTGCTGAGAAAAAAACCTCTTAAAATTAACAAGTGCATTGCTTTCCTCAAAAATATTATCTGTCCTGAAAATGAAGCCCAAGATAGTCATGTTAAAATCTATAGGCTTGGGCCAATTTCTAATCTTGTTTAGGTTGGTGTAATTGACACCAGAAGTTGGCTTGCAGTGTGCTTACACTGCACCTCAGTGCCATTACCAGTAGCTACAAAAGAACTGAGGGTAATTTTTGAGTATGTTCTACTTTACTTTGTATATACACGACAATGTCTCTTAGCAAATGAGATATTTCTTTTAAATGTCTGCGCAAAAGGTATAGATCAAATTAACCCCCAGCCAGAAAGGAGCTAACAGACCTCAGAGTTAAATTTTAAAGTATTCCACTGGCTGAAGTTTTCCTTTCCATTGCACTGTCTGCAAGTAATTTTTGCTTCAACCACAAAGAATACATTGGTGCACAGAAAATTTCTTTCAGGAATGGCTTGTTAACCTAGCAATTTAAAACTGCTCTGAATGCAGAGTGTGGGAACAGCAAACAACCTTGGTTTCTGCTTTTCTAAGTCTGTTACAGAAAAGCTCCATGATCTGTTAACTTCTAAGTCTGTGTATAACAGTAGGGTTTTGTGAAGACAAAATGGAGGGTTTTTAATGTCTTCTGCCGATGCCATTCTCCAAACCTGGTTACTAAGGCCAGATTAACAAACCATGGACTCTGGCAACACATGCCAGGGTCCCAGTCTGCTCGTGTGCAAACTGGCAGGAGTTTTTTAATGATATTGCAAATAAAAATCCTGGGACTTAGGACAACAACATAATGGCTGAGGCTAAAGACTATATAACCTGAGAAATTAGAGTTTTTCAAACACCACTCAATTTTCTGTACGTTTATTGCTCCTGCCAGGTAACTCTTAGACACTGAGCAGTATCTCCAGCAGTACTGCAAAGCAGTAACCACAGGGTTCTGTGGAGGCAGAAAAGTTATTTGGGTTTTTTCTAGCTTTAAAGATTCTATGATTCTGTGGTTCTGTGCTCTTCACAAGCATATACGTTTAAGTGTTCATGCGCATTTATGTGTGCCAGGGAGGTTTAGATTGGACATTAGGAAAAATTTCTTCACTGAAAGGACTATCACACACTGAAGTAGGCTGTTCAGGAAAAATGGTGGAGTGACCATTCCTGGAGGTATTTAAAAGATGTTCAGACGTGGCACTTAGGGACTTAGTTTAGTGGTGTATTTAGGTTAACAGCTGGACTCGAAGATCTCAAGGGTCTTTTCCAAACTATTCTGTGATTCTACATGTGCTCACTCACCGATAGGCCCAGCAAAGAACACCACTGCTGGTTCACAGGCAGAACTTCACCCCATTCTCGCTTACCTGTTTTCGTGGGTTCTCTGAGCCAAATGCCAAGCATATTTGGCTCTGTTTTGTCTGATGAGCTCATAGAAAGGAAGATGCCCTCCAGACATTGCTATAGAAATCAACCAAAAGACTTCCTCTTAGGGAAATGCCTTAGCAGGTATGAATCAGATGTCAGCAGCATGTAAATTGCAGAAAGTCTTTCCAATCCAGTGCCATATATGGATCAAAATCAGCAGGATGATCCCAATATGGATCAAAATCAGCATAGGTAAGGAAAAGGGCTTTCTGGAACTGAATGTGAATGTACAGGTTGGCAGATAAGTCATCAGTTTTCACTTTGAGTCCACATGTTTTGTGCTGGTTGTGGATTCATTTAATTTCATTTGGGGTTTTTTAGTTCATTTCACACACAAAGCTTTCATGTGGAAATATCCATGACTAGTGCTTTCCCTTGTCTCTGTTCAGCCATGAGATGGTCATCCTATTATCTGCCAGGCATCATTAGCCTGACAAATCAAAACCTAGTGGCGATTCAACTTGTCAAGTCTCCTCTTTGCACTGTGGCAACACAGCATATCTGGACATGAAGTCTTCAGCTGCTTGGGAATTTCAGCCAGCAGCAAGTAGCATGAGCTACTGTAAACTCAAGAACAAATATAATTTTCCCTCTGCGCTGGCTATCAAGTCATATGTATGGTCCTGGATGCAGGGATCCCAAGACTGACTGAGGACTCTGGTAAATGTCACCATTTCTTCGGCACAGTCAATTTTCTGTAGATCTCTGTAAGGAGCAGAACTTCCTGGTGAGCAAGATTTAGTAGAACATACCTGCTTTTTGTAAAGATGGACTTCCTTGTCCTAACATGCACATTGAGGCACAGGTAGTAAAAAGAAGTACAAACACACAACTGCTTTTTCTTCTGAGGGAAAGAATGGAAGATAGTGACCCTCATGTGGAAGGGTGTGGTCATATCATATAGCATAGGCGTGGTGGTTTGAACCACTAGGGGGCACAACAGTGACGAAAGACTAAATAGATTCAACAGCAAGCAACAGGTTTATTTTTCTAGGGCTCTAAAGACTTTATAGAATCCCCAGCCACTTAACAAAATACACACACAATATAAAACCCAACAATGTCATGCAATAAAAGAAAAAACCCAAACTGCTCCTCAAAGTCAGCTGGTGGGCTGAGGAGCAGGGGGAAGCAAAAGAAAGCCACTTCGATGATGGTAATCTCAGGGTCTCGGAGCCTCTGAAAGATAAACACAGTGAGAAGCACCCTCCCCCCAGGAATCCAAGGGGAACAGATATCACACTGTTGCAGCTGGGTGGTCCCTGGTGGCACTTTTGGAGCTCTGATGGCGCTGCGCAGTAACAGGAGCTAGGAGGGACCAGGAGGAATGGCACTTGATGTTATCTAAACCATGCAAGCTGCCAAAAAGGGGACAGGACTTCCGCAGTTCTGGCTTTTATGGGCACCTGATATTGTGTGAACTTGGAGTCCGCTTTCTAGCCAGGTTGGCTTCCTACTGGTCGGCGGCGTTGGGCACCGTCCCTCTGCCTGGGATTTCACCATAGGCAAGATGGTGGCCCCTGCCAAACATGCCATGCGCTTGGGCTGCCGGGGCCAGTGGCTACCGCTGGCACCAACCACAGGGCATTCTAGGGACCAGCTGTGGGTGGTGGGGGATACACGTGGGGGCAGCTGCCACCACACGCCTCCTGGCGGCGTGGGGCAGGGCTATGGGGCTGTGGTCACCCCTGGCGGGGCTCTTGCCAGCCAGCTGCTGAAAGAAGCCGCCGCCTTGTGCTGCTCTGCACCAGCACACTGCACGGGACCCGGGCTCCATGCCCAAGCAGCCGCCAAGCCCAGTCCAGCACCGCTGGCACAACCGCTGAGCTTTGCCGCTGCCCACTGCCGCTGGCATCCTGCTCCAACCTGGAGCAGGGGCGGCGACAGCAGCCACAGCCCAGCAGCGCAGAGATCGCACACCGCCCAGAGCTCTCCCTTTGCAGCTGCCAGCGAGGGAGGGCGGGCAGCCCGGCGCCACCAGCGCGGGCGGCCACAGAGCATCTCCACTCCACTACCGCTCTATCCTGGCCGCCACTGCAAGCCGAGACCCACCAGGAAAAACTGAGGAATGGCGGGAGTGGCTCCGCGTGCTCCAGTCCGCAGCCAGTGGAGAGGCGCCGTGCTGTCCCACGGCCCCCATAAGGTGCTGGGGATCGGGCACCACCGCCCACTCCAGCCCAGAGTGCCCATGGGCAGCAAGGGAAACCCTGCGCGTGCAGCCCGTAGCGCTCTGCATCCCCTGCTCAGCTGCAGAGGACAGGCAGAAGAAGCTCCGCAGATTTCTCAGACTTTGGCTTTCCTTCAGGTTTCTAAAATACCTGGTTTTACGAATAAGCAAACAAGTAAACAATCCAAACATTTCCCTTCCCTCCCGAAACCCCCATTTTCAAACCCATAACAATAGGCAAGCTCAGCATGTCAGTACTGTGATGGTGAGGACAGTTCACCAGCCACAAAGAAAAGAAAACAGTGAAATAGAGCAGCCCTTCTCACACTACATGGTTTTTGATAGTGACTTGAGGAATATCCTGTTTTTGAGAAGGAGTGAAAGCAACATGCTGGTCTGTAGATGCAACCGAGTGCAAGACCTTGCCTTGTGCAAGACATGTGTTACCATTAGAAATCTCATTGTCTCCCATGAGAGTGGCCCAAACCATGGTCCCATGTGAGGACCAAATGGGAGGATCTGGGATGCAGCACCAGGCTCAGCAGCAGAGCAGCACGGGTAAGCTGTTGGGAAAGGGCAGCACTAGGGTTGGATCATGTCTCATAAAAAGGCTGGTGGCATCAGTGAGGCATCAAGGGAATGGATTTTGTGAGAAAACTTTTATGGGGAAATCTAGCAAATTTGAGAGACAATATGTGAACAGAGAAAACAAAACATAGACAAAACAAGTAACCTTCTCATGTGCTCATAGTCTGAGATAAAGAGAAGGAATGGCTGTGCGCTGGCTGTCTGAGAGAGTAGGAGGTACAGTATACAGAAATTATGCAAGCACTACCACCACCATAAATAAGTCATAGCTTTAAAAAAATAATTTCTAACTACAGGAGGAAATTTGAGTGCTGTGCTTAAAAGCCCCAACAACACCCATGAGGATGGAAGAGCACCCACAGAAGGTGAAGGTCATCTCTCCATGCCCTGTGCAGAAATGTCCTGGATTGAAGGCCCGTGGTTCAGCAGGGTGAGTGTCCTGCTGTCTCCATTAGGGTCAAACACCACTCACTTTCCCTGCAGAAGGGAGAACCTCCTGCACGAGGACCCCAGTCTAGCATACTACTGTGCACATGCCTACTGCTAGCTCCAGCCATAAACACTGCCCAGTATTTCTTCCTTGTGCTAGTGGGATGTTCATCTGATCCTACAAATGCGGACCATATATCTACATATAACCTGCTACCCTGAGCAGAGCTTTCTTTATCCCATAAATACTTAGCAGCAATATCCAGTTCCTATGGCCATTACACCACCTCAAAAAACATTCAAATCTTCAGTGAGACAACAACATTTGACTATTCCCCTCCTTTGGCATAATATCTCTCAGCAACATCTACAAAAAGCTTGTAAGTTTGTGATGCAAACCAAGGTCATGATTGTGAAAGTGACAGAAGCTTAAAGTGTTACTTATATTTGCATCTCATAGTAATGTGCCCAAATTTCAAGCAGCAATGTGCATTATGAAGATAACATTAAAAAATCACAGGATCTTTCTAGTATTTTGGAAATCTGTTCATTTTGTTGAAGTTCTATCTTCTAGACCCCTATTTTGGGTTTGGGTTTCTTTGAGATTCAGTCCTCAGATTTAGAATTAAGTGCTTCTTTTAATTAATTATTGAGTGATGGGAATTGTGTTCTTACAGAATAAACTGGCAGCCCATGCAATTCAGTAAAGGAAGGTCATCTGCAGCAGTAGCAATCTTGCTGCTGCAAGTTGCAAACACCTCACCTTTAATACTGCTATGTTTCTCTTTATGTAGTGTGATCGAAATCTAGGGTATAAATACTTTCCTAATGATAGCAGTTCCTTCCATTTCTGTTAAAACTCACAGTATTGTGTTCTGCCACTTTTGGTAAAACAATTAATCTTCTACAGAGATTTCTGACGTGGAGGCACTAGGAAGCCACAAAAGTGAATTTATGATCTAGTTGGTAGATTTTATATTTACTATCTCTTTAGATACATTGTCTGGGATACTGTGAAAAATACCTTAGATTAAATTATCTCATCTCTTTCTTACAGGCTTCCTTCATCGCTCCTTCTCCCCCATAGCATGATGCAAGGCTTGTCAATACAATAGAGACACTGAAGTAAAAAAAGACATCTGTCATGGGTTTGACCAGATGGCATGTTTCAGAGTATTATTCTATTTGCTAAAAAGTGCAGGTTTTGAAAACAATCAGACTGTGAATTGGGATAAAATTAAATTAATCTTTTGAACTGAAATGGAGATTAGAGAGAAAAGATCAGAAAAGTCTAAGCTTTTTGTTCTGATTTTATTAAAATGAAACAGCATTTTCGTTTCAATAACTCATTTTTAAAGCCAGCAAAATCATTTTTAAAAGGTCTTATCTCATGAAAACGAAATGAAATTTCTCATATTGGGTCAAATAAAAGTTTTGGGGTTTTTTTTGGGTTTTGGGTTGTTTGGTTTTTTTTTTTGAGTATGTAGTTTTGCAACTATAGCAACCATGCAATTACTTAAATGGAAATAATCTTGCTCTGATCTATAAAACTATAGACCAAGACTAATTTCTTTAATACTCAGTCACTTACTTCGGAATAATATCAAAGTATTTGGAACAGCATCCAAAAATTTGATCAACATCAGAGCATAAAATGCAGTTTTATGCACTCTAGCTGAGGCACTGAAAAGGTAGTTATAATTAAATCCTTCCTTTGAGCAATATTTTCTTTTTATTGAATGGTATTTTAAAACAGGAAGATAGACAAGAAACAGGAACTGGAAATTATTACATCTCATGCAAGACTGATTGTTAAACAAATGCATGATTCTATTCATCGTTGTTCAGAGAAGTGATGAAAACCTTCCTTCATTGATTCAAACAATCTGTATGCTGTAGCAAAATTCAAGGGATGTGTCTCGGTACTGGCAACACAATGGCAAAAGGTGTGCTGGATTCCTCTGGGGTTCCCCTGGTTGCAGGTTGGCAGACGACACAGGCTGGTGCTGGACATAAATGACATGCAATTGGTGGCAGAATGACCCAAGGGGTGACCACACGTGGAGCTCAAAATGATTTGGAGTAAAACCTTTGCCAGGATGAGGGACATTACAGGTTGCTGTCCTATTTGCTGTTACTGATTGCAGGTCACATCTCTTGGGCACCCTCTCCAGCTCCAGGTGGACAGCTTTGTGCTTCATTTTGGTGAGACGTGCCTGGCCAAACTGCCCCTCTTGCTTCTGAGGCACATGCAGGCTCTGAGCTCCTGCTCTGGGGACAGGTTTCCATGTGGTTCTAGCTGCTGAAGCAGCTCCCAAAGATCCTGAGTGACTGGAATGCTATGCTCCCCCCAGCTCCTGTGTGTCATCTGATTGCATGGTGCCCACCTTATCCTTCTCATCCTACTCCTCAGAAGGAGGCACTCTGGATGTTCTTTGGCTTTTGCACCTACCTGGTACCTTCTTGTTCAGCCCTGGCCCAATGTAAGTACAACACCATTCTGTTTCCTAGAGTCCTGGTGCATCCTTTGAACACGTTTTCTGGTTCAATACTTGAGAAATAGGCTGTCATAGAGCTGAATATGTGAGTGTCACAGCTGGCATTGCCAATATGGCCCGGCTGCCACTCAAATGTCCCCAAGGGCTCCAAACCTTGTGGCAGATGGTTTTGGTACTGAAATCAGGGAACAAAGCTTACTACTGTGTACAAGTAATATGGGTTCAAAACACTTCCTTGAATCCCGAACACTGTGTTTGTGGTTTTATACCCATTTGCAGTGATACCTCTTTTCAAACTGCTAAGGCATCTTCTCTAAGACTATATGCCTCATGAATATTATGGTATTCTCTTGTGAAAGGTTGGAGAACCTTCAACATATTTTTCCCTTGGCAGAGTATCTCTCTCAAAAGCACTTCATGTCAAGCTACATCTGAAAGGATATGTTTGGATTGCATCGCTGATGTCATAGGCTACATGACAACGATATGTGTGATGTATCTTGAAATAGGGAAATACCAAGAAACATTACACATATTGCATTCATCAAATCTGCCTGGTCAAAGTAGACCCCTTAATATCAATATTTAGTACATAAAACAACACTTAAAGACTGTTCTTATTTTAACTTTTGATTCTCCCTCAAATGGTCAGAAATACTCAGTTTGTGCAAGCGAAATCTGTGAAAAATTGAGTACATAAATGTGAGGGCTCATATTTATTCACTTTAGATGACTAAATCAAGTTGAATTTGAGCCTGTGATGAAAAACAAGTCTCTTCATTAAATGACAATAAAACATGGAATAATTTGATCTTTCCATATAATTATGTCAAGCAACTTTGTTTTCAGTAAAGAAGAGATCAGAAGTAAATGCGGCCTTTGAGACCACAACATAAAGCCCCTCTAATTTCAGGAGATATTGCTAGCACACATCAAACTAGACATATAGAATTACTAGCTCCTAGAAATTATGAACATCCTCTCTCTTCTGTGAAAAGTGACCTCCAGTCTAAGATGTTCATCCAGAAATAGAATGAGTTTGAATTACTAATCACATTTAAGCTTCAGCAATGAAAATAACCAGCTAATCTTATTATTCCTTTTTTTTTTTTTCACATATTGTTTTAGAAAAGTGTTAGACACCAGCTTGGTATACTGCCATGACAATCAGACAGAAGTTCTCTGCTTGAAACACACCCTTTCTCCTCCTTTTGAGAGAGTCCTTTAGAGGAGGAGATCCTGGTGCAAGTTTTTTAAGTTTAGCACAATTTATCAGGATGTGATCATCTGCTGGGCAGGTCAGCTCAAGGCCTGGCCAAAGCCACTCACCATCACTGTCTGAGGATGTTTTCTTGAGTTGATACAGTCCTTCAGCCTCAGAAGCTTGGTTTCATTGATAGAAACAGTGATGCGGGAACCTGAGTCAGTCATGAGCAGTTTGATGTTCAGCTTCATCTCTTGACTCCCAGCTACTCCAATCACCTCTAAACCATTCCTCTCCTTTCCTAGAGTCCCTTGTCAGATTTTGCTATGCTAGGTTTAAAATGGGTTATGGATTCTGGCCCTTAACCTTTCTCTATAATCTGGTCCCTTCAGTACCTCTTCCACAGTACAAAAATTCTAAACATTGTTATTTTTAAATGTTTTTATTCCTTTTTCTTAACAATACTTCTGAGAGTACAGAAGGCCTTTTCTCTTCAATCTTTTCTGCCGCTTACTGACATACATAGCTGCACTTTCTTTTATTTCACTTTTCCCTTCTGTGCACCCCTTCTGTCCATGCTCTCCTCTGCCATTTACTGCCTGCATGAATAAGTGGGTGGCTCTTGTGAGGGACCTCAGTTTATTCTCCAGCTCACTGGCACACATCAGGTTGCACCATTCAGACATGGGCTGGGTTTTATGCAAAGGAGTTCAGAGTACTCAGGTGAAGTGAGAGTCTGGCAAGCCTTAAGCATGTCGTTCTGGCATCAGGATTGCCAGCCAGAACTCTCAGATGCTCTACAGTATAAACATGCTGCAGAGTTTACACACAGGCTAATACTTTGCCCATCGGATGTGATGGTTGAAACTACAGGATTGGATGGGGAAGATCTTATCTTGAGCATGTGTCTATATTGCACCTTTTCAGTAGGTCAGTACCAAGAGATTTCTCTTCTGCTCCTCCCACCCAGAAAAATGCACTGCGTCAAGTTTTGCTTGTCTCTCTATGTCCCATCACTCAGAGAGCTGATGGATCCCAGAGGGACACCCATAAAGTGACAGCTGAAAGAGTGGGTATTCCAAGTCCCCAAACCATTTTGTCCAAAGCTGTCTTACTGGTCAGGGAAAGGAACTCTGGGCAGACAAGACTTCATCATGTCAGATCCACCACATATGCTGTGTGCCACGTCACTAACGCCAAGTCTGTAGATTTGTAGCACCCACTCTGCTGTATTTGCAGTTGGAGGACTGTTTGCTCCCTTAATTCTTTACGGTGCCTAATCCTACTTAAACAGTGCTGAAATTACCCACAGCTATGCCTGTAATCACTGTATGGACCTCCAGATGTCAATCTTTGGTTAATCTGCAGTTTTGGTCTGCAGCTGGTTGGATCACTGGTAGGTTTGGGAGAAGGGGCAGATGCAATGTCCTCCTGAGGCACTAGAAGCACCTTGGCCTCCACCTGTGATGTTTTATTTTCCCTATCTGGACCATGTACAACATGATCCTGTTCTCCGAGCAAGTCTCCTTCAAAATCTCAGGAGAAAACAGGGATGTTCAGGAAGTCAAGGAAGATGAGAGCCTGAACTGTGGCTCCAGACCAAAAATGTGTGTGAGTAATACCTGGTTAGGTTGCAGAGGATCCAGGACTGAATTATGTGAGAGTAAGGTCATGGTGGTGCTGGTGCAGGGTGTGCAAGAAAGAGGGGCAAGGTGGACAGCAGCTTTTTTGCAGACCAATGAGAGAAAAATGTGTGCCAAGAAACACAAGAGCAGTGACTTGTAGCAATCAAGCTGGGAGAGACTGAAGTTTAAATCTGATGGTTGTAGGGTTGGGGGGAGAGGAACATTAATGTAATTTTTCTAAATCCCAGACTAAGAACCAGATTCCTTGAGAAAGCCTTTGGATTAACTGATAGCACCACACAAAATATACAGACATAACTTAAATTTTTCTCAGGCTTTAACTACCTTAATATCCCAGATAATAGAAGGATGTCAGAAAAAATTTAAACACCCAAAAGCCTTTGGAATTTGAAAAGCTCTACCAGAATTTAAGTCGACCTAGTTATTGCATCAGGAAAATTATTTCACTATGGGGGTCTCATATTTTTTATTTTTTCCTTCATCTACTGTGTTCCATACTGGAGTTTGCTGTCCTGAGGGAGCCACAAGATCCCCTCCACTTGGCAAAACCACCAAGTCCATCATCTTATCTTTAGCCAGAAGTTCCAAGGAAGGCATATTGTTCTCCAGGACTGTAGTATACTGGATCAGTTAGGCTAGCTTAGCTACAGGACATGGCTGTCAAACCCCATGCCTGGTCTCTGTGACCTGAAGCTTTCCTTCCCAACAAATTAGAATAGCAAACACTTAAGAACTGAGCAGTTTAACATGTCTTATAAAGACAGGTAACACCTCATGAAATTTTACTTCCAAATTCATCCATAGTTCTTTCTCAGGAGAAATAGATAAAAAAACAGCCAAAGCAACAGCTACCATTTTGTGCAATAGGATACTTTTTCAATTATACCAAGACACTTAAAGAAAGAAGAAATTGTTTTTCTTGAGTTACCATTTCTCTTCCTTAAGGGCAAGAAAAATAAGGAAAATATCTCACTAATCTTAATAGTCAATTGAACATCAGATAACTCCACATGAAATATTCTTTTCTACATTTTTACGCATAGGATATTGTAAAAAGGGTAGAGGGATGCTCCTAACAGGAGAAAACAGGACAAAAAGATCATTAAATAAAAATAAAAAATAAAAAGTGAATTTCTGCTTTCTGATCACCTATAGTCACAAGATTTCTTTCTAAACTCCATCAGATTCAAGAAAGTTCAGTGTATCTGAAGGACTATTCATGGAGAAGCCCATGGGGGGATGAGGGAGCTGTGATGACAGACTGAGCTGCCAATGTATCAAGAAGGCAACTCAAGCCTCCTTCTTTCTTCTGCACCAGAAGTCCCTGGAGTGTGCCCTGGAGTAGGCTAGGGAGAGGATGCAAGAGGAGCAAGAGCAGCAGATCTCCTGAGAAGTCACAATTTTAACTGCAAGGAAAAGTCAACAGAGTGATGGCTTTCAGGTATCCTGTGCCCTGTAGAGCAGAGGATACTTGAGGTTTCTTATCAGCAGGTCATTTCACACAGTGACTATACAACCAGATTCCATCACTTCCATTATCTGTCTTGAGACAAAGGGCAGAAGGGAAAGGAGAGCAGTCCCTCAGTTTGAGTGATTGCTGCCTCCTAGGTCTTTCTGATCCTTGGAATAGAGGTTCCATCTTTAAAATTCATAATACCCCTTCCCTTTTCTCCTCCTAGGCATTTCAGAGCTCCCTCACCTGTGAGTTCAGCTGTCTCCACTCTTGTGTTTATTTAGACCATGCATGTCTTTATCCTACTCTCCTGCAAGCTGTACCTTCCCTCTTTCCTAGTGAATGTGGGAGGCCCATAAAAATGCTTTCTGCAGTCAGAATGAATATTCTGAGCACCTCATAAGCTCACTTCACTTTGGAATTAAGCTCCTTTTTTGTCTCTGTCTGCCAATGCCTTTATTGGTAAGAATTAAATACTTCATGCCTTATTTTCTGCAGCCCCACACAGATTCACAAGCACTTGAGGTAGACCTTGCACTGCCCTATGCCTCACCATGGAGCTGATCCTGTGTCCAGCCTGGCTCAGATTACCTCTCTACGACAGAACAGGTCAACCCAAGTACAGAGCATCAGAGATGAGCTCCTCAGACGAGATCATGACCTTCAGCTACATTTAGGAGCCATGGGGAGGGAGAGGTGCCCATCTAGTATAATTCAACTGGTCTCATTTATGCATCTACTTTTGGTTGGAATGTATTGTGCCCTAGATTCACTGACTCCAGATCCTCAGATTGTAGTGACCACTTCAGATAAAGATGTCTATAAGACTGCCAGAGGAACCACACCTTATGAGACAAGTTGCTCTGAAAGTGTGTGGTAAACTCAGCAGTCTCCTGAGACAGGTCTTTCTCTGTTTCACTGTATATGAGCTCAAGGCAGTTAGATAATAAATTGAAATATATTCTTAAATTAGAATATTCATGCAATACATGGCACCAGGTTGAACCGAACTGGTGCATGTTCTTATGTAGAAAAGGTATGTGATGATATACTTGATCTGTTATTATGAACAACTGATTAGACTGAAGTAACCTTTTTGCAATTAACAAAAATAAAGTAATCAAAGAGTTCCCTTTTCTTAGACAATCACAGTATCAATGCCAGTCTGTCCAGTGCTTGTAATTAACCAAGGATTTACTCATTCTGCTTTTTTCCTCGCTTTGTTTTTTAAACTTTCCTGTTTGACCTGGAGCATTTAATTTCCCACATGTTGTTCACATTTCAAAATTGGAGCCAGTTATCCCAGAAGTGCTCCAGTCATCTCTGGGCTGACACTTCTCTAGCCAGAAGGGCAATAAGGAGCAGTCGGTCTGGCTGTGAATCTCTATGTATATAAAGAGTAGCTTAGAGAAAAGTCAAGAACTGGAGGATTTTAGAAAATATTAGATGATTTCTTTACAGGCCACACTGTTGTCACAAGAATGCAGTTTCTGGGGACAAATCAACTTAATTCAAGGCTTAGGGAAGAGCATAGCCTCAAAGCTTGCAAAATCTCCTTTGCTGTGACAGCTCAGGTCAAATTCAAGTGACTTCACTATAAAATGAGGATGATGTAGCTGATGAAATGTATAAAAGAGGTTGATCTGTGTGAACTCCCACCTCAGTGTATTGTGTTCACAGAACAGTGCACAGTAGTGAAGGGATCTGAAAGGACCATGTTCACAGAGTTACATGGATGCTGTTTCAAAGAGCAGGCTGACAACTAGCTAAAATATGAGAATTGTGTTGAAAGATGGAATTCTGAAAGGCACCTCCATTGCCTGAGCCAGGCAGGCTGAATCTAAGAGCTGCTAGGAGCTGCTCTCACCATCCTTTGAAATACTGAACACCTGTTCAAAGTTCAGCATTTTGATGCTTTCTGCTCCTCTGCAAACTTCTAAGCCACAGACAGGGCTGTTTCGGGCCTTCAGACATGGAGGGCAGCAGGGCACAGTACTGGCAGCAGCTGGATGGAAGTCTGGACTGCACATTAGGATTCTTATAAAAACAAGCCTCTGGGGAATAATCTCATTATAGGTTACTATAGCCTCATTATCTCACTATATAAGTTTACGCCCTGAGTATTAACTCACTAGTTTTTTGTGTGCTGCCAACCTGTTGTTTCTTTCTTGATCTTTTGCCTTGCATTCCAAGTAGAAGTAGTTTTGGGCAGGCACCCTCTTGTGAAGATGTTTGTCTGGAAGAACCTGCTCTGCAGGAGCTCTTGGAAATGCTGCTGTATCACAGGTGGAAAACAGACATCCTGCCCTTCCTAAGAAGTCCTGGACTCTAGAGGTGTCTGATCAAACTGTTAAGGGCTCTTTGCTGAAGCACTTTACGCACAGGGTACAGGGGTGGCAATGGGGAGAGAATAACAACAGCATGGGCTTCCACAGGAAGAAAAGGCTCAATCACAGAGATATAGGCAATAATAAAAATTGAGCTGGTAGGTGGATACGGCAAAAAACTGTTTGAGAAAAAGCTTGAATTCAAGAAAAGAGAAGCAGAAGTCAGAGAGACTGCCAGGGTCTCAGTGCTATGGGTGCGTAGTCTGTGAGTGACAGAGCCGCAAAACAACTCCAACATCACTTTCCATGACTGCAAGTAGAGACAGGTAGGAGCATGGAGCGTATTTCTGAGTAAGATCCGACCTACTTTTTAATCTGCAACATAAAAAAGAACATGTCTAAGGGATTAAAGAAGAGGGAAAGAAGGGCCAGAATGGAAGGAGTGAAAGACAGTGAAGTACCTTAGTGAAGGACTGACTCAGACTCCTCAGATGATTAAGAAAAGGACGGCTTTCAACCCAATTAAAAAACTGCCATCATCACCATCCCACTTACAGATTTTTTTCTTTGAGGAGTACGATCTATATAAATGAGCATTGCACAAGAATAGGTTTTCTTCCTCTTATTTTATCACTAGAGACCTCAAGTAAACTAAGGTAAAGGCATAGTCCATAACTCAGACTATATGGTGATCTCTGTGCCTGGAAAGATCACACACTTATTCCCCAAATCAGATCTATACAGACAGATAGTACTTGAGAGCAAGCAGTCCAGGAGACAATATTTCTGGAAAAGACAATTTTATGCTACCAAGAATGGTCATAAGTACATTTACTCAATACAAGGCTAAACGAGGCTTAATTTTCCCCAGCTTCTAGAGAACAGGATTGGTCTTAATTAAAGGGAAAGGTAGACTGAGACGAAGAGCATGGAGAGTTGATTTGCACATAGCCCTCTAGGCAGAGTGAGACTTCCAGTTCACCCGGGGACACAACAGGTATTTGGCAGGGACCTGGCAGTGATGACAGCCCAAACTGTGCAGAAGAATGGGCATTCCCTTAATAAACATAATCCTCACACAACATACTGGGCTTACGTAGTGACATTACAGGCAATATATGCACAATATGGCACAGGCTAGAGCAAATACATATCAGGAGAGGGATTCAGCTAGGCCTCAAATGTGTGAGAAACTTTTCAAGCACCCTCATATTAGAGTTCACAGTGGGAAGAAAAGACATGCTCAAAAAATAAAGATGGTCCTTTCCCTCATGGCTTTTTATTTAGGGGCATGTAGGCTGCAGTAGACTGACAGCTATCCTGTCAAAAGGGAATGTAGATCATCAGTCCCTGAAGTGGACATTTCTTACTTTCACTGGCCAAGCAAGAAGCCAGAAAGATCCTCCGGTGCCACTGCTAGGGATTACCAAAGAACAGATCTCTGTTTGAAAGCATGTTCATAATATAAGGATATTGAAGAGGCCTTATGGCAGTAAAATCTAAATGTTTCATTAATGAAAGAACAGCAGATGAATAATCACAATAAAAGTGTCTGTTACCATGGGACAGGGAAATAGAAACACAATGGGCACTTGATGAGTGGCGATTAGTCTGGCTCCACAAACTATTTGGGAAATAGAGAAAAAGAATGGATTGTATTAAATGCCAAATTCAAAAGGCACAATTGGGAAGCTTAGGTCAAAGAAATTAAGGATGGCTACACCAAAATGAGATGCTGTCTCTGTGGATCTATGGTTGAAGAGAAACTTTTGAGTAAAAGTTATGTCTATGAGCCTATAATTACTGGGTGTCAGGCATCACAGGGATGACGAGGGGCTGAGCTCAGACTATGCATACCTCCCACATGGTGCTTTTTGACTCTATGCAATTCTTCAGCCTTATTGTTTTCTTAATGCATTCCCCAAACCCTGCCCAGATATTCCCAACCCAGAAATCGCTATGTTACTCACTGCCTGAGGGGAACTCAGTAGCTGATGCAGAGCTAACTTGCCCCATGTTGAGTCTTACACAGCAGTGTGCCACACTGGCTGATGGCTCCAGGAGTGACTGGAGTCCTTCTGAGGTCTCCCTGAATGAAGTGGGACCTCCTGACCTAGGAAAGCTAAGGAAGAAATGAAGAAAAAAGGGATAGGTGTGACAGTGCGAAGTCACACCCAGACAACACATGTTGGCATGACTGGGAAAATTGAAGTATAGACCAAGATTATGAGGAAGAGAAAAATACTGAAACAAATGCACCTCTTTGGAGAGGTAGTTGGTTGTCAGCAGAGTGAGCAGAGCTGTGACAGCGGCTTTGGAGGAAAAGCCGTGGCAGTATGAAGTCTCATTTCAGGGTGCACCATGCTCCATTGTGGCCATAGGCAAACTACAGGATGGGAGAAAAAACAAATGGAAAGAGGCAGAACACGTAATATCACCATTTTATAAAAAAATTACTGTTAATTCAATATGGGACTGTAATTAAAGACAGCAGAACCATCATACCTGAAGCACTATGTAAAAATTACATTAAAAGAAACTCAAGAAGCTCATTTGCCTAAGAAAAGGGACAGAGACATTTTATACTACTTCAAAGGAAAGGGATACTGAAGAAGATGTTAAAGCTTTTCCATGTATGCCAAATACACAGTCAATTCAAATGAAACTGTTCATATAAGCAGCACAGAGAAAATTGTTCTTTCTCTCTACAGCAACAGTTTTGTTCAAATTGCTAGGAATCATACTTCCCACCACTTCAATAAACTTTATATTATATTTATTGTGACTTTGGGCAAAGATTGGTAGAAAAAGAAGACATCCAGAACAAATCTTTTAGTAGATATGGTAATGATACAGCGATGTATAATAGTGGGCCACACTTTACTGGATATGACTGAGATTTTTTTAATAGAATACACCCAGTTATCACCTCTGTGGGAAACAGTCTGACCAACAAAGCTATTACTGAAGTATGCACTAGGCACTTCCCGATACAGCACTATAACCTTTTATACAGCACTGATCCATGCATGGATGTACACTGATATTGGGCTAGAAACTGCTTGATAAGAAAAATAAGTTTAGGTCAAGTAAACACAGAAATATTTTTTAGAATATGCAAAAAAAAAAAAAAAGCAAGAAAATATAAAAAATAAGGAAACTTAATCTGAAATTTTTAATTTAGCACTTAATAGAACGCTTCATTTCAGTGTATTTGATTCCTGAAAATCTCTTTGTGAAAAAAAGTTTCTGATTAAAAGTATAAACAAAGTTCTGTTTAAAACATCAAACCGAAGAGTTCTTCATCTTGTTTTCTCAAGGACAACAGGGTATCAGAATGAAAACTTTCTCCAAGAACAAAAGTACTTTTTAATTAATTTATCTGATCTGAATTCATCAAACCGTTCATCTTTCTAAGCCCCACCTTTAGAACAAATATCCTATAAGTAAAGAGAAAACTTTCCACTCTAGTTAACCCATTCTGTCATTTTGTCACAAAACTTATGAATAGGATTTGGTCTTTATAAAATACTCATGTCAGAGAAGCTGTAGATACATAAAAAAGAAGAGGTGGGACAACAAAGTTGCAAGAAGCCCTAGAGGGACAGGCATCCCCAGAAGCAGCAGCAGCCTGAGGGCCGACTGAGGAGTGAATTCCTCCGTGCTGGGAGGTGCCAGAGAGCAGATGCACATGGGTACAGCAACAGCAGTGCTGCCTGCAGAAGTACTGGAGGAGACATCTCTGTTGGGCTGGGAAAGCTTTTGGTTTTTGTGATCCTCAAGAGCAGTGGCACTGCCGTGCAGGTCCCTGGGAGATAGCTGATTGTAACAAGTCTGTGTTTGCCGCAGGGTTTTAGTTTTGTTGTGTTTGACTGGGAAGGTATGGGGCAAACATCACTTTAGAGGGCTCTGGCTAATGCCAGGTTTTATCCAGGGGCACATAATGAGGAAATCTGGTCTCCAGAGCCTAGCGAATTACTTATGTGGTTTCCTCATCTCTACATGATGTACGGACCACTCACCCCTGTCCTGAACCTCTCATGCTGTAAACAGATGGGAGCATGGCAGCTCTAGTTCTAGTTGTGCAAGTCCAAGTGAAATGCTGGTTTTCCCTTGTGCTCAGGTGGATCTCTGGAGGCTCTAAATGTGGTGTTTCATATCACATGTGGGCGCTATTTTCATCCTCCTCAGGAAGTCTTTATTCTCAGTCTCACAGACTCATTCGAAGTAAGGAGTGCAAGCTGATCTCTGAGCTCTCTGTGCTGGCACTGCTTAATTACATCCCGCTCTAAAAGGAACCATCTGATGTCAAGATTTGGATGATAAGAATATGGGACACATTAGTCATGGAGGAGCTGACATACACAGAGCAGCAGCAACGAGATTACCTTGCTATGGCTGCCCTTCTCAGATATGTGGACAAGGAAAACCTTAATACTTAAAAACCACAGAATTTCTATTGTTTCTGCTAATAAGTGTCCTGTCCTTTGCTATATAAGAATACCATGCTGTGCAGCACATGCATACCATAAAAGTATAAAAAGCATAAGAAAGCTGCTGTGAAAAACTGTATAGATCATTGCCCCAGCTCACAAGGTCATGCCTTCCAAACTATTTTGGTTTCACTATAAAAGATAATTGTATTCCTTGTTGTTTGCAAACAAACATTGCAAAATCTGTACTCTGTGCTCTTAGAATACACACATGAACAATGTGGTAATTTTTAATTAAATCAGTTCTTAGATGAGCAGTCAAAGTTCTAATCTGGTAAAGTGCTCAACAACACGCCCAGAGTGAAGGGTGTGGGTAGTTCCAGCAAAATCTGTTGGCAGGATAAATTAGAACCAGGTTAATGAGCCTGGCTGTGCTGAGGTACAACTTGGAGCATGAGATGGTTTTAAATGATGCAACCAACTTGAGAAAATCCTATTAAACTGCAAGAATACACACATCCCCCCCCCCCAAAAAAAAAAAAAAACCAACCAAAAAACCCCCAAAACAACAACAATAATCAAACCAAAGGAAAACAAATCAAAACCCATAATCCAGGAAACTTGAACATGTACCCTTTTGTCTTCTCTCAGGGGTGCTCTCCAAGTGTCAGCATGGCATGGAAAAAGATAGGATTTCCTGAGAAATCCTAGAGGTATGGAGTGATATGCTCCCACCATGGGAATGCTACTGGGGAAGATGGAGTTTTCTCTCCGTTCAAAGAAACTTTATCAGCTCAGAACAAGACCTTTCATTTTCTTTTTTCCTAGAGAATCCAATGCATATTGCCCTTCTTTTTTTCCTGAGTGATGGAAAAGGGACATTTTCCCAGACCTATGCATCAGTGCTAATAATACCACTTTGAAATTCACCAACAAGCCATTAGGGCCATAAAATTTGCCTTCTACATTCTAAAAATATTTTAAGATGCAAATACTGCAGATAGCTAAAAGTGTCAGGATCCAGAAACCAGCAGGAGTTCTGTAAAATTCGACGTGTCCTGCATTTGTGAAAGTTACCTTAAAAGCCCAAGGGAAACTGATCCCATGACAAACCTTGATGGAGATATCCTTTGTACAAGGTTGTCAGAGCAAAATGAATATGTCATCCTTGGGAGGTACCTTTACTACAGACTCTAACATATGAAAAAGGATCTTGAATTAAATACTGTTTTTTAAAATGCTTTAATTTATTCTCATAGGGACTGATTTTTTGAAAGATTGACCAATGACACTGTGAACAGTTTTTCTCCTTCTCCCTTTCTGTCATGCTCAATAACCAACAAAAATTTAACTTCATGTTACATAGGACAGTCCTGAAATAGACATTAGATTCTTTAAGATCTTAGTACCTTTCAGCTAGCAGTGCCAACTTTCAGTATTGAATGTTTTTTTGTAAATACCCAGGTCCTGAATTTATGTAATGTAATTTCTGAATACTTACCTGCAAATGCCTTCCCTAGCCCTTTACAAGACTTGCTAGGTCAGGGAAATCCAGCTATACTGTGTTAGCCAATACAAAAATCCCTGCCTCCAGAGTATGGATATGCTTTAGTTTAATATCCAAAAGAAAACTGTATGAAAGATAGGTTTGCTTGGGCCCTGCAAGGCATAAGGTGATGATAAGTGATGCCTGCACAGCAGGACTCCCTTCCAGCCCAAAAAACAGCTGATACACAAGATATTTCCTTTCCCCATCATCTCTCCTTCAACTAAACATTTTAAAAGCCTTAAACTGATTTTTTGTCTCCTGAACTACCCAAGAACATCAGGTTATGGGCTTATTCTGGTCATGAGTGTGTTTCTTATGTCTTGCTACACACACACACACACACACACACACACACAGAGCACAGATGCCTAAATAGCCTCATTCATAACACAGGCATCAAATTTCAAAGCAAGTGAGGCCCAGATGATTTTTTAAATTCAATTCCCCTCTGTGCATCTCTTGGGTGCTCATATGAATTAAGCCCCTAATCTTCTGAGCTTTGCCCACCATATGTTATTAGAGCAATTGGTTTTGCAGGGATATCTTGGATTTCATTGAAAGAGCCAGTGGTCAGAACTGTTCTTTCAGGACTCTGTCCGTGATGGGCTGTTCTTTCATTGTTATCTCCTTAAGGCAAATCCTTCAAAACCTGTTGGTAGGAGATACAGCCCATTCTCCAGTAAATTCCTTTCTCCAAAACCATCTAACAGTTTGGGGAAGAATAGCAAATCATTCATGCAATGGAAATGAAATGAAAAGTGATATGGAGAAGCAGCATAAGACACTGCTTAGGGGGATACCACACCAGCAGGGCCAATGACCACCACAGAATCCACCCTTCCCATGGCCGATCCCACCCCTCACATTTTTCTGTGCAGGGCAGTTGCACTCCAGGAGCATGGCAAGACTGATGTTGGAAGAGGGTGCATGCCCTGGGCTCTGGACAGTCACCTTAGCTAACAAACAGCTTTGCGTGACCAGAACTAACAAGATTTTAGAGAACAAAATTTTGTAGAAACTGCGATGCTGCACTTTGTTCCACAAAGTTTATAGTTCTTCACCTCTGGCCCCTTTTAATGCTATAATTACTCTCTTAAATTTCTCTTTATTTAACGTCACCCAGTCTGACTTCTTTTGTTACCATTTATTTAACTAAAACAGGCAGAGGCCGATATTGAAGGCAGGAATGGAGCCAGCAAGTTAAAACCTGCTTTTAATTTAAGGTTCTGGGGCTAGTTTCCTAGCCATTACCACATTTCAGAGAAAATGAATTTTCTTTCTCTGTCAAATGATGGCTGATCTAGATCTAATTAGGGTCAGTTTCACCTAAAGATGAGTCATTTACATTCTGAATATATGGCTTCCAAATTATCGTTTTGGTTTAACATCAGACATGAGAAAACCCATGCATATCTTTTTAGATAGCACTGAAGATAAAAATCAATGGCTTTTCTTCCACAAATACCTTTCCCAGCAAAAAGACGGCAGCTGGATGAAGGAAAAAATATTCACTTCAGGATAAGGACAAATAAGATTAAGGGTAATTTCGGAATATAATTTTATGAACTGCAGAAAAAGTGGCCTTTTTAAGAATTACTAAAAAAAAATAGTTCTGAATGTTCAAACACTTAAGGTAAATTTTTTGACAGAAAACTTACCAGAATGGGGAGAGAAACAAAACAGACTGGCAACAGAAAAAAAATTCATACAACACTGCAGTTCTTTAGCAGTATTGGCAAACACTAAACATAGCGAAGAGAAAAACTCTTTTTGTAAAACATGTCAAAATCCCATCACCTTCTCAGCTGGGAGCCATTTGTGTAATCAGTATGTCTTGTAGCAAAATTAAAAGAACAAAATCGGGCATCTTGTAGCCTTATTTTGTCAGGAAAGCCTTGGAAACATGAATTTCTGTCGTCACTCTCATTTATACTCTGCTCCTCTCTTTGGCCTCCATTACCTGCTAGTTCCACTAGTCCACTGTTTCACTGGATGATCAAGAATTAGAACTGGAGATACATAATCTCTTGTCCTCTGCTCTGAGACCTGGCCCATTACCAGGATACACCAAGGCATTTAGCTACGACTAATGGAGATGGCTGAGACATAAGCATTTCAGTTTCAGGAAATAATAAGATCACTGAAATACACCATGGAAATTAAATCTCATGCTGCTTCTTATAAAATCCAATAATATGTAACATAACCTTGTTATTTTGTGTTTCAAATAACTGAGGCCAGCAGAGGAACTATTGTTTTGTCAGTATTTGCTTCCTCAGAGGAAGTGTTATCAGTAAATTCTCAAGTAAATTCTCAACAGAAGTGCAGATGACACCAACCCTCTATTGTTCAATGGGATTAAGGAAAACAGACTCCTGCTATCAGCATGGGGAAGCCAAGTTATTTAGGGCAGCCTATAAATCAGTCAAATACCAGGACTATCTGGCATTGGTGGGATCCCGAAGACTTTGCAGGTCCTCTCACCATTGCAGAGCAGCAGCACTGGTATCTTTTCACAGGCTTGCCAGGTTAAAAGTATCTTTCATACATGAGCTCTCAGGACTGAGATGGATTTTTCTTTTCACCTTAAAAAAGGGCTTATAATCATTAGCACTAGTCTTTGAAGGAGCAGAATGAATTGCAAAACTCAGAGATTCGATGGTATTATTTGGGTTTTTTTGCTTTACAAAGAAATAGGGATAGTTCTACATAATTTTGAATTCTTACATTTTCCCCAGGGTCTGAAGCTTTTTGTTCTTTTAAGAACCCAGTAAAATCAGCATTTTTATGATCTCAGAAAGCCCTGAGTTCCATCACTCACCACACACAGTCTTTGTCCAGCAAAGCATCAGCAGTGTAGACGACTTGTGTAGACACAGCAGTGAAACTGTGGAGCGTGCCTACATGCAGCTCAGGATCAGGTCCCTGAAGAAGGACACCCACCAGACCAGAATTGTTTATTCCAAGAACACAGATGGTTTTCAGATCCTCTATTTGAACCTTTACCAAACTGTGACAGCAAACCAAGGGAAACAGCTATTTTGATCAAAACTGAAAATTTTCATCCTTTTATCTGAAATATGAGGATGGATGTTTCCACCTTCTACAGACACGTGGTAGGTGGGAGAGGAGAGCCCATATAATTGCCAAGATAGCTTGGATAGCAGGAGCAACATGGTTTCCAGTGCAGAGAAAGGCATGCACAGTAGTCTAATTGAAGCCTTCTGAGAGTGAATGGCTGTGGAAATTCAGTTATAGTTTTCAGCGGGATGGTTATCTTACTTTAATCAACTGGAAGCAATCACTGTCTAAACTAGCCTCTGTTAACTTTGCATGCAGTTTCCGTTCACAGCAACCAAACTCCTGCTTGGAGCCTCAGCAATTTGAGTCAACCATACTTCAGTAACAATAATTTCAACATTATGCCACAGCTAACCCAAGAACAAAAAATTCACCCCATGCCAAACTTGTCCTTCGCTCACCACTAAACTTCATGAAGTTATTCCAGCCATGGTCTTGACACAAAAGTGGTTTAACTTTCCAGGCTGGTACAATTTATTGCTATGTCTGATATTCTGTTTCACATATATTGAGTACTTCTCTCTTTGATCTCTTGAGCTGTTTATTTTATATCTGCCTTGTTATTGTGGTTCTTATTTACAAGCTGCAGCTTGGCATTGTAGTAACTGCATGCACACACGCCCAGGCATACAGAGGCACGGATCAGATCATTGCTGGATTTGATGAACTTTTACTTCTAAGAAATTTGCCATCTTCTTTCACAAGTGTTGTCTGCTTCAAACAAGCACTGCAGTTTGCAGAAACACTGTTAGGAAACCAAAGATCAGGGTCAAATACTGAATCTTCAGTTAAGGATGCATGGAAATACATCCAGCTTTCAGGCAATGTTTTCAGTGTGGGTGTGCAAAGTGTTTAATAGGTTTTCTACATCACCTATATGGCATGTTGAGAAACTCTGTCAAACAGAAAAACCAAAAACATCTTTTTGAGAAAAATGACCAAAAAAAAAAAAAAAAAAAAAAGAAAAGACAACAAAAAAAAGTACTTAAAATATTCACAAGATTCAAGGATTGAAACCATTTAAAAATTTTATAAACATATAAAAAAGATTCCCAGGGGCAATAGTCCTTGAAGTGATAACTTCGTAATAACAAACAAGGACAGAAGTTTGTAATTAGATGGTGCCTTTCATCTGAGAGATTCATCAGCTTTTAGCCATTACTGGCTATTAATTTGACACCACTTCTTCTCACAAGTGCACAGCTGCTGTGTTCGAAGGAGAGGAGATAGGGAAATATGTGCCTAGGAACTGCACACATCTGAACTGCAGTTGTTCAGACTATTAAGGAGAGCTCACCAGGGTCTAAATGTCTGAACTGAAACAAACATCTGCAATTCAAAACTGTTTGCTGCTTACTCATTTGTGTTGTTAAAAATGGTCATACTTTCAGGCACCTTCTAACTCCCACTCACTCGCCTAAAACCAGAGTGATAACACAGGCGTGGAAAGGGTTGTTAAGGCTGGGAGATTAATTGTAATGCAAATATATCTGGATATCAGAACAGCTTTTGATCTAGAGGTAAATGCAAGTAAATTGCTTTACCTGACTTAAGTGCATTTCAGAGATGCAGCTGCACGAATGGATAGCAAAGCTCCTTCTCTTGAAAGGATATTAATGGCATAATGTACATGACAAGATCCCTGCAAACTTCACGTGCACAGAGGTATGGACAGTTAAACTATCATTCAGGCATTTCCTGCATGCCTCATCTTTATGAGGCTTTTCAAAGGCTCCTCAAAGGCATCTCTCACACTCACTCAGGGTTTTTGGTAATGCTGTCTGGGCATGGAAACCATTAGCATAAGAGGCAATGAAGTCTAGTGAATTATTTAAGGGACCCCGGGCCTCCCAGTGCACACCCTTGGACTGCCACTGATTCACCTGGAGACGTTAAACAAATGCCTTTGCCTCCCCATTTGGGATAATGAATACCTTTGTCAGACAGATGTCAGCAAATGTTAACTCAGGACTTTGAAGTGAAATCATGCAAAATAGGCATTGATTTATAGACAACTCCCCATCAGCTGAGTAAATGCAGGGCTGCATCTACTGGTACTGTAAAACTCCTGAAGCATGATGCCCAGATACCTGAGCAATCTGACAAAGATTCAGCTTTGGTCCAGTCAGATTGGCTTCTGCAGAAATCCTTCGCTTCTGTGCACCTGGTTGTTGCAAGGCACATTCGCTGGGAGCCAAGCCCAGGCTGCCTCCACAGGCAGGCGCTGTTCCATGGTACAGCAGTAGGATTTCCGGCACCCTAGAGCATGAAACATTCAGCATGATGGTTCCAGGTGCTGCCTCCACCTCTCTCCCACCCCCTCAGGGCTGATGCTAGCAGCTCTGGCTTGATTGACTTGAGTCGATTTTGCATTCGGGTATCTTTATATCATACTCCAGATGCTGCAAAATGCCATACAGTGATACCAAACTGGTTGGGCAGGTAACATCTGACATTTACCAGCTTTTACTAATGCTACTCCAGGCCACATTGACGTGATACAGCTTCCAGACTGTAAGCATGGAGTCTGAGAGTTGCTTGCTTCTCTTTTGTTTCATACTTAATCTAATAGGCTGGACTGTGAATGAGAAACAGAGCTGTGTATGGAGCACCAAGACATGGAGTCAGAAGAATGGAGGAGGAAAACTAAAAGCACACTGCCTATCTCTTCTAAACACATATATCAAATGCTGGGGCACAGGAAGGGACAAAGAAGCTTGTCAGAAACTGTATGGCTGCTCTAAGAGTGTCCAGACCAAGGAAACATGCCTTACTGAGAAGCTAAATGAGGCAATGAGAATTATATGTATGGATCACTTCACAGTGCCAAGGAGAGGAGCACATGCCTCTAGTCTGTGGCTGCCTTCAAAACTTACTTTTTGCTTCTATGTGCCAGTCTACCCCCAAATAAACACTCAACAGTGTCTTGTGCCCAAGGAACTATGGAGCAGTATTTTGCAAATATAAGACATAATACATGAAATGACTTTGCTCTTCAGTTTTCTGAGACAAGAACTATATTTCACCATGCTGACATGTTCAGGCTGACCTATTTATGGGAATGTGTTTTCACAGCTCTTTCTTGTGTCAGAAACACGGGTAAGTCTCATAATGTTAAAGTGATTAATCAACATCAAGGACCAGACTTGACCCTCAATGTATGGCCTTCATTGGTCTGTTGAAGAGTTGTGGGGAAGGGGTCACACATTTTGCTAGACCCTGAAAGCCTCAAGCTTGACAGGCTGTGTATGTGTGTGCATGTGTCTGACTTCATTCAGGTTCCGTCCTGAAAGAGTTAAGAAACTTTAATTTACTGTTACAGCTATCAGAAGCTATGATCACTTAACACATTGCATGCTTTGCAGCCTTGTGTGCACCTAATTTAGAACTTGTGTTATCTAAAAAAAATAAAAAAATGCCTAATCGCAGGTCAGGGAAACAGAGACATACAATGTTGGCTAAGGCTTCAAAAATAAAGAAGAGTTCACTGATGTCATGTGATGACAGATGTCTGAAAACTCATCATATATGTACCTTTGTGTATCTGTGCCCAAAAGAGTCAAAGGCAAGATCCTGAACAATTATTCCCACCCTATAGGAAAAACTTGGTGCTATTTCAGATTAACCCATAAAAATTCACTAGGGAGGTTGTTAAATCATAAAAATGCTCAACAAAGGGATGCAATAAATTCTACATTCCCCTGTAGGAATGTAGTACTTTTCTCAGGGTTGCATGGGAAGAACTACTACCCACTACAGTTGGTGTACTAGGGTCCCTCACAAACTGGAGTGGAAGAAGTTCTCATCCCTCCCAAGAAAAACCTAATAATCATGCTACAGAACTACCTCTTTTAGGGCACTTCCATCTTTCAGCTCCTGAAGGCAGGCATGATGTAGCCAAGAACAAAGGAGTAATTGGACAAAAAGGGAACAGGCAAGAGACCTGAGTCTGTCAGAGCACTGACATACCTGGGCTCTTGCTTCTTTTTTCCTTATGCTGTTTGTGTGATGAGATGAAAAGCCAAGATAGAATTCAGGAGTTCAGTGAGTTCACTAGAGCACGATCTTCAGTTCAAACACCTGAATTCTGCTTGCTTCTTGCTTCAGGCTTCTCAATACCATCCCTGAGGATCTCCCACTACATTCCTTGCCAGTTGTGGCTTCTTGCCGACTTTGCATTAATTCAGTTCAGTGTGTTATCATGCACTCTTGCCCCAAGATGGTAGTGATCTTGCCCTTGCATTTACTCATCTCAGGGTTTGAGAAGAAGTAGTAAAAATACCAAAGTCAGCTTAGAACTGCTGGATCTTGAATCCCAAAGGAGCTGGCCTGCTGCCAGCTGAGCCCCCAACTTCATTAGTAAGGCATGATGATGATTCAGGTAAACCCAAGTGTTCTGCTTACTTGTTATACCAGCTCATGTTTCTGTGCTGTGGCTTTCCAAGTTGCCTGACTGGACAGGTACTAATTCACACCATCTTCCTTTGAAGTTTTAATTTGCAGCCTGGATGCACAACTACACACAGGACCACAACTGGATTTACAAGGCCTGGGAAAAGACTAGAAATTGATGTACTTTGCTCTCCTCCCACACTCTTCTGCCGAGCTCAGTGCTATAGTTTAGCACTGGGAAGCATGAATTTGGTCTGTCTGAACAGCCTGGGTGATGAAAGCTCTGGGTGAGCATCTGCATGTCCAGTTAGGTTGCAGCATGCTAAGAACAAGAACGGGGAGTTCTAATGCTGTCTTCGTCAAGTAGCATATGCATTCAAATCTCTAATCCTTTTTTTCCAGCCTTGCTTGCTAACCATAGGAAACTTTTATCTCACACCTCCTGGTTCACCATTTCTCTACAGCTGATATTCTCCAGCAGGAGAAAAGAGGAAAAAGCATGAAACAAAATCTGCATATTTTTATGGCCAGCTGCAGTCAGGACAAGGTCTCTTCATTCTGATGTCTCTGCTACTCAGATGGGCTGCTGGATGCCTCTGGCACAAGACTGTCAAATAGACACTTTTCCCATGACAACCTGTGCATTTGTGTAATGTGGCCAGGTCCCTACTGTACAAGTCTGTTTAGGATTTTACAGATTTGGCTTCTGATCAGTCTGATGCAACTTGGAGATGGGCATAGAACAACCTTTTATGGATTTTTTGAAGGTTTTGTTGAAAAAGAAATCAAGATTAATTCAATGAATCTAATGCAACATTCAGGATATTTTGAGTGTCTAGTATCTTGTGCATTTTTGCCAGTAACAACAGCCCTGTGATGTTGTTTTTCCAATGATGTCATAGTGAGGAGGCAAACTGTAGCTCTTATAAACCCTTTTGCTGCATCTTTCTTCTTCTCTAGTGTGGAGCAGCATTACTAAAAGGTCACACAGAGCTGATGCTCCCATAAAGAAACTTACCTAAACCAAAGTCAAGAGTGTATTCAGAAAGGTCTCCAACTCCTTGTCAGAAGCTGATTTGGATGAAATGCTGAAAGCCAGTATCTAGCAACTCATAAAATCAGCTCTAAAATCCTGTGGGCTGAAATAAATCAGTTTGGAATTGAAGACCCTTTTCAGTCATCTGACAGCAATCCTTCCATTGACATCAGTCAGGTTTGTATCAGATCCCCTTTTTACTTTGTCTTTATGTCTCAACATACAACATGTGAAAGCCTTCAGAGCCTGAACATGGCCTTGTGTCTAGATGCAATAAAAGCTGCAATAAGAGCCTTGTGGCTCTTGCACAAGGCTCAGCTTTAAACAGAACATCAGGGGAAGACTTTTTATCTCCATTCTGTAGGAAGCAGGGATTAAAGTGGGTTGCAAGACTTTTGATAGACAAAGAGTTTGAGGAAGTGGAACTAATAAAACTGAGCCTGATAAGTGTGAGGCCATGACTATAGAGGAATCTACATTTCAGGTGTAGTGTGCAGATAAGACTCCTTGGCAGGGCTGCAAGATAGATCTTTGCTTCTTCTGAAAAAAAAAAAGAAAAAAAAAAGTACTGTTAACAACAGTTAAGGTAGGAGGAGAAGGTGGAGGAGGAGGGAAGAACTGCCAAAGAGCAAAAGTTTTTAGCCAGGAAGGGAGATGCATTTCCTATGTAGTACAGGAGCTGTTATATTCTGGCACCCTCTCCTAGTATTGGCCAGGAGTGCTTTGCTAAAGCTGGGAAGGCAGATTTCCACATCCCATTGCAAGAGACACAAATCAAAACCCCCAGGCAGATTTCCACTGGCAAGCAAGCAGGATGCAGCACAGAAATAAATAAATAACTAACTATGAAATCATGCTGGGAAAAATATCATGGCTTGGCATGCAGACACTTCTGTCTAGAGAAGCCAATATTTGTCAAGAGAAAACACAAGGGGAAGCAGAAATTCCCCGCCTAACTTGCTACTAGGAGCTAGTTACCACAGTAGCAAAGTCCAATAAGGATGGAACAAGCTAAGTAACATTTCTAAAAGATTGAGCAAACAATCTCATTCTGTTGAATAACATTGCATCTGGACCTCAGTTCCAGAAAAGCCTTCTGTGTTTTGGGTCTGTTGACATCAAAGTTTCAGGAGCCTAAGATCCAGGCTTGAAATCTTGTCCCCTAAGTTAGGAATAGTTTGATCCAATTTCTGATGTTGGCTGTCTCTAGCTAAAACAAAGAAACACCTACGGTGTGCTAAGATATGCACCCTTCTGTGATCTCAGCCCTGTGGTTAGGCATGCAATAGGAAGATTCCAGTGAGATGCTTTCTAGGTAGCACCCTGCCTACCTGTATTGAATGATGGA
This sequence comes from Serilophus lunatus, assembly GCA_013399895.1. NCBI lineage: Eukaryota > Metazoa > Chordata > Aves > Passeriformes > Eurylaimidae > Serilophus > Serilophus lunatus. Next base: position 176,418 of record VXBA01001379.1, read on the forward strand.
GCTGGGAACATTCCATGGTGCTAATCCTGTGAAACCGAGGTTGTCCAGGGAGCTTGCAGAGTCTCTATCCTTGGAGTTACGCAAACCCTAACTGGACACAGTCCCAGACCACATGCTCTGGCTGACCATGGTACGAGCAGGTGGTTGGATTGAATGATCTCTAGGGGTTCCTTTCAACCTCAACTGTTCCATGATTTTCTGATGTGTGAGATGCTGACCTCTGCAGACCCACTTGTAAGCTATATTTACTGTGCAGCCCAACCAACAGCCCACAGGTTTGCCTTCTCATGTAAAGTCTGCCTGATCCAGCAAGGCTCTTGGGAGAAGCCAAGAATGGCTTTCAAAGGGGCCAAGCCTGGCTTTTTTCCCTTGGCAGAGGAGCACAAGCCCCCAGAAAACAGACCCACTGCATCAGGGTGCTGGCAAAGGTTCCTAGCCTTGCACCCAAAGCAGTTGGAGCACGAGTTTTGAAGATTAAATGGGTAGGGCAGAATTCAACCAGTCTGCCCAGGCACAGCCACGCCTTGTCCTGCAGCCTTTTCCCCGGGAGGGCAGCTGGAATGGGGCAGCTGAGGCATCTGGAGGCAGATACCGCCCGTGATCCAGGAGAAACACCATCCAGGAGTGCCATCTGCTGGGTCCTGGGCATGCAGCGATGGGAACTGCTGTAGTTGCCCTCGCACAGGTATCAAGAGGCAACGGAGAGCTTCAGCTCCCAGCAGGGTTTCCCCTCTCTCCCCAGGCTGGGTGGGAATGCCTCTGCTGCAGGTCATGAGAGAGGCTGTGCCAAGGAAGGGCTGGCTCATTTAACACAACCTGATAGTCATTGAAATGAGAAATAGCAAAAGATCTAGTCCAAGGAAAGCTTCTCCCAGCTGAGTGATGAGGATGAAAGAGGGGGAGCACTCCACAGTGCTAATCTGGTAAAACCCAGTTTTTAGGTTCATAAACAACTTAAATACATGTAATATTTCCAAAGGTATTGTATTCTATAGCAGGATCCATAGAGGGCCCTGCAGTAGGGTCTCTTCTGATGTGATGCTCTCTAGGGAGTATCAGATTCCCCATCCCTCCTCCTAATCATTGCACCCTAGGCCAAGCACTGTCAGTTGTGGAATTCGGTGAGGGAAAGAGTGGCACGAAGTGAGGAAGAAGAAATCCTGCAAGGTTGCTGCCCAGAGGCAGGAGAAACTCACACGTGAAACATCTGGCAATTATCAGTGATCTGCAGCTTTGACCAGGTTGTGCACCATCTGAACCAGTGATTCAGCCTGTTCTGGTTTTAAAATCACAGTATCTAAAGAGTAAATTTGGATCCAGAGGTGGTATTCAGGATAAGTTTCTGATTCTGAGCCTTGTTGCAGCTCCTCCATCACACGCAGCCTAGCACCTGCAGGCAAATGCATTTTGAACAGTCAACAGGAGTTGCAAAAGAAATGCAAAGGAGTCTTTGCAGGAGAAAGGAGCATCTTTTAGACAGGGATCGGAGCATATCTGATAGCCCACATAACAGTTTGCTGTGTCATGGCTTCCCTGGGCCAGGTGTGTTACATCCTTACGGTGTCTACCTCCCAGATAGAGCAGAGACACCCCATCCACCATTACAGCCATGGTGATTTGCCCTCTAAAAGGTTTATACTAGTAGTCTACATGCAACTTTAATTCAGTCCTGATTCCAAGCTATTCTACTAGCAACCCCTGGTCTTCACAAGACACAAAGTGGTCAGCTGGGTAAAGAAGTCTTGTGGCTCTTTTTCTTCACAACACAGTTCTGGTTACACTCTAAGCTGCAGATGTGTGGTAGCAGCAGTTCTTGGGCAGTGATTGTCACCCTGAAAAGTAAAGGAATGGCTTCAGAGAGCAGTCTGCTTTGTCTGTTGCTGAGGAGATGGTCTGAGGATTAGAACTCCTTGCTTTCCTCTGTCTAGATGCATTTCACTTGGCCTGTTTACTGCTATCTACCCAGACCAGAGTGTTTTCCAGAGAGCCTGGATCCTGCTGTGCTTGACAGCATTTTAAAATGCCAGGGTGTGCAAGAAATTATGGACAGAAAATGAAAGGTCTGGAGAGGTCCTTATGCCATTCCATGCAACTGTATGAACCAGTTCCTGTGTTAGCCAGTAGCATTCACACACTGATAGCCCAGGCAGCCTTTCTGCTGCTCTGCAAATCAGTGATGACCCAATGAAATTTTGAAAGTCCCTTGTCCTGGAAACTAAAGACAACATGTAGGAACACCAAATGGAATTTTCCTGCTGTGTTTCTGATAAGCAGCCTCCAACAGTGCATTGCAGAGTAAGTCATCCCTCTGAGGAGAGTTAAACAGGTTATGGATGGGGTTTAGGGGTAGATTTTCGTGATTTTTTGTGGAACTCTCCCTTCTGTAGCCCAAAGATAAAGGGTGACCAACTGAGTACAAGAGGAGGGAAACTGAATAAGGATAGAAAATAGAGTTACCAGGGTGGAGAATCAACATTACTAATCTTACAAATATCATGCATTGAGAGAGTATTAAACTGTCGTGGAAACTAGACAGCTGTTTTGATCAATTTGCAGTCCTTAGTTTTTCAGTACTACCTTGGCCACGTGGTTTAACAACTAAGAGAAGTCCTTTTACTGAGGAACATGGCCGTGTTTGTCCATTAGGTCTCAAATTCTGTGGGTCACTCCATAGATAGTCTGTAACTTTATTGTCTGCAGTTATTTTATGCAAGTCCAGGTCTCAGACTGCTATCTGCCCATGTGCTTGGAGATATTTTCTTGTGAGAAAAATAAATAAATGAATAAATAAATAAATAAATAAATAAATAAATAAGGATTTTTTCTGAGGAAGAGGCAATAGTTCCATGAAGAGTTTTCACAGAATCATAGAAAGTTTTGTGTTGGAAGGGACATTCAAACACCGTCTAGTCCAATCCCTAACACAATTACTACTGGGGACATGGTATGCATCTCCCCACTGGTGAGCTTCCATTCAGCTTGGGGTAGCTAAGCATAGAGACTCGACCAAAGCTCTGCAGCGTGCTTTGCCACCACCACTGTCATGTCACAGGCAAAGGGAATGAGGGATCCCTTTTTACCAGCTCAGGCTCATGCGTAGCTACCTTCCACCTGTCCCAACACGCTGGGACAATGTGAGCTGGGGAAGGGAACTGCTTAATCATTCTGATGGCAAGAAACAAAGGGTTTTTTGTGGTCATTTGGAGGAATACGTGAGATACACTGTGGTCTATGTATTATTGTCACCATCCCTGAGACAGTGGTGCTTGCACAGAAAAAGCCCTGACTGTGTGTAAAGAAGGATATTTCGAAAACAATAAATGAATAATAGAACACATTTGTAAATTATATTTAATTACATTTCAACAAGGTATTAAAGCAATGTGGCTTTGGGTAAATGTGCACTAGCAGCATATAAGCAGTGTCTGGAGTAATGGCAAAATTACAGGGAATATTCTCCCATACATTACTGAAATGTGTCTATTTAATGAATATCTCAAGTACTAAGCTACTGTGCGTACTTTCTTATCACTAGTGCCACCAAGATTTTTCTTCTATTTCAAACAAAGAAGTCCATTCTTGACTCACTGCTTTTATTATTTTACCGGAATTAGAGCTGTGAAATTGCAGTTCCAGTTTTTAATGAAATTAAATGTTCTGCTCTCAAATTAATAGTTTGTACGGGTTTGTGCTGATGCAATCTAGACTGAATCTTGTGTTTATAGAAGCTCAGTGACATGGTAGCTTGTATCAGACATTGAAATAGGATCTCCCTCCAGTTCTTGGTTTCAGTATCCCACTGTCAAGTCAATTAGTGGTGGGCAGGCACTGGACTGTAATACACACCAAGAAGCTACTGATACAGAAATGCTTTAGGATCTAGTTAAGCTTATGCTTGTTTTTCTGGGTGCAGAAAATATGTAGTAAGGCGTTTCACCAAATTGGACCCCAAATAAACTCTTCAAGAGAAGAAGTAAAGCTTGGACAAATGAATATAACCTATGACCTTTCTCTTCTGCAGAATTTATGGGGGCATAGTTTATATAAGATCCAGAAGTTCCTCAGCTGGGGGAAAGGGGGTAAGATCTGTCACCAGCCCTGAGTGGGGCTGCACAAGGGCAAAGCCTGGCTCTCAGTCAGTGTTGGAGCTGGGGCGCTGTACAAACAGCTTTTCAGGACTGATGAGGGCAGTGAAAGTGAAGAGGGTACCCAGCATCTCAGACCAGGGGCCAGTTTTCTTCTGCCATGGGAGTCAGTGGCTCTTCTGCATCTGCAGAAGCATTTTTCTAGGAGGAGCATTGGGCACTGATTGGAGTAGAGGCTTCGGCTTCGAGCCAAGGGGCTAGCAACGCATGATAGTGCAAAGTAGAGTTAAAACATTTTCATTCCACCTATGTTCTCATTTGAAAGTGTGGGTTTTATAAGGGAGTTTTCCCTTCTCAGAAAGTACTTTATTTGGAGGGAATCTCCCAGAAAAAGCCCTAACATGTAATTCATAGAATAAAAGCCTTAACCTTGAATAGACATACTCTTTGCTGAATAGACATATTCTTTGCTGAATAGACATATTCTTTGCTGAATAGACATATTCTTTGCTGAATAGACATATTCTTTGCTGAATAAAGTGCTGATTAATTTTATTTTCTGTTTTTCATCCTGCTCCGAATAATGCCCGTGTTCTTGGTATTACCAGACATTTTTTCCACCTGTCCTCTTTGAAGGCAGAAAGAGATTTTAGGGCAGGAAATCTTTGGAGCCAGTTTCAAGGGGAGTGCAAATATTGTGGGAAGATGTAGCAGACTAGCATAAAAGTGCTTCAGCTTAGCATCTCTGGACTGTTCCACTGTATCACAGAACACCACTCGATTAGCAGACCTTCCACATGATGCAGAAATAATTTCTGAACTCCAGAACCTGCTACCCATTCCTGGCCATGGTACAGTGGAATGCTAATGACAAAATGGGAACACATAAGCATGAATATGCTACAGCCTTTTTCTCCAATGTGTCTTAAAGAAATACTCAATATTTAAAAATGTTTTAAAAAGGGAAAAAATGGATTTGGAGCTGAGTTGACATCCCCAACAGAACACTATAAGGTGCTGTCAGAATTACAAAAAAAGTGTGTTGCTTTATAGAATAGTGGATTTGTTTGCTGGCTTTGCATACCCTGGTTAACACAGTCCTTTCAGTGAGTGTTTCCTGATAGTCATGCAACTTCCTGGCGAGATTTTTTGTTGTTGTTTTTCTTCTTTTAAATAAATCAACAGTGAGGCTACTGTCCCCGTCCTATGGAACAAAGCTGAATGCTCTGAGTTGGTCCCTGAGCTGTTTACATGAATGACTTCAGAGGAAATGTTCTCACGTTGGCATTGATGGAACCACAAAGGTTCATTGAGATCAGACTGAAAAGTGGACATCGTGAAGCCTCCTCCAGCTGTCCTTCTGGCATCATTAGGAAAAGTGCTTCCTGAGCTAGGAAAAGTTCTATGAAAATCTAGCTGATGGATTCAAAAGAAGGCTGCATTTTCCTGATCTGACTCCATATGTTTTTTTAATACGATTCCTTAAAAATCCCCCTGAGAAAGTTCAACAACTGAAATATCTAAACCAGGCTGCCCACCCCAGATGATAGGCGTGCACTTTGGCTGCATTAATCCTGCCACCCAAATAGGTTTCATAGGACTGGGAAGGAGTGGGAAGATTGCTGGAATAAGCTGAAGCATAGACTACACACAAACTTCAAACTCAAAGCTAAGAAAGGCAAGCATTGGGCTCTGCACAAAGCATTTCCAAGTGGCTCTGACTTTTCCTTGTATGTAATGAAGTTGTTCCTACACATGTTCAGATGTTTAACTTTATTCTCCAAGTTGCCTGTTTGGAAAAGCTTAGCCCTGTCTAATTCTATGCAGTACACCATGTGAAGAGATCCACAAGGTACAAATCAGGGATTAATTAATCCCTTTCTTCTTTTCCTCATGAAAATATTGAGTCTATCCCTCTTTTCCCCATTCAGGCTTTATTGAAATGAGAAACAACCATGACTGAAGTGACAGTGCTCCAGGTAACAGCAATACATGGACAATACATGTGGTTCTCAAGGCAGCCAGGGCGCTGCTGTGTCCGCACCATCACAACTTTGCACCTCCGGGGTTCCAAGGCTGTGCAAACATTCATCTCTTGCATCCAGCCACCTCTCCTGAGACTGTGGAGATGTCCTCACCTTCTCTGAAGATTATTTATGTCTTCTGTGAAGCAGTGAGCTGATTAACAGAAGTCTTGTGTGCTGGGAAGATGGAGCATATTGCAGCCAAGTCAGCTGATGAGGAGACTTGAATCTTTCTTGCCTTTCTGTTTGATACTTTTGTGATGGTGCTTTTCTGGTTCTTCAACTGCTTGGAGTGTTTAACATAGCCCCAGGGAAGAGAAACAAAGCCTCTGAAAGCAGATTCTGCAAAAATTACATGCATGCAGGGCAACTAGAAAGCCAGGAAGTCCCTTGGATTATTCCCGAAGGAGAATAAGCAATTGCAGATGTGTGGCTACGGAAAAATAAAAACCTTGCCCGTGAGCCCAGAGTTCCCTGATGCTCAGGCGCTGCTGTGTCTCAGTGCTCCTGGAAACACTACTGATGCTATTTTAACTTTGCTAAGTCCATTGCAGTGCCAGGATCTGAAAGGAGGCAAACATCAGGTGCCTTGTTTCCCTCTGGGATCCATGAGGAATTCCCAGAAGCTGACCCAATGCATATGTTTTGAAAGTGTACGGGCTTGAGGTTCAAAGGTTTCCTTTGAACTGCCAGCCATTACATTAAATGACAACAGGCTAAAGCAACCACATAGCCAGAGCCAGGGATTTTCATTCAATCTCAGATACTGTGGCACAACATGCCAAGGTGAGGTCATCAAACATGCTCATCTTGCCAAAATGCAGTTTCCTAGTAAATCAGATTTTCCTTTGACTAAGCAAATGTAGGAACTAGGAGTCAGGCTGGCCCAGCACCTGTGCAAATGGCAAGGCTTCTGCTGCAATCTGCAGGTGGCTCTGGGGTAACAGGGAGGTTTCGCAAAGCCAAGGCTCTGTTCAGCTTACATTATGCCTCCCATGGTATCTCCCTTCCTGCAACTGAAAATACTATCCTTGAGATCAATTTCACAGAGGATTAGAAGATGAGGAAGTATACCCATATCTTGACTTGCCAACGGGGCAGAAATCTTGCATTTCTTATGAGACTTGCTGTCACAGTCAATGCAGAATAGGCCAGTTGACATTTTAGCCACTGAAGACCCCTTCACAGCTGTCAGTGTCTTTTTGACACACTGATGTAATACTGCCTTTCAGGCAAGTACAATTTGCAGCATCTACAGCTCATAAATCACTGCTATGGAAATGATTAGTTAGGAGACCTTCTAGAGAACCAAATATCCAGGAAGATGCCTGCTATGTCTTTATTTGCATTCAAATGTGGGCAATTTTATTTTCTACATAGCTGAAATACCCCCAAAGTTTCAACCTGGCAGCAAGTGACATATGGCAGAGACATGTAATGTCAGTACAGATCTAATGCTGTGTTCAGATTTCAGATTTGAACTTCTGCTGTCTTATATCTTCAGTGATATTTTCTCTCAGGCAAACTAGAGGCCACGTCTACCATCTGGATAACCCTAGGTTTCTGCCAAGTGTAACATGAATAAGAAAATAATTGGTTGCCAAGAGAAATTGGGAAGTAACATCAGCAAATCCAGCAATTTTCTTGGGAGAGTTGTTCCAACATGGACAAGCCCTGTAGCATATTCGACAGTGGCTGAAGGGGAAACATAGAAAGCCTAGCAGTCCCCTGAATTGGTACACGTAAAGGACATTGTGGGCTACAGGCACAGGCTGGTCCATCTTGGCTAGTGATGTGCAGCCTTTTGTTTTGATTTTCTTGTACCAGGTAAGCAAAGAGAAAGCAACTAAGATGGCAGGCATCTTAAGCAAAAGCAGAAAATAAAGGGCTCTCTTGTCAACAGAGATTTCTGTTGTATTTTCTGCAAGATTGTTGTTTTTGCAGAAGTGTATGAGACTTTTGACGTCAAAGTACTTCGGAAAAAAATTTGTGTTTTGTACTTCATTTCATAGAAACTATTAGGAAAAGAGTTGTGTTAATCTCTCCTTACTCTCTTCCTCAGAGAGAAATTCCAGGGTTGGTTGCTTTATTTCCTGGGGAGAAGGGTGTTGCAGGGGAGAGCTCAGTGAAAATCACAGCGATCCCAGAAAAAGTCTTTTTGCGTATCCAATGTCTATACATGGAGCGAACCAGATGCTGTCAGACTTTCCTAATTAGGACCGTGACATGGGTGAAATAAGCAATTCTTCTTTCTCACAGATAGCTGTAGCCCCAGTTCATTAATCAGGCATCACTCAGACAGGCTCCAACGAGGAATGCTGATAGCATCGCAGCCAGAGCAAGGAGGCTGCGGCAGGGAGCACGATGCTGACAGCACCCTGTGCCGCAGCTCCCACCGCGGGGGCTACCAGCATCAAACCCTGCCATGTCTCAGCACTTTTCTATATCCTTAAGGTGAACTACAGGCGATCTCAGATCTGGCTCTGAACTCTTAAACAAAGGGACCTTTAATGTCTCAACAGGACAGAGCCAGGAGCCCCTCCAACTTATATGAAAGGCTGTCATAATTAAAACCAAACAGAAACCGTCTGAATTCCTTATTAAGGACACTTACTGGAACCATTTTAACCCCTGAGTAGCCTAGAAAGCCTTTCATGTTTACAGATGTTGATAGGACGGTGTATGCAAAGGTTTTTTTGGTTAGTGCCAAGGGGCCAAATTCGGAGCTGGTGTAAACCGAAAGGTGGGATGCTGTGACCTAAAAATGTTTTCTTTGATTGTCTTTTTCAATGCCTTCTTTGCCACCAAAATAGAGGTAAAAATGACAATGAAAAAAACCCCAAGAACAACCCAACCAAACAACCAATTGGAAATCTGTTTCCTTATTTGTAAATTAGCTTTTCGGGTTTTTTCAAACATCTGAATTGGACAAACTCCAGAAATATTAATCTTTATCTTTCTATTGGGGAAAACAATTGTAGGAGGACATCCTGTCACTTCTTGTGTGGTATTAACAGATTTGATCCAGTTAACTCATGTGGTATTCATGGATAAACATAGATAAACATTTAGTCTGCAAAATTACTAAAATCTCTTGTAAATAGGAACAAAAGTTATATCAAAACATTATTTTCTCTGTTGCTGAACCACAAATAAATTCAAAGACCCTTCTATCCTAATAACATTTCCAGCATTCTCTTGAATGTGAAATTTAGGCATCAGGAACAGCTTCAGTAAAGCATATTCGGTGATTGTCTTAGGCATGAAGACAGCTAAAGAAATTTTGTTCAAGGAAAACTTGATCCATCAATCAATTGAGAATATGAGGATGTCATTAATTCCAGAGAATTCATAATAAAACCCATTTTTTTCTCTGCATTTTTAATATTAGGAAGAGTTTGGATTAAAAATAAAGATTTTGTGTGTATGTGTGTACATACATGCCTGCATATGTCTCTGTGTGTATATGCAAATATTACTAGCTTCTTGTATTAAGATTTTTAGTTGCATAACTTCCATTGAAGAAAGATAAGTGGTAACAATAACAGTAATCAATAAGTAATAATAATGAAGTAATATCAGTTTGTCAGCTCAAAACAGCTGTACATTAACTTCCTTTCTGAAGTTTTATCTGAAAATCCCCTTCAGATATAACCAAAATGCTGTCTTTAACCACTACATCAAAATTACTTTGTTAAGTCAAGCGCCAACAATCCTTCTACAACTAAAGCACAGTTCTTAAGAGATAAGGACATGGATGAAACAGACTGTTGTGACTAGAAAAAATCCTGACGCTGCAGAAAAAATGCCAAGGCTTTTGCAGAAAACAAAATTCAAGGCAAAGCCGAAGTAAGGCTGTCAACATTGATCATTCCCAAGTAATAAGGTTCAGTGCCATTGCCATTATATGCTGCTGAAACCAATGTCATCCCCCAAATATTTATAGCACATGGAGTTGTTGCAGGCCAGAAAAAGGTCATTTTTAGTCAATAGGTGCAATTATGCCTTTTGCAAGCCTTTTGCACTCCCTATGTGCCTTGCAAATGCATCCAGACTTTGGTGCTGGCCCAATGTAGAGCGGTGCCAAGCAAGAGTCCTTGGTCTAAATAAAACAGTGCAGCAGCTGATGCCAACCCCTGGGCACCGTGCTCCTGGACACTACACCAGTTGACATGGAAGGGGACTTGCAAAATCAAACTCGCCTGACAGAAGTCTGCATATCCCCTGGAAAACGGCCAAAGACATCTAAACCTTGGCACACACACTCCATAAGACTGTATGCATGAGGATTCCATATTCCATATTCCATATGAGGACACAAACTCCCAGCCCAGACAAGGCTGTGCTCCTGCCAGCACAGGATGCATCAGCTGCACTGCAGCTTGGGTTAAGTTAGCACCTTCTTCAAAGTTTGACCTGCTGCTTCAGGAAATCTCAACAGATGCAGGCTGACTTCAAAGACCCACTGGAAATGTCAGGACATAATAGATGCTTTTAAGCTGCCATTCTTGTCAGGTGTGCTGTGGTGCCATCTAGCCAGCTTCAATGCAAGCAAGACCTGCAACTATCTGTTTCCAAGCATGCTGACACATTTAGAGATGCTGATGTCATGAGAGTGAAATGATGCAAAAGTGAGAGGAAAGCAGGCTTATGTGAAGGAAAATTTGGGTCTTTATGTCTGACACATACTGGAAATAGCTTTTCTCTTCCCAGAAATGGTAGAGTGCCTGTGACCCTCAAGGTTTTCCCGAGAGAGTACTACCAGTGTTCTCAGGACCAATTCAGCTGACTTACCCCTCAGCTGGAAATGGAACAGTATGAGTCCTCATCTGAGTCCTCAGAAAAGTTGCGTAGCTGAGATGTTTCCACAAAGCTGACATGGCCCTAGAAGCAATGGACAGTCTATCCCTTGCCCCTTCCATCTATCTGGCCATCTCTGATGGGAGTTTTTTGTGCCATACTGTGGTACTAGTCCATGTCAAAGGGACATACCTCTTCCTCAGTTAGACTGACACAAAGGCTCCCACTGGTATCCCAAGGATAAGCTCTGCTCCACAGTGTCTGCACACCAGCATTGCTGGGTGTAGTGGGAAAAATATTCCCATAGCGTGTGGAGGACTGCTTAAAGTGGCCACAGTGATACATTTCATCATAAAACAGAAATTAAAGGAAGAGCTTAGAGTTCATAAATAGTATAATTAACCTAAATGCTTTATTTTGCTTTAGTTGTAAGAAGCTCTGGATTCTTAGCTATTTTTTCTTGCCAAACAAAATTCTTCTTGCTGCTTCATTACTGACCCAGCAAAGTTAAGTGGTGTCATTTTTATTGAAAAAACATGGTCAAGTGTGTCACAAACGGAGAAGTAGTAATGTAATTTGCTACTGCTCTGCTTCAAGCTCTAAGAAACAACACAAACAAGTTTAGCTGAAAAATGAATACTGCCAAAAGCTATGTTTCTGTTCTGTATTGACTGAGTTTTGGAGATGAAAGAGAGAGAACGCTGTAGTTTGAAACCAAAGAAAGCTTACAATCAAAATCTGCCTACTGTGAAGCCTTTAGTTAGTACTTTCCTGAATCTGTTGTTGTGCGGGCTCTGTCACAGGGCCGATCTTTTCATTTTGTTTATATTTTCCTAATGCAAATTGTGACTTCTACCCTGGGAACATGACAAAGTCTTTCTTCACAAATGCAAAGAAGACAGGAAACTCATGGTTCCCACAAAGCAGCTTTGACTCTGACTAGATGTGATAATTTCGTTAGCAGGATCCCAGACATCAGAGCATGGATCAGTGAGCCAGATTAATAAACCACAAGGGTTCCTGTCCACCCATGGAAAGAGGCTCATCTGAGCAGGGTCCAGTCTGCTCTTTGTCATCCTGGGCCAAGCTGTGCAGCTTTTCTTTGCTTGGTGTTTCACAGAAGCAGATACAGAATCTTTGTCTTTGTTCCACCTCTGGGAGTTCCAAAATAGGACTCTTGGTCATTTGTCTCCAGCCGATACCAGGAGACACATCAATTTGTGTAACTGGCTGCTCAGCCTCCCCTAATCCCTGCTGTTCCTGCAGAGCACTGCAGACACCTCTGCGCTGGCCTGTGGCCAGCGGGGATGTCACATCAACCACACCGTCTGCACCATCCTCTGCAGAGCAAACCACGGGCCTATTTACCCAGATTCTTGGATGGGTTTTTCAACTGGTAAGAGTTTTATGCTCTTCTATGCCCTGAGTCGTCTGATTTCAAGCATATCAAGGTTTATCTACTCCATGTAGCAATGGTGGCAGCCACTACAGTTCGACAAAGCCTTCAGCCTTTCCAGAGAGCACCTTTTTTTTTCCTTGCTACCACGGTCCATTTGCTAGTATCATTAAGTGCTTAAATAAGACCTTCAGACCCTCGAGTTGTATAATTACACACCTTCACCATGCTGACTTCCACCCCTAATCTCTCATTACTGCTGACAAACGATGCTGCAAAGCAGCAAGCTGAAGCAGTGCTGTGGTTGACCACTTGGTACCAGAAGAAAGCACACTCAGATAAGATGCATTATAAGGAAGGATTTGCTGAGATTTATGGTTAGCTTGTTGAGGGCTTACCCCTTCTAAACCAAGGCAAGAAAAATGGATCCAAGGCCAAGTATTCAAGTCTAGATATACTGTGATAAGAGGTCTGCCAGTGGTTTCAGCTTTTCTTCTGGCACATGATGGTGTGTTTCATAAAAATGTTCAGAATTACCTTATCCATGGCCACCTACACACTGATTCTGAGAGAAGCCTATGCATTAATAGGTCATAGCTTTACCAAGTGGGTCAAATGAAAACAGGAGCATGGAAATTTTCTTTAGCAATGAATTGCCCCCAGTCTTGAGTCAGATTGTACCAAAATATAAGTAAAATCTGATTTACAAGTCAATGGACCCATTAGTCACCAGGTTTTGTCAGTCAGAGGAGCTCAACTCTCGGTGCTTGCCTCTGCTTCATGCCTCAATTTCATTATGGATGGACATATGTTAATTTCTCCAGCAACATACAAAACCATTAAGGTTCTCTTAAAAAAAGTCTCATCATTAAACAAAGAAAATAGAGAGGCTGGTGGAATGGGACCTAACTAATTATGTCTATCATAAATTTAAGAAGTAAAATAAAAAAGTGAATTGCTGAAAGGAAGAATAAAGTGAACCTTTGTTCAGGATTAGAAATAGGCAGTTGGGCCTAATTAGATAATGCAATTTTGGAGTAAGTAAATCCTGCAGGAATAAATATTGTGCAAAAAAACCCCAAACTGCTACATAGAAAGTAATATATGAGCTAGAGCACAAAGGATTTAAACACTTAACAAAAAGGTATTTAGACACTAATACAAATGTTGGCTGTCATTCAAAGACTACCTATTGAAAAGAAAATAATAATAGATTAATAACATGAAACATTAATGAGTCTCAGTAGGATTGGGAACAAAGAAACGTCACAGGTCCTCTCTCCTGCAGGAGGGCTCTGATGTCCATTATGGGCTGCCAGGGGGCAGGTTCCTCACAGGACCAGGGATCTGAAACACCCTCCTTGCCCTATCTGTGTTGGGAGCTGAGGTGAGATGATACCAGGCTGCATAATGGAAGAGCAGCTGGTTCCTCCAGGACAGTGACAGTACCTGGCTTCAGGAAGCTGAGGCCCAAGGTGTCCAGGCCAGGTTATGCTCCCTGCACTCAGCCTGCATCCAGTACAGTGCACAGCAGCTCCTGCTCAGCTGGAGCTTCCTCCTTACACCCCAGGAAACTGAAGCGTGGGGATGGAGGCACTGGCAGAGACTGGTGGCTTAAGGACTGTTGAGCCTCTGACATGCTTTCCGTATGGGGCAAAGGTGTGGAGGACACCCTGGTTGCCTTTCACAAGTTTAAATCTAGTCTTTTTTTAATTTCCATGCCTGCAGAAGGAAAAAGAAAGGGGGATATCTTTTGTCAGTTTGTTCCCAGGCTCTTAAGTCATGGGGTTAGGGCTGCAGTACTAGGCAGCAGACATTTCTGCAGCAGCAAAGATGAAAGTCAGACAAAATAATCCAAAGAAGTGCTTAACTGTGACTATTAAATCCCAAAGGATTTATCCGAGTTTACTTTCCTCTGACTTGTAGGAGAGACTTCAACTGAAGTCCATTAAGCAAATTAAAAAGCAGAAGGAAAATAAACACAGATTAATGGAGATAGGAATTTTATGAAGAAAAGGAAACAGCCAGACCTTGTGACAAAGCTCCTGGCCTGGTATTCAGGTTTTAAGGCCCCCAGACCTTATAAATGGAGGAGATTATTCTCTTCATGTTGCCCTGCTGCTAGTTGTAAAAGAGAGTTAATAGAATTTTTTTTCCCCCACTGAGAAGTCCTGTAGAAACTCAAGTAATAATATAATCCACAATGTTTCAGTTCACTGCGTGACATGCAGCTATTTGTTCCTTTGTTCCCGGTCAGGGAATCAGGCTGTAAATCTTGTAGTGACACAGATACTGTACCGGCTCTTTGGCATTTTATCTCCTGCTGAAACTAAAACCAATCTGAGCAGCTTCCCACACAATTAGGGATTTGCATGTCTGAATAACTATGCAGGATTTCTGGATTTATTAATTTAGCATAGTGGTTAATATTTAATCCAGAGTAGATATTACAGATATGTTTGAAACATCATTTTGCTTGTTAAAAATACTTTGAGACCAAGAAGATGAGAAAATGATGTCATCATGGATCCCTGTTACTATCTTTACATTGTTTACATTAAAGCAAATGGTTCCATAAAGAGGAAGTTCTTCTTGCTGTTCCTCTTCTCAGTGATTTTCTAGTTTTCATTGAGTTTGTTAGTGTCCATGGCCAAAACCAAAGAGCTAGCAGAATGGTAAAACAAGAATAAATAAACACCTCCCCATCCTGTGTGGCCAGGACCTGGTTCGGCTCTGTGGTAGTACCAGCCCTTGGGGCAGAAGTGGCTTTCATTGACTCAGCTGGAGATGCTCACACATCAGGAGCAAACACTGACCACTCTGGGGTGTATGGAAAAACTCTTTGGGATCTCACCACAAACCTGATGAAAATGGGCATGTTCATATTTCTTATTACTGCCTTTACTGGAAGACCCTCTTGCTAATTTTCTTTGCAACATCTAACCCAGTACAAATGCGTAATTAGTCTCTTGCCTCTGCTCATCAATTGACCTATGTGATAATTCTTGGGTTTGCACTTATTCATAGACAGCCACCTGTAGAAATTAAAAGTATTTTGAACACAAATTTACTTGAATTTTTTTTGATGGAATCCCATCTCTGTCCAACTAGAAGCATTGGAAACTGTTCTTCTATTATTTTCAGTGAGAAAGTGATATTTGTCTGTGCAAATATCCTGCAATATCAGCATATAATATAATATAATATATACCCCTGCTAGTAGGCTCACTTGCAGGATTAGTTTTCGGGTGATAGAGAAAACAAGCCCCAAAGAGCTGTCCCTGCAAAAACTGCAATGGTTCCTGGCTTTGCTGGTTCCCATGTTGTGGGGCAGGACTCGCAGGGTTCATCCCTTGGTGGCAGAGCAGGATTTGGGAAGGCTGAGCAGTCTCCAGGGGATACCTCTCTGAGATGTCCACCCCAGGCTGGTGCTGAGCTCCAATGGAGGAGGTACCCATTTCTCTTGGTATACATGACTTTTTTATTAAGCAGCCCCTACTGCCCTTACCCACAGAGAATAATTGCCAGAGGCAACCTTGGAGGTACTCCTTTCCTCTGCCTTTTGCTCCAAACCACTTTGCAGGGCTGCAGAGGGCTTTAGGTGCATGAGCACCTGGGCACAGCCTGCCGGAGCTGCGGGGCTGCTCAGCACTGCACAGCCAAGAGCAACCGCCTAATGGATGTGGCAAAAGAGGGAGGAAAGGAAGAAAGGAGAGATGAGAGAGGAATAACCCCAAGGAAAAGATTTTAATTCTATTTGTTAAAGTGCAGATTTGAAGTTTTCTCTCAGATAAACACCCTGGGTTTGTAGGATGGGACTCACTGTGTGCAGGTAATTGTGTAAAATGTAAAGGATGCAAAGCAGGCCTAAGGGTATGGCCTTCTAAGAGCAATGGGTCAGTGCACATCACGGCTTCTGCTCAAAGACTGAGCAACACCAGATTAAGAGGCCGAGATGTCTGAGCAGTTAAAGCATGTACCCCTTTCCTTAGTAGGTCCCATTTTTCAGCTTTCCTGTTCCCATGGCACTCCTGACATCTTACTACTAACATCAGGAAACTGCCAAATGGTGATGCCCTGAAGCTCTGTTTTCCACATCTGCACTGAAAACCTGTTTGAGGCCTGGGCTGTCCAGCACAGGCACTGTGTATGTGCGTGCCTCTGTGCACACCCTGACAGCAGGCTGGAGCAGCCAGGGGTCACCAGAGACATCTGTGTCACCATCTGCTAGGGAGCTTGCCCTAGATATCTGACTCTGCTTCACTGCTTTCTTACACCTTGTTTTTACCTTTCACTCTCCCACTGCATAAGGACCAGGCAGCCCTGCAGGAATAGCATCTTCTCTGCTGCTACTGCTGCTGGCCACAGTTGTTCAGTTGGTGTGAGCTGGCTCATGTGCTTCAGGAAGAGAGGCTGGAAGGCTATGGGGGCTACTGCCTCACCAACTGTTTCAGTCCCCTATCTTCCCACAGCCTCTCCTTCCAGGCTACTGCTGTCCCTATGGATAGCAGCTGTGGCACAATCTGAGTGCCTTCTGCTCCTGTCCAGTTCTCTGCACGGCCGTTCAAATGAGCACTTTCAAGAAGAGAGTTCAGAACATTACAGCAAAAGGCACTGCCAACTATGATGTCTTCCAGCTCCGCAGCCAGATGTGGTATACTGGTGACCACAGTCCCTCGGACAACTGCTGCAGGATGGCTTGCAGGGGTACCACAGCCCTGCTCCTCTGTGAGTGGAGGCAGCAGACCAAGATGTCCTGCTCTGCCTAACTTCACCCCCTGGGCAAAATGGAGCTAGAGGGACATGCAGGGTCCCACCTGGGCAACTCAGTGTCTGTGCCCACAGTAAGCTGAGGGTGATGAATGTCTGGGTCCAACTCCTTTTTCAGTCTGTAAAGGATGTGGGCAGTTCCACTGATTCCTGAGGCTGGGAGATGTTACCAGAGAAGTACTTCACATGCAACATAGCATCATTGCCAACAAACGCTCTACAGGGTTTCACCTTGAAACTCTAGGCCAGCTCCTTTTCCTTGCCCCGTATCTATCCTTTCCTCTCCTATTAGGGTATTAATTACTCCAGGGTTTTCTGGTTTTTTTGACTGTGGATGGAAGATAAGCGGTCCTTATTCAGGTGGGTTGTGATATGGGGCTCGATGAGATAAATGCATCCTACTGCAGGTGGAGTTGGTAATCGGGAAAGTGATCACTCAAGGTTTTACTACTGCCAGGCAGATCCAGGTCTTGGCTCGGGGTCTGCTATTGGTGTGGAGCTCTCAGTCAGGCTTGGGAAGAGTTTTGTTGTGTCTGACCAGCAGATATTCTGCTACATGAGAAAAATGAAAGTCCGGGAGGCTGGGGATGGACCGCCCATTCCTGTTCAGACCAATCCCTCCTTTTCTGGATAGACAGAAATCTCCCTAATCATACTTCTACCCCTCTTCCCCCTGCCACAGGCAGAGCAACACAGGAAGATAATGAAATATCACAAGCACAGGTGGGTCATTTTCCACCCTCCTTCCAGAGGCAGGCACACAAGCATTTGCAGTGAAAACATGCAGTTATGGTTATTGCTGACCATGCAGAAGCAGATGAGGATGCCTGTCTGGCAGCCTTCAAGCACAAGAACCGGACAGCAGCCCAGCAGTGGGGAGAATGAGCAGCATTCAGCCCCATACTAATATCTGCAGCTGCCCAATTGCGCAGCCCTTGCAGCACCCAGGAGGTAATTCTGCTCCTGGCTGATGTCATGCCCCAAAGTGAGCTCACGGGGCTATGTTTCTCTCCCTGCATATCTGCTGTTGAGTAACATAAGACACGATCTGTGTCAAAAAAATTGTGAGAAACCCACGGCAAAGGAATGTCTGGTGAGGGGCTTTGGGGATGGTTTCTTTGGCAGGACTCGCATGTGTTTCTGAAGGGGCAAAGCCAGCACAGCCCTTTGCCTTAAGCCAGCATAGCTGCAGCACAGCCATGATGGCAAGGAGAGACTACAACTGCAGGGCTTTGCAGATGGGTGGCAATGAACCCACTGCTTCAGTCTCCACAAAGCATTTCACAGGAGAGGCTAGGGAGAAAGTCAAAGAGAAAAAGTTTTACAGAATAATCTCAGATGAAAAATAAATTTCCAGTAAACAGCACATCAGTTTGTAGAGGCTAGCCATTGAAGATTTCCCTCTGTCTTAGGCTTTCAAAATTCTTCAAGGTGCCCTGTCTCAAACTTTTTGCAGTTCCTTGTCGTAGCTGGAACACCCTGCATGGAAAAAATTCTTCCCAGAATCTCTGAGACCATTAACCAACTAAATATCCTGATGAATCTAGATAGCAGGACCTGCTCGATTCAGCCCTGAACCAACCCTGTGACTCTGGGCCACTGTAACATAGGAAACCTGTGAAGGCAGAGTAAGGAGCAGGATGAGAAAACAAAAGGTGGAGGGAAGACAATTCCAACGATCATAAAAGCATGTGGTTGTCTGAAGTCTCAAGGCATTTTATGCAAAAATAATGGTGTTAACCACTGAAAGCTGAATACATTCTCAGCTGCAGGACAGGATTCTGCCTTCAGATTCCTCCCCACCACCCCACCCCGCCTCTCCACCATTGCAATTCGATTCCTCAGCCGATTTTGCTTCCTGTGGGGGACTGATGCAGAGCCTGGTTCACTGTAACTGCAGCCTTGTTCCTGTGCAGAGGTGAGGTAAGTAATTTGTGCAGTACACACAGCCAGTGGGCTCAGGGCCCCCATTGTGAGCATTGCACGGTCCTCTGCACACTCTGCACACTGCTCAGCTGTAGTGTCCCAGCAAAGCAGGGACCCTTGCAGTGGCAGGACATGCCATTTCAATTCATTGTCTCTGGCCAGGTTTAAGAGAGCTCAGGTGGCATCAGGGCACAATGCCTGCTGTTAATGATGTTCAGTGTTGGGAAGTCTGCAAGGCCTTCTCCAGGGCTATTGATGGGAGGTCCTTCACTGGGAATGACCTTATAAAAAACAGAGCCTACTTGTATTGGATATGAATTATACCAAACTAGTACCTGAATAGTCTCTCTCTTTGCTTCTTGTGTCCTCAGGGAAGGATGGACAATGCACTGAAAGAGACCTGTTTGAATGGGCAGAAGGATGTGACCTGTGAGAAGGTCCCAGCTCTGCTCTGCTGGTGCTGACAGGAGCTGCCTTTCCTCTCCTGGAAGAAGAGGAAAGCTTCCCAATTGTGGCACAATGCTCCTCAGTTAGTGTTTGCAAACCCAATGTATTCCATAAGGTCTAAAATAACTCCGACAATATAGCTTTTTTTTTTTTTTAACCACACTTGACTTTCCTTTTTCACACATGATTTAGGATCCAGCTTCAAAAGATTTTCCCCAGGGTCTCTTCTGTATGTCTAAATGGGACAAGGGAGTGAGGCCAGGAGCTGGGTTTCAAAAACAGATGCCAATCAGCAAGCTTTCCAATACCTCTTGTTTCTGTATTTTTAATAAAAACACAACAAAACACAGTCTAGAATCTTGCTAGGTAAAACATGTATCCTCTTAGTAGTGTAAACTGTCCCTGTGGAATTTCAAAGTGCTGCATACACACAAAATATTTCTCCACCGTGGAAAGGCCACAGTGCCATGGAAGGAGATATCTGGTGTGGGAATAGCTGCAACTTGCAGATGAGATAACTCGAGGCAGAAACAGAGAGGGTTAAAGAGAAATGGTGGTGGAATTGGATGCACTACAGGTGATCATTAGCTCTGCCACTTTCTTTGAATGCTTGGGAAAGTAAAAGATCACAAAGGAATATATTTTTATTATGCTGTGGTGGCTGTACTTGTGTTTAAAAAGGGAAAAGAGAAAAAAAATAAGAACAACATATTTGTTGTCAGTAGATGGGGTCTGAATCAAAATATTACCTTCTAACACTGACGAGCTTTGAAATCCAAGCCTAGGTCTAGAGATGTATGCCAAGAACAGACTTTTCAAATGTGTGATGATCCTCTCTTTACCAAAAATGTTTCATTCAGATAAAAAAGCCAGTTCCTAACAGAAAACACACTTTAATCTTTGGAAGATTTTATTTGTTCCTGTTCTAAGGAAAATCTGGCTATTTTCTATGCAGTACCAAGAATTAAGTCAAAAATTTTAATCTGTGACTTAGCTGCACATGTTATGTGTTTTCTGGAGATGGTGTGTGTCTCAAATAGTTGAATAGAAGTTGAAGTCCTGGAGCAAGTACTGAAATACAGTGAACTGTGTTCACTTCTAGATGTGATCGGTCATTTCTCATAGGAGCTCTGGTAAATTCCTCAGCAAAACACGCAGTTGACTCAGCAGAATTCTGAGGATACAGGGCAACTGTCTTGTCTAAGGTGTGACAGATAGCCTGCCTCTTCCTTTTCACTTAAGGCAAAAATCTAGGTGTCCATTTTAACTTTTATTTGGAAACTGAATAAGGAACTTGCTTTCAACCATATCCCTGTGAAATCCCAAGAAAGAAATAAAGTATGTTTTCTTGGTTTTCTTGATGAAAGCAAACTTTCCATTTATTTCTGCAAGGCAGTATTTGCAGGGGAAATTTGATAATCCTTATTAAAAAACCACCATTCCCCAACCTGCTGCCTCTCTGGTGACACAAGGACTGCAGGTAAATTAGCACATTATCATGTCTGAGCACTGTAACTGCTTGAGGACCTTGCCAACACAAATGGACAACAAGGATCATGAGATCATCTATAGGCACATTTTAGAGGAACATAAAACCTCCTATCAAGAGAGAAACTAATTAAATAAAGGGCCTGATCCTGTTTCCCCATGAATTTAAAGGAAGTTTTACCCCTGATTTTAACAGCAAACAGGACTGGCTCCAGATTGCTTGAGAAAATTTCAACACTTTCATTATACGCCCCATCTTTCAAACTGGACATAAATATTCACTTGGCAGAAATCTCAGCCTACAAGTAAATTAAGATACCTTTTTTTAACATTTTTTCCACTCACAAAGATGAGAGAAAGGAAGAGCTCTTCTGGGACATTTTTAAGCTACAGCTGCTATGCAGTAACACTGAACACCTTTGTGGTACCTTACCTCAAAAAAATGAATTCACTCATTCTCACAGTAAAAAAAAAAAAAAAAGAAAAAATAAATTAATTAATTGGTACTGCAATCACTATTTTCAGCTGCAAGGGACATAAGTGATACCAGGAATCAGCCAGCAGTTGGAAAGCTGTTCCTAGAACAGGGATGGTCACTAGGCTGATGTGTGGCTTGTGGGCCATGAGAGATTGCAAGCCATCAGTCCATGATGCTCACAGCACCAAAAGCAGGACTGTGTGTGACCGGAGCTGCTGTGTGATCCCCCTGCATGCATGGGGCTGAGAGAAAGGCAGCTGGGGGCTGCGGGGAACAGTATTATGTATCATCCCACAATCCATCCCTACAGTGAAACTGGGGGCTTTACTGTCATTTTCTGAAAAGCTGTTTGAGACTAAATTATCTGTGTTATCTGTTACAGGAAGAAAAGTGTTGGTATAACATCCACAGAGTGAGAGATGAGAACTGGATCTCTGCTCCTCAGTGATCTCCTGCCCCATATCCCCAGCTCCAACAAACAAAGCAGGGATGCCAGATCCATCTGCAGTGTGGATCCAAGAGACATCCCAGAGCACCAACACAACCATTGCAAAGGAACCTTTGCAAATTCTGTTCCTCTGTTTATTTTGTTACTGGCCAAATGCCACTAGCTTCTTCCATTCTGAATACGTAGGCAGATTTTTGGATCCTGCAGATTAAGTTTATTAGAAGAAGAAACTGCAATCCCCTTTCTTTACAGACTTTCAGAAAGTGTATTGGGCAAAGAATGACTTATTCAATCAGGGACAATTACTTGCTCCCAATTCAAAATTAAATTTCTTATGGTACCCTTCCAAATTGTTCCTTCTGTCAAAGCCGCTCTGTGTGGTCTGGCAAGCTGGCTGCCAGCCTGCCCCTCCCCGGTATCTTCTTCTGGGCTCCCTGCATCCTAATCTTACACATCCAGACACACACCCAACATCACTAGTTCCCTGTGCATGCAGGCGGGGCACAGGTACACGCCATCAGCCATGGAGTAGCTCCTCTCCAGACTGTGCTCCCTGCCTGCTGGAGTCCTGCTGTTACCGCTACTAATCCCAGAGTTTACATAAAGAAACATAATTGTTTATACACAGATCCTGAGGGAGAAGCTGCCAGTTTCAGTGTAATTTAATCTAAACCAGGATAAGACAGTAAATATTGTTGTGTTTGCATAAGGATGAAGAAGGGTGAGTAAAGCAGAAGATGTTGAGGAAAGAAACACCTGTATAATTCACAAGGAGGGGAAATACTGAAAAGTCACAAAGTTTTGCAGTTTGACTGTCTTTGCTGAAACAAAAATTATTACAGGGACTGGGGAATATGTTTAATCCTTTCAAAAAGTTTAATCTTCAAACCATCACCCTTATTCTTGGCCTGTGCTCCTGTGTCAGTAATCTTAAAAAGGGGAACCTAGTCCCATGCACTCAGCTGTGTGTGGAGCCAGTCCAGCACAAAATCAGTGTTTCTGTTCAGCACTGCTATCTTTGAGATATCTGAGATATCTTTTGGGAGCTCAGTCTGGTGGCCTGATCAAAAAGATGAAGGAATGATGTGATTACAAAGCATAAATACCATCTCAGACAGAAATTCTGGGCACAGCAGAGCTCTTTAATCCAGCAGAGAAAAGTATAACAAGAACTGATAGCTGAGACTTAACTCCAGGCAAATTCAACTGAGAAATGAGTTATAAACTTTTAATCAGTGAAAGGAGATTAACAACCAGAATAAACAAGCAGAAGAAATGGTGATTTCTCCAGGCCCTTGACATCTCCCAACAGAGCCCAGATGTTTTTCTGGGTCTGCAATGGTGGAAGACAGTTCATGGGGCTCTGGCAAAGTGGATGTGAGTGAAATTCTGCAGTTGGGGGTAAGCCATGGCAACTCACTCACACTTGGACTGGGTCAGATCAGATTTTACCCTATCCTGGATCAGCTTTAGAACACTTGTCATACTTCTTGGGATGAGACAACTTGCCATCACCAGCTCTGATCTACAACTTATTGCCCTGTCCCCAATACCTGCTGCATGTCCTGCCTCCATGAAGCAGGGCTATGTGTCATTCCATAGTCACCAGCCTGTCACTTGACCCTTGCTGCTCTCCACAATCCCTCTACTCACCATCCACAGGGAAAGGGAGAGCTGGCCAGTTCTGCTGATGCTGACAGTGTCCCATGAACAACTAAGGGGAATAGAGGGTGAGAGAGAGGGCAGAGGGAAGGGCCTTTCTGGGTATCTAATGCCGGAATGAGGGAAGTCTTAAGGGTCCCACAGTTCAGTATGTTCTAACTTGCATGGTAGTAGGAAGTATCCTTCATGTTTCAGATCTCAGACATCATAATTGGGTTTCCAGGGTTATTAGATAATGTGTGAGTGTGACTTTACTACAAGAGCCTTGAAATTAAACCTGACACTTTTTTCCTCTACCAGTGCCTTGCTGAAAATGTAGACTTTCTAATAGTAAGGGGTGTGCCACCATGTGGTTCTCAAAAGGTATTTAAAAGTCACATTTGGCCTTCAATGAGGAAAAGATGATCTAATGGACTCTTCTGGCCTGATGTCTATGAATCCTTTCACAGTTTCCCAGGACACCCAGTCTGTTTGCTCATGACACTACTGCAGCAGTGGTGGGGAAGAGGCTGCTGTTTCTGTGAGAAGCATCACCCGTGTTTGTCTGCATCCCATCCCACTGCCCTGCTCCAGGTGCTGATTCCCATTTGACTGGACCATGTTCTGGCTCCCTCCAGCTGAAATTCCCCTGGGATAGTACAACTGGGCCTTCTGCAAAATTACTTCATATTTGTGCCGGATTTATTTCTCCCTCAAGGTCACAGGACACTTCTTGTCCTGAACTCCTTCTTTCCACATAATGATCTTTTTTTAACTGGGCTGATGTCATCCATGCTGGTCTCTGCTAGAGAAGTAATCTTCGTGGAAACTTTGAACAAAATTCCCTCAGCATCTTTCAAATGGTAGAAGAGCGGTAAAAAAGACTTTTATCATTGTTAAAAGTATAATCAGTCCTTTTGGCCACACTAAAAGGAAATAGATGATGTTGTAAAGTTAGCAATAAGTCAACATTTTTGAGAGATTTGTGTTGTTATTGTCCGAAGGAATTAAGAAAATAACCTCACGAGACTTATCATGGCCTAGGATCTGCTCTAACCTTTAACTAAGACAAAGAAACTCTACGCATAGGCAGAATTGTTGTACAGCTTTACTGGATTTTACACAAGGCAGCAGCTCTGTGATAGTTTTTTGTATCATTTTCATAAAGGAGTTTATAAACGGAATAACAACCAAACACTTTTATAAAAATTTCCAAATCACAAAAGTAATCAAACCCCCAAGCATCAATCTCATTCTCTTAATTGCTTAATGTTAGACTACTAAGAAAATCCATATACACAGAAATTACACACAGAAATAACAAGGTTGGAAAAGACCATAGAGATCATCAAGTCCAACCTTTTACCTAGCTTAACAACCTCTCCAACACCTATCCATGGAAAACAGTAAACAGTATTTAGAGGTGAGACTGTCAAAAAGTCTGAATAATTTTTTACCCTGATCTATAAAGACTATGTTGGTATCTCCTGCTTAAGAGATCCTTTTGTAAGCATCCTGACCTTGCATTGCACACTGGTACTAGCTAAGTAAAAGCCCCAGAGAGGATAAAACTAGCCTCATTCACATAATTCATAGATGATTCTGTTCTTTAAAACTGAAAAATATAATGTAGATAAACCAGAAAAAGTCAGATTTCTTGTGCCATTATTGAACTCGCAATTAAAATAGCAAAGTAAAGGGCAAAAATATGATGCTGTTGCAGTACATGTCATAGAGGCAGTGGACATGGCACTTTCAGTTTTATTGTTAAATCTGTAATAGCCAACTGTTTGTTGGAAGCACTATAATCTAGATCTTAAAATGTGCTGGTAATGCCTTCATGTCAGCATTTTCTGTCTATTAGCAATTTAATTGAGCTGCTCAAAGTTGGCAATATTTTGTATTTAAGTTCTGTTACTATGAGTTTTACTTGTGTTTTACTAAAGGGCAGTGTAACACAGACCCTCGGGGGAAATTCTGTTCTTCTTATTAAAAGATTGTGGCTATTTTATTTTCCTTATCTCTGCCATCCACTTCCTTTTGTTTCTCAATGCATTGCTGCAAATCAGCAACTAAGACATTTCCTTGTCTGCTTTACTTTGGACTCCTTTAATGAAAGCTCCTAAATAATCAAAGTCACAGGATTCATTTGATGAAGTGAACTGGTTTTGCTGAAGGGTCACAGTTGGAGATTTAGCATTTCAGAAAAGCAAAAGATCTAAAGGCAGGAGAAAGGGACAACAGTTTTTACAAGATATCAGATAAACATCCAGTAACAGAGAATGATATTCAGCTCTTACAAAGCAGAACAGCTCAGTGTGATCTGTTTTAACCACAACCAGGTGATTGGAGACAGCCTCCCTGCAGAAAAGTGAGCCTCGCTTCCTTTGCTTCATTAGTCTGTTTTCCGTGGTGTGATGTCACAGCCAGGAGGTACTTTGTACTCACCGATACAGGGCTACAGGGAGTGGTGTAACATAAGAGAGAGAAAAACAAGAGAGCAAAAACATTTCCCTTTTCCCTTGCTTGTAGATGCTACTTAGGCCACTGCTCAGCAGGCAGCAGTAGCTCATACTCTCTGACCTTGAGAAACAGTGATCATTGACAGTTTACTTTCCTCAGGAGCAAAAAGCTTGAATAGCCAAAGTTTCTCAAGAAATGGAAAGTGCTGGTAAATATCTTTGTAAACCACATTTTTCTGACATTGCCAATGCAAAGTATTTTGACATTCTCAAAACAAAATACTGTGTTTAGTTTTTTCCCTTGAGTTGTTGCTGCTGCTGCCAGGACCTACCATTCAGGTTCTTCATGTCCTCAGCTCTCGTCTGAGGGCCAAGCTCCTTACCAGGGTGCATATCAGCATGTGCACTGTAACCAAACATCTCCCAGAAAGTTTCCCCCTTGAAGGGGCTTCAAGAGCATTGGAAGAGATCTTCCAGGAAGCAGCTTCATCCACCTCATCACCAAGAAGTCTCAAGGCACGTATCCCACTACCTGTCCAACAAGCTGAAAAGTCTTGTTCTTAAGAAAACTGAAATTAAATGTTCTGTGTTATTGCCCACTCAAATCCAAAGTGCTCACCAGAACCACCTTTTTTGGCCCTAGGATCTAGGCTGCTGTAAAGGGGCACAGTACAGGGTGCCTGCAACTCAAGAGCAGGTAGCTCAGGGAGCAGGAGATTAACAGTAGGGTCATTGATGTCAGAAGGTTTCCTGGTATAGTTTTCTGAAGTTTCCTGGTGGAGCCTCCAGCTGCAGGTTTGTGAATATGTCTTCCAGAGGTCTGACACAATACTGCCCAGACAGCGCAGATCATAGGTACGGTATCGTAGATCATCTCTGATGGCACTAGCTGGTCATATTTAGGCAACTGACTCGAACTCTCTTGGTCACATTGACTGGTTCTCCATTGCCTGTAAGAAGAGTTTAGATATGTAGTGTTCAGATGTCTACATTTAACTGTCTACATGTGGATGGCTAAATCCTGTACTGAACTCTAGGGTGACTGTATCAGGAAAAATACTGTTGCTAATTCGAACCACTAAAAGAAGAACACTTGCACATTCAGGAGTGGCTTGAATAAGACATTGTCATTCACCTCAAAGTAAAGAGCTGCTCCTGGAGTTTTCTTAGTTTTTGTCACTCAAAGGACCTCTTTGATTCTACCATGGGTTTTTTTCCTGTAAGTCATAGAGAGGAGGATTTGGTAAGGGTTTGAACCACATGATGCCCTGACTGGCTTAATCAGTTTCCTATTCAACATGCCATGTCCTTCAAAGTGAACATGCAGGGTTGTGAGAGGCATATCTCTTGCATGAAATTAATCAAATCTGAGACCAAGTTCTCCGAAAGCGGGTAGTTCCCTCAAAACATACCTTCAAGTCTTCATCATTCTTGCCATAATTTCTGAAGTTTGGACTTCTCAAAATTTGCCATGACTAACTTACATTTACACTAATCAGTGCATAAGCCAAAAAATAGCAATTTTCTCTTCCAAAACAGACGTAAGCAGTAAATGAGCTGCTAACATCTCATTACACACAACGATGTCATTATGTGGAAAAAACACAACAGGGATGCCTAGAACAGGATTTTTAGCCACTGAGATCTGAGAACTTGGTCATAACTACTGACTCAAATTGAAACATTTAGAATGAAATTCAGTGTCCCAGTATAAGCAACTCTGACGCTACTATGCTGTATGGGCTTGTCATTATCCTTGTTTTTTTAATGTACCTAAATTGAGTTGAGGTAATGGGAGTGGCATATTTGGGAACTTCAGACCTGTTTTAATTCAATTGTAACCTCGGCAAACTTTTACATTTTAACAGATCCTCCAGTAACATGCTCACAAACCCCATAGGAACCGGCTAAACTTTGTAGGACCTGACTTAGGTGAAAATATACTCAGACATGTAGTTTATGGAATGGTTTGTTCTTGTTTGGAATCACTCAGACTTTGGCATGTACTGAAGTTCATCCCTCATAAACCTGCAATACTGTAAATTCTGCAAACTCTGGACAGCTAGGAAGAAATCTGAGCACACTTAGACACCACATAACCTCAAGTACTGTGCGCTTTCTTCTGCTCCATTGGAGGGAAAGAATTGAAGAGTAGTGAAATTAGACAGAACAAAGCTAGCTGTATGCTGCGTGACAGTGTAAGGATGTGAGCCCAGCTTCACACAATAAACTGCTCTGGCTGCTGGAACAGTTGTCTTCCTTCTTTTATTTTATCTGTGTTCTCTTAAGACTTCTATGTGAGGCAGAAGATGTGGAGGTCTGCTTCTCTCATGGGAGCTGCAAAGGGGTAGTTCAGGTGAATAAAATTCCCAAGCCAGTTAAAATCTCATAGGGTGAAACACAATCTTCTCCCTCTCTAAGCTATTCCTGTTTCGTAGACTGTCCCACTTTCTACTGGAAGGAAGAGGTACTGTAGTCCTCAAACTGAGGTCAACACTCTCAAGTTGTTCCAGCAGTTGGAGAAAGAAAAACTCGGCCACTGCCTAAGCACAATAAAACAGCACCAAAGGAACAGGAACTGATTTGCTGCAATATAACCCCTTGAGGGGGAACGGCTGGGGTTGCTGCCTCCATGATAGCAGGGGTTTTCATAGCTGCAGCGATGGACTTCTGCTTTTTCTCAGGGAAGCTTCTCTAAGTGTGTGTTGCTGGTCTTGAAGGGTGGCTGTCCCCTGTCCAGACAGGAAAGACTGCCTCAACAGCCAACATTCTCCTGGAACCTTTGCAGTTGAGCAGAAGAGAAATACTTACTGCTCCTCATCACAGGCATAGAATGACATTGAGAATACATGAACCCTTCATTCTCCCTGGCTGCCGCTTGGACAGGGACCTGAACAGGGCTAGGAGTGCTGTTTATTGAGTGGATTGAAGACACAAAACACTAATTTTTAAAGGAGCTGCCTTTCCCTTGCAGCATTGCAGGGCCAGGATTTCTGGGTATTTTGCTTACATAAGAGCCAAAGCCTGGGAAGGAAGATGGTGTGTGTCCCAGTGCATCCAGCCTTGTCCTGCGAGATAGCTCTGCAGCTAGGGTGACAACTGCTTTCCTCTTCTCACCACACACCATCCACAGATGCGCAAGAGCCCAGAAATGCTTAAAATACAGAAACATTTCACACCAGTACTCTACATTTTTGAGGACAGAAGACAGGCAGGCAGCAGGCAGATCACCAGCCTTATCGTCATGCACCGTCATGCATATGCAAAATTCATCGTTGTGAAGGGAGAAATCATAAAGATCTCTCTCTGCTGCAGAAAGTTTAAATTCACAGAGTAATCAGAATTACTTTTCAATAAAGTATCTTTTCACTGGCTAAAACAAACAGTGTTGTTACCATCGGGGAACTGCCGGGCAGCTCAGGAGGGCAGATCACAAAAAATTAAATAGTTGTCCATAGGGGGAAAAAAAAAGAAAGAAAAAAAAGGAAAAAAAAAAAAAAAGATGAAAAAGGCTCTTCTACAAAAATTTGCCTCAGATGGAAATTAAAACGAGTGAAGTGGGAGAGAGTGGATTACTCTCCCAATAGGACAAATAAACTCAGGAGGGGAAGGGGAAGAAGATGTGCTGCGCTGTCCATGGGTGCCTCCATGGGGCGGAGGCTGTCACTGGTCCAGTCAGCCTGCACTTTTGAACCGAGCCATTGAATCAGGCACTGCGGACCCACGGGAAGATGGAAACAGGATGGCTGGACCTTTGATGTTGCCAGGGTGTAATAGCGAGAGGAGACGAGAGAGCCTGTGCTCACAGTAACCCACTGTCTCTCATCATCGGCAGCACATTAATTTGCCAAGTGAGGATCATGTGGGAGAAGCAACGGAGTGGCTTGTCAGGAAAAAAGCAACAGGGAGGGGGCCTGGGGAGAGGGAGGGGACCGGGGGCCGGAGGGAGAGGGTGGGAAGGGGCTTCAGAGAAAATTGCTCGAAATCACAATATTCAGCTTTTGGTGACAGTATATCAAAGCTCAGCTTCTGTCTTTATGATATTTAAATCCCTGCCGCTTCCCCAGAAAAACAGCGTTGGCACAATAGAAACATTATGTGCGGTCATGGGGAGGGGGAGCGCCGCTGAAACGGGACTCGCTTCGGGTCGAGATGCTGAGCGCCACTTGGAGGGCCTGATGGCCCCACCTCAGGGATGAATAAAGTGCTCGTCTGCAGTGACAATGTCCTGAGGAGGCACTTTGAATTCATCTCCTGTTACACGGTTTGAAGCACACACACACTTTCACACACACAGACTCTCACACAAACACAGACACAGAGCTACACACACAGTCTCATACACACAGTCACACACACACACAGAGCTACACACACACTCACATACTCTCACACACTCACCCCTTCCCTTCCAAGAGAAATGGCCCAGCTCTCAAGATGCAACAACATTAAAATTAATCTGGATTATAAATCATAACTGACAGCTCAGTAAGAGGATTAAAGCTCCTCCTGGGGATTTATGCCTTTTCCTTGTTATAAAGCTTTGGTCTCCCTCATGGGATTGGCAGACTCCTCACTGGCTGTGCCAAGTGCTCCTTCAAAATTACCATATTCTCAGATAGCAGCTCCCAGGGACTGTAAAGAAGAAAGAGATGATGCTAACCCCTGAAGATGGGTCTGGGGGGATGGTAGAGACCCTCACCACGTCAGAAGGTCAGATGCAGGAGGACAGGGAGACTCCAGACAATGTCTGGGAGACAGCAGGTCCCAGAGAAGGGTCTGTGGGCCTTGGAAGGGAGTTCTCAGGGCAGTCCCAGAGCAAGTTTCACATACTTCCACGTGTTCATGACTGGACACTGGCTGCCAGGAAGAAGTAGTGTCAGAGCTCCTTGCTGAAATCAAGTCACAACCATGTCCCACTGAAACCCTGAGCCAAGTGGCTGGCCAGAGTTGTGCCTCTGAGCAGCAGAGCCAAGGGGCCAAGGGGAAGGCAGTTTCTTCTGGCACAGGTTTGACATCAGGCTGGAGCTGCCTGTGCTTCCCACACGTAATTCTATCCACTGGGATGGAACAAGTTAGCAAATGTTAGCTGGTAAATAAGTTATCTTCAAAGAACTGTGCAAACATCAGAGCAGTTCTGTATGACCCTGTGAGGGAGGCAGCTATCTTCCCCCCCTCTCCAGATGGCTGTAAGAGGTTGGAATGCTCTTGTGGCTACTACCATCAGGAGAGCTTATATGCACTGAGGGAGTTTCTCCCAGAGCATGGCTCATCCAACATTTGCTGCCTACCCCCAGCCAAGGGCTCAGCCCATGAAAATGTCTATTATCTTTAAGGCAACATTTGCCAAGTAACAACATCAAAGGACTTAGGTTCATTATCCTAAACTGGCTTTTTATGAGAAGAGCAACAGGTCTAGCATTTGAGCCTTGTGCAGACAGACTTATTTCATCACCTCCTTCCAGCCCCTGTGCTCCTAGGTTGGTGACACCTTTCTTTCCCAGGACCTATATGGAGGAGGAGGGAATGTTAAGGAATTAGGATGGAAGCAGAAAGCACTGCCTGTTCTGTGTGCAAATCCTGCAACAGCCTCCTGGTGGAAATGAAAGCTTCTTTCATTAGAAAAGCCAGAGAGGTTACACCAGTGGTACATTTGGCCCCAGGATCAAAGGCCAGGCATGTATTTTACACTTCATTGTGTTTTACAGGTACAGTTAGAAGTTACAGCGACAGAGATAGCTCTGCCTTGTCCTCTTGGAAATACATGGCAGGTTAACCCCTCCTATCACCAGAAAGGGGACAAGCATACCCAGGTGCTCCTAACATAAAAGTTGTGAGGAAGCCTGACACCAACAGCCTTGCCCAAGGGTAGTATAATCTTGCAAAGAAGGCACAGCATTGTTTCATCAGTCTTTCAGCCAAATGGATCCAAAGAAGGATAGTATGACAGAGAAGACTGCCAATGGAAAGGGTAGCACTGGCCTGAGGAACCATTAAGAAATACAAAAGTATCTCAGCAAGAACAGAACAGGAGATCTTCCCTCACACTGCATTTCATCATCCCTGTATATTCAAGGGAAGCTGTATTTCTATGAATGTTTGCCTTGGAAAAGTAATCTTTTTCTGTCTCTGGATTGCCTGTGAAACTAGCAGAAGGCAGCCAATCTGGCTGCATTTCCAGTCACATGAAGGGATGGGAGTATTCTTCAAGACTACTAAGAAGGTATTCCCAGGAGATGTTTGTGACTGCCCAGCTAATGGCACAATGCCCAGTGAAATTTACAGCCCAGGGAGGCATCACCTCAGAGGCCTTACTCGGGATATCTTTCCGAAAGGGCACGTCTCCATCTGGAGACACTCGGTCAGGAGCAATAAGCTATGTGGAGCATGCCTAGAACTCTTATTAGAGAGAGTTTTTTTGTACAACAACATTGCTTTTTCTGTTTAAATCAATAAAAAATAACACGATGAGAAGAGCAAATCTGATCCTCATGAGGGATGGGCAGCAAAGGGGCATTTTTGACGCACTGTTTCAGGGCAGCAGCACACCTCCTGGTGTGAGATCTCCTCCCTGTGCTCTTGCAGAACCTGGGGCTCACACAGTGCCCAGGGAATATGGCAAGAACAGAACCAGCACTGATACAGCTTCTGAACACCGCTCTGACATCCAGCAGTTCATAGTGAAGGGGCTTTGAAGCATGATACAGGTTTTTTCACTGCCATTTCTAGATTTTTTTGTCTCTTAATTTGGCTTTTGGAACCCACACAATCTAGCAACCAGAAATTCTTTTGACAAGGAGTTTCACAGTTTCATTACACTTTATTGTTTGTATGAGATGAGTCTGGTATACAAATGATAACATGCCCTATTATTATCACTAGGACAAAACCAGTTAGTTTTGCCTTTCCTTTGTTCATTAAAGTTAGGATTTAAACATCTAACATCCTTTGCATTTAAAACTTGGCTTCCATATGGCAGGAATTTGTTCTTTAAATTGTTTTTGGAATTTTATAGATGAAATTAATTTGTGGGGAAAGAACAGAAGTTGGAAGAAGAGTTAAATTATGCACCAATGTGGGCATGTACAATGAATTTGTGACAGCATTTACCTTTGCACTTTTCCTGCACCCAGAGTCTAAAGAAGTATGGCCTGCATGTCTGTGCATCCTGCGTGCAGCTAGAAAAGAGACGGAACACGTTTTTCAACCATTAATTCCTCAGTTTGTTTCTGTATAGAGGGAGAAGATCTGATCTTACCCACAGAAGTCATGTGGCTCCGAGTGCATGTAAGAGCCCATTGAGCACATTGGCTGGAATGGGTCTGGAAGCTCTGAGCATTGTTCTGTGGTTTCTTCTCTTTCCAAGCATCTTTGCTTCCCTGATTGCTGGCCAAGAACACAACCTAGAGTGCCCAAGGGCTGTGGCAAAGCCAGCTGTCATGACATTTCCAACCCAACTGGAAGTGCAGGAAATATCCCAAGAAAGCTTGTTTATATAGGCTCCCAGAAGGCTTTCACATGTCAGATACGCTTATCCAGACCAAACCCAGTCTTCCTGAAATTCATCCCTCACTGACATTATTGCTTTTTTTCATGTCAATTTGAGTGGTGTGAGATTTTTGGCAATCAAGGAGTATTAAAGATTTGTTTACTGCTGTTTTGGAATGGATGCTGGTTGTTTATTGTAATTCATGCCAAAGGAATATGTCATAACAAGTGACATATTCATTTTTTTCATTATTTTTCTCAAAAACATGTGTTATTCAGCAGTGGGAAGCTACATAAAGCAAAAGGAAGGGAGAAAAAAAATTAAAAAGATAATTACATAAGATGCTAGCCTTCTCTTGAGGAACCTGAGAATTTCAAAAGTAAAAACTCAGATTGATGCACAGCAGTTCAAAAACAAAGGAGGACTGCTAAACCTCCATATTTCCTAACTATTTTCAAGTATCAAAGCTTTAGAGGAATGTTGATTCAATCTAAAACCTTTGTTTGATTCTATCACATATCCTTGTTGCTTGGCATATCTACCTTAAGTGAACGTTTTCATTTGTGCTTCTAGTGCAAATATGCACTGCAAGACAGCTGAAATGAGTTTTCCATTACCACTTAGCTACCATCAGGCTTAAATAGTTTCTGCAAACTTTGATTTTTCAAAAGTGCACAAAAAATACCTTTAAAGGATTTTCAATGCCTGAGATTAATTTCCTTAAATATGTAAATATTAACCAAATATTTTTCTAGGGTTGTCTGTTTTAAGGCAGTAGGAGGTTCAATAAGTATTAACCCCTCAGGTAAGATTCCTTGTCTAATGCAAAATAAAGCCACATGGGCCCACTATTAATACAGAAGGCACAATTTCTCAGAAAAACCCCCAACAAATCAAAACAATAAAAACCTAAAAGGGGTTTGTTATGCATTCCTTTTTATGTGAAGATTTATGTGAAGATTTCTGAAGTCAGCGAAGCTTGTGTCCTTGGTAAAACACCCAGAATTGGAAGATGTGCTGAGATCTGCAGAACTCATTTCAGAAATACAGCTCTCTAGGCCTCATTGTCATTATCTAATCTAGAATGCAAGATATATCCTGCATAGGAAGATACAATCTACATTTCCCAGTGTGTTAATAACTTGACCCCCTCCAAAGGTCCTGCTGTGTGTATTGAAGCCGTCTATTAATTCCCTTGTGGACTGCTGGTTTTGGTATTTAATCTCCAGGAGGAATTTAAGAAGGTCAAAGTCCCCTTCTTTGAGGAATGCCATACAAGTAATAAAACAAAGTACTTTTGCCCCTCACAGAGCTGGAAGTCTGGGAGCTGTGTTGACAAGAGACCTTTGGACTATTTATACTGCTATTACAAAGAGGGGGAAGGGCAGAGAGATAGTTACTGTAGTTTAATAAGTATGGGAAGATGGTTAATACACATGGAGTTTCAGCCCCACTATGACATTTAATTTATGCTAAATATAGTGAAGGGGTCAAGGTCTTTTTTCACACCACTGCAATCCTATGGACCCCCTTGGTCTGCTCATGGTGGCTAGAATTTGGACAATGCTTAAGTTCTTAGAGTAAAGAAATTAGGATGTAACAAAAATGCAGCAAAGTTCCCACAGAGGGATCTGTGAGCAGATCATCTGTGCAGGTAGGACATCTGCACAAAGCATCACTAAGCCCAGAGACCAAACAGAAAAATCCGTAAGAGCTGTACTTTACAGCGCTGGCTCAAACCTAAATCCCAAAGGTTATTTCAAAACATGCATCTGTTGAGGTGACTCTGTGCACATCTGAGCTTTCCACACGTGCAGACATTTCCTGATGCTCATACAGTGCCCACGGATGATTCACATCTTGCAGAGTAAGGCCAGTGTGGGCTGCCGATATTATATGGTACTGCCCCAGATCTCTGGACTTTCTGGCTTAGCATCCCAAGAAAAGTAGAGAAAATATGATAACACTGTTCATTTATGTGTTTGTTTATCCATCTGTCCCTTCAAGTCTGCTGGCCAATTCCAATTAAATTTTGGCAGTAGAAGACACTTCAAGGGGTCTCATTCTTGCAAGCTGATTTAAAGTGCATGAGGTACAAAGAGCTTAGAAATACCTCTGAGAGTAAAAGCTGCTGCGTAACTTCAACCTATTCAGCTCCAGGAAATCTACAAGGGAAAGACACCGAAGCTGAGGCTTTGCTTGCTTTTGTGGCTTGTGAAGCTACTTCCCATGAACACTGGGGGCAGGGAAGAGTGGTAGTGAAAGCCTGCAAATCCTTCTGAAAAAGCTGTAATGGCATTTACCCATTAACCAGGGAAGAAAACACCTTTTCATCTCAGCATTCATAGGGAGATGGAAGTCAAGGCTGCAAATACAAATTCCCTACCATAGATACAACCTGCCCGGTGCATGGTCAGGAGTCGGGGCAGGCTGTGTTCCCCCTGCACCTCGGGGAAAGCATCCTCCTCCCCTCCAAACGCCCTCGGACGGCGGGGCGCTGTCTCTGCTCAGCACCTTCCCAGCCCAGGTGTGGGCAGATAATGGCTCTGGCTTCCCTTTTACTGCTGCTTTTATTTTATCTGCACTGAGATACCATCAGTGACAAGGCAAGTGTGGGGAGATTTCTTTGACAGTCCTCTCAGACATCTGATTACAAATGGCCTGGGCTTATCCAACGCCTCCCCTAGCCGATTACTTCAAAGGGTCTGACTCTCCCTTCTCTTGCTTCAGCTGCCCAAACAGCTCCTTTTCCAGGGCTCTGGTTTGGGCCAGGCTTTTTACAAAATGCATCAGTGCTGGTTCCAAGCAGGAATCTGGGCTTCTGGCCTGATAAGCCTAAACATGGATGGACAAATCTGCTGAAAATTGAGGCTCTTTTGAACTTTTCAAATTATTTTTGTGTGTTCATGGTGTTCAAAAATTGGATCAAGGTCATGAACTTTTCTCCTCCTCCTTCTGTCATTTGAAACTAGCTTTTGATTTGTTTTGTTTTTTTTTCCTAAGAATGATTAGTTCCATTAAAATATTACTTTCTGAACTAAATGGGAGATCCATGCTACTGCATGTCTGGACAGGAGATGTGATGAATCATGAGATGGAAGAAAACTTTGGAAGGAAAAACCTCTCACTATGATTAGAAAATGTGGTAGAATTCTGGTCCAGTGAGGTTAGCAGCAAAATATTATTGCCCTCTGTAAGACCTGGTTTTCACCATTTGCTTCTTTTTTGTTTCATTGGAGTTTTACTTCTCTCCTCCTCTTGGGATCTGTGTTTGTTTTTCTTTAGCCCACTCAAAGGCTTTTTTTTCCTCCTTATTTTTGAATACCTTTCATATTTCTTTTATCCACAACTGTTTCTTAGGCTGCTTCCCTTTGATACAACTCAGTGAACTCTAAGCAGGCTGAGAATGAGACAAAATAAATTTGCCTCTGGAAACTTCACTCTTTCCACAATTTTCTGTGGCTTTGACCATGATGCCAGAAAAAAAACCAAACAAACAAACAAAAAAAAAAAACAAAAACGCCTTAAATGTATTTTGAAATAAACTTGGTTTTGCAGGGTAAGTTTCTCACTGGCAGAACAAGCCAGTGTAGCTAGAAAGCACAATGGACATGGATGACAGGAGGGAAGCATCAGGGATACTTTTTTCCCATTAGTCTGATTTTGCAGTGAGAAGCACTGCAAACTACTGCAAATTATCACTGAAACTACCCAGGGCCAGTGTGTTCCCCAAGGCTGGCACCCTTGACACTGTCCCCAACACCTATAATTCTGTTAATGTCAGGGTTGTGACACTCATGTAAACCAAGTGTGGGATTTCTGCCTCCTGCCCATGATTCAGGAGCTGAAATTCTTCTTTATTCCTGGTTTACCTTTAGAGCTAAGAGTCCCTGACATAGCTGCACTACCAAAGCACATGAAGGCACAACCCATACTCTTGAGAGCTTAACAATTTAGCATGGCTGTTAAAGTTTAGTTTAACAGTTTAACATTGACTTTTCCAGGTTACCAATTAGGTTTTCCACTGCCCACAGAGTGCATTTAGTGTTTGAGATGTCAGTTATACCTCCTGTGCTGGAGATCAGCCTTCAAGGGAGTTCACAGTCAAAAAACATCGTGAAAAGTGTGATTTTTGCACACCAACACTTTTCTTCCAAAAAGCTATTTGATGTATATGGTTGCGGTGCTTAATTCCTTAATTCCTTGTGTGTATTGAAACTTGTATATCCAACTACTTTTTAGCTGATATCCTGAGAAGTTTCTGGGCTGAATAGCCAGAGAGCCTGAAATCCTCTGTGCACTGAGCACAGAAAACAATCCTAGCACTTTTGTAAATCAAAAGGGCAGCTCTAACTGTGTTCACCCCTTTGTGTCCCACTGGAGGTGGGCAGCAGAGTCTCCAGGTTCTGTGTGCTGGCTGCTACTGTAGAGAGGGATGCTCTGAGCAGCGGTGCCCCACCATTTTTATCAGATGATGGATGTGGTGGTATGCTCCAAGCTCGTCTCTGCTTGGGCCTGTTTCAAGTACCTGGGTTATCAGAGTGCTGCCGTTATAAATGTAAACTGCAAATGGAACATCAAACAACAGCCCCGTCCTGCACAGCGTCACTGCCGCGGCTTGGACAA
This sequence comes from Serilophus lunatus, assembly GCA_013399895.1. Taxonomy (NCBI): domain Eukaryota; kingdom Metazoa; phylum Chordata; class Aves; order Passeriformes; family Eurylaimidae; genus Serilophus; species Serilophus lunatus. The sequence goes on from VXBA01001379.1 coordinate 214,498, forward strand.
GGAGGAGCTGCCTGATCATTTCCAGCTCTTAAACTGTTGGGGAAGGACTGGGGAGTGACCAGGATAAAGAGCAGCATTCACAACAGCCTCAAACCCTTTCTGCAGGAGGGCTAAGGTCACGCTTTACTCCTACACTCAGCTTTGTTATATTAAGTATAAGTCTCTTTACTTTATGAAAACAGGTTAAGAAGAAGAACTGTAGATATTTGGATTAATGTACAAGAACAGGGGGATTAAGAGGCCCTGTCAATTAAGGTGATCTCTTTAAGGCTCTGACCTTTCACCCCTGGAGCTTGACTTTAGTTCTTGCTCAGACTGATGTGACTAAACCCCTTCTAATCTGACAGCTGACACAGGTCAGAAGTTAAATGCATCCAGGCAGGAAAAAACACTGTTCTCATGGTCTCCATCCACAGGAGTCAACCTGACATGGCAGCCCCAGGCATCCCATATGACAGTGAGAGAGGGAGACTCTGTGGTGACAGGCTTTTCTGGCACCTTCTGATGCTGACTCTCCACATTGGGATTCCTGCCAATCTTATCCTTCATGGTTTTGTCCCCACTGCCCTCCATGATGCTCAAGCCCCATGACTGTTCTGCAGGGCATGTAACACCTTGTTCCTCCTCACCACAGGGTTCACCCTGGTCCTCAGGGTGATGTTTCAATGTTTTCCACACATGACTGTGCTGTGTGGTGGGCGCTCTTTTTAAGCAGTGACCCTGGTGACATGTTGATGGAGCAGGATCAAGCTGTACCATGCAAGCAGGCTTGTGGATCATCCCACTCAGCCCAGCAGAGTCAGAGATGTAGCTGCTATGGCTCCTATTACATAGAAGATGAGTAGATCACTCCAGAGATCATCCACCCACCTCATTTAGACACTTCTCTTGGAAGGAGTTGTGTTTGTGTCTGCCTTACATGCCTCAGTCTCTTTAACCAGCTGTTGACACTCTGAGGTCAGTGAGATGGATCTGCTTCTTGTTACAGAGGCTTGCAAGACCTAAACCAAACCAGAGCACATTGTTATCTAGAAGTGATTGTCATGTCCTAGGGAGAATACTGTACACAGTTTATGAGTTGTGAGATCTTCCAGTTTGCACAGTAAACCACCATCAGCATTACTGAGGTTAGTGCTGGCCAGTCAGGGCTGAGCAGACTAACTTAAAGGAATAATTGTCTTGTTTCTTAGCAGTATGAAGAAAAAGAGTTATGGCCCTCCAAGACTCTGTTTTCCCCTGCAAACAATCTCTCTGGGCAGGCTTGGGACTCTGCTGGGGTCTGTTTTCTCTCTAACACCTTGCATCTACTCTGCTTTGGAAGAGGGCTTTGAAACTCAACAAGGCTGAGCAAGCAGCTCTTTCAGGCCAGGCATTACAAAAATAATTCACAATACTCATGCTGAGAAAACAGAACAGCCTTGTTCCACCTCAGGTAGTTCAAAGATATTTCTGAGTCAAAGCTATGCAATGATTACTTTCTGCTTCTTTTGTGGCTAGGCATAGTGGCATTGGGGATAAGGAGTGCAAGAAACTATAGGGACACAAGCAGCAGGGAGCAGGAGTCCAGGCCACACATCCCTAGAAAGTACCCTTTTACTGGTCTGTTCCTACTTTTCTGCTTGTGACTACTTTTTCCTTTCTTCCTCCTTTTTTTTCTGCTTCCTGAGGTATAACAGTGACTGCAGTTAACAGCCAGACATTTATCTCTTCACCTCCAGAGCCATGGAACTCTTGTGTGCTTTCAACAAGCCCACCACAGAGACTATTTGCACTGTAGCCAAAGCCCTTCTTGCAGCCCTTGCAGATTAAATTTCAGTGATGCTCCAAGGTGCTTTTCATGAGCATCATCTGCAGGAGCTGGACGATCCTGCATGCCAGGCCTGGCTCAGGGGCAGTGCAAGGTTTACCTCCCCCTACTATGTTCCCCAAATGCCACAACCCCAGAGGGATCTCCAAGCATGCATTTACGCACACCCTTAGTCATCCCTGGAGTGCAAACCCCAGCAGGTGTAGGAGGGTCTGGCCACAAAACAAAGCTTGGATCACTTCTGCAATAGTTTAAGAACAAGGTATATAGGAAGACAGATGCCATTTCTCAGCCATCCAGATGTGGAGAGCACAGTCATTGTAGTCAGGGTGGCTTTGCCTTACTCTATTTCCATGCTCAGCAGCTCATCTCAGCACATGGTCTAGATTAAGTCCATTTCTCTTTTTGAAGTCATTAAATCATCACAAAATCTCCAGTCCCCCAGTGGGCTCATCTTGGAAAATCTTGCGATAGCTCTGATTTCTGCCAAATCATTCAGATCTTAGCTTTTAACTTGCCTTTCACCTCAGGGCTTTGGCTTCCCCACTGGTAGAAGGATAAAGGTCTTGTACAGAGGCCTAGGGAAAGATGTGCGTAGGCTCGCTGATGCTGATTTGAAGCAAAGACAGAGTTTGTGTGGGGGTGTGCATATGTAAAACTCAGCGCTCCAGTTCACCTCGGGGGCCACCCACAGACTCCAAAATTAATTATTTGCTCATATATTTTCACCACAGTAAAATCCGTTTGTGGAGAGGGGAACATAGACTTCAGGGCTAGTGAACTTTGCTGTTCAGACAGATGTTCAGTTTTATGCTTAAATCTGGTCCAAACCCACTTTTGAATGGTTTCAGAGAGCTGAGCTGATGCTTTGGGAATGACCTGATCTCTTAGCTCATCTTTGCTGTATGGAGAAAGTGGCATTCTCTGGAGTGTGATATGGATTCCTGACCCTGCCATCAGTTTTATGTCCTTAGATTAAGGAAGTGTTGGTCACTTTGTAGTTCTCCAGCAGCCCAAGTGCCAGGATTGCACGGTGTGGCTGTGGCCTGCTCACTGAGGCATATGTAATAACTCTAGTGGCTGTCAGCCACCTTGGCAAATAGCCCAAGGGAGTCAACTAGCACTAGGCTTCGCCAATGTATGTTCACACCACATGGTGACAATTTTGGCATAGTGGAGGAGCTCATGGAGATAAAACAAGCAAATGAAAGCTTTAATACCACAGGCACAGCCATTCCTATCCCATCTTGAGGAAGCATGGAGACATGTACTGTGGTAGGGAGTCCTGTGCCCAGGTAGCTGTGCTAAGGGTACTCTCTGCTATGCCTTTTCTCATGGTGATCCATCAGTCTTTCATGTTCCCTGCAAGGCCAATTTTAGCGCCACAGAAGTCCTTTATCTTCATGTTAGATCACTTCTTCCAAATCCTTTTGACTTTGGCATTTCCCTAAATCTGAGACCCTCACACAGTACATGCTAAGAAGAGAGTGTCTAGACCTTGCTTTTGGTATAAAGAAGATTAAACAGGCATAAAGAAGATTAAACTGTATGCCATATCCCTATGTATTTCCCTGTAAAAGAATATTCCTAAAGTGCTTTGAGATCCATGGATGAAAGGATCTGTTAATAATAATAATAATTTGTTACTGCAAAGTTTCTGCAAAAGATCTGTCAGCATTTCAGTTGTGATTATATATATAGGGCTTTACTGCAACATTACAGAACATCTCCCCAGGCTAATACTCGGCAAACTATGTCACAGTTCCGAGCCGTTTGATTTTTCATTCATTTTCTGAAAGCTTATGTTGGCCAATGTTAACCTGAAAAGCGAAGAAACAGAACCAAAACAATAATACCTGAACTGTAAATCTGCACCCTGGTGATTTACAATGAAATGACTGGGTTAGACTGACTATTATTCTGGGAACACTCCAAATCACCACTGAAGAGGACAGAAAAAGTAAACAAAATGATAAAAGATATTTTCTTTTATGCGAGGGCATGGAAAATCGTGTGTAGCACCTCTTCTCAACTATGACTTCCCCCCCAGAGCAAGTGTGAATCATGTAGACATGAGCACAAATAAATCTCTATGCAGAAAAATTTGTGTCTGCACCGTCCTCATTCCGTTTGTCTTCCCCAGCCAGTCAGAGTGTGAAAATGCAGAAGCTGTTCAGTGAGGTGAAGAATGGTCACTTTTTAACTACATGAAAATAATTAATAAAAAAATGGTTTTAAAGAAATAGGACATGCTCTGTATACTGGCACTCCTGGAGATGCTTCCTGTGTGCTGCTGTTCAGTGCTCCCTGCATCCTGGGGCGTTGATACAACCAAATCCATGACACACATGCTCTTTTCCTATGCATCTTGCTTGGATGGCCAGTTTCTGCAAAGATGGCACAAGGACAAGGACTCTCAAAGGCCTTCAACCCTTCAGTGACCATGGCTGTTCATCATTATGCTTTGACTGTCCCAGCACATTGGGCTGATTCAGCCACACAGCAGCTTAGACCCAACTTTGAAGCAACACTAGGTAGGAGACGGAAAATATTCTTCCCAGGCCTTGAAGCAACTAGATGCAGTTTAGTAGGATTATACAAGAACAAAACAACTTTTTACCAGCACTCAAGTGGAATCTGATTATAATCCTGTTCTATTTACTGACTTGACCAGAACAGAGGTGGATGTTCAGATAAAATAAAGCAACTTTTTCTAATCAGCTTCTAAAGAAACGTAGCAGGGTGGGATGGAGAAGTAGGGCTTATGTACAGCCCTGTATGTAGCTGCCTGACGAGTGCCTGGACTTGCTCTTCAGAGTGTCTGGCCTTAGGTCTGTGGCAGTGCCCTCATCCTCAGTCATGCAGGTACAGAGCAGCTGAGAAGGAGTCCCCTCCCACCACCTCAATAACTGGCACAAGCTGGTAAAGACTCACGATCATCCCTCCCTAACTTGCTCCTCAAAATTTGCTATCTGCGCCTGGTGTGTCCCTGCCCATGGCAGGGGCATTGGAACTACATGATCCTTAAGGTCCCTTCCAACCCAAAACATCCTGTGATTCTATGATTTTAGGACTTTACAAAACTGTCCCCAGGACTACATGACTGGTTTGAGTCCCTCTCTGAAATTAAATTTCTCTGCAGTACATTTAAACACCTTGGTGGTAGAGAAAAATCAGGAGATTCTCACTAAGAGTTTTTCAAAAAGCAATGTAAAAGTGAAATCTCTGTTAACCAGAACAAGCAGAGGGACCGTACATCAGACTGTGAGGTAGAGGCAAAGAAATAGCATTTCTGTTCAGAATTTTCTTTTTTTCTATACGAAAGAAAGGCAGGATAAGGACAATAAAGCATGATTTCAAATATAAAGTATCATTGAAGCCCCAGGGCAGAATTTTAGTAGAACAAATCATTCTCATGTTCAAAAACAAGTCAGCTATTGTAATACACAATGAGGCTACTTTATGGAATGTTTGCCCAAAATTCATAACTGGAAGCAGAAAACTATTTAAACTACTGTAGGATTCAAAATGCTGCAAAATTCTTGACTCCATTCTGGAAAGTCAGAGGTCAAAATTACACTAAGATAGAAAGCTCAAGAGACAAAGTTGCCACTTCAGCAACCATTATTCAGGATAATATCAGTACAGAGATGCAAGAAAGTCTAATTTCATTGTAATGTATCAAAGAACCCAATATTTCTCCATAATGAGAATTCACTATATTCTTACAAGACAAGCAATACTGCAGGAGTGAGAGATCTAACTCTTTATTTTTAAAATCAATAATTCTTTTATTTGTTGGCATGCTTGGAATAACCCAATACAAAAAGGAGCGAATATGTTGACAACAGCAAAGCCAATTACTTCAGGAGTCAAGAAAAGTAGAAAAACAAAATGAGAGAGAAAACTGAATATTCAGAGTTTAGGAAAGGTGTCCAAGAAGGTGGCATGGTCAATATCAAGGCACTGGGTTGACAACATCTGCTGAAGCCAGGAGTTTAAAATTGCTCTGCCAATAAACTGCAGCTTCAGCAGTGATGTTACCAGAACAAAAACCTCTGGCACAACAGATACGACACCACATTTCTGTAAAGGATGGAAATAACCCAAACAAACTCAGACTGGTTCTAGCTATAAAATTAAAATTGAATTTAAAGAAATACACCCATTCTACTAGACTCTGTGCAGCTGGGATGCTGCAGTGACCCTCACAGAGCTACCAGAATGTGGACAAATATTCTGGTATTTCAGCTGAAGAAAGGATGTCTTTAAAGGCATTTGACTTTCACTGAAGTTGCTAAAATGGCAGAAAGATTCATCGTCATGAAAAACTGAGTTTGCACGATGCTTGTTTAAGGATGTCACCTTGAAACATTAGACATCTTTTCTCTTTTCTTTTTTTCCTCTTTAGCAATGATGATAAAAAAGGAAAAAACAGCAGAGAAAAACAGAGCGACACACACTCTGTCTTACACGTATATCCGGATCATATTCTTCAGCAAAAAGGCAAAATTTCATCCATCAAACCAAATATGTAATTGGAAATGTCTCAGTCTAAAATTGAAAATAATCATGTTTTATACATATGTAAAATTAAAGCTGGTCACATTTTTCTAGGAAAGGTCTGAGGATAATTTAAAGCTTAAAACTCATGAAATCTCTCAAGAAAAAAAGAGTGATCTGGACTTAGAAACACTCCAGAAAAGATTAAGCTAAGTCTCAGTTCATTTACCAGATGAATCACATTTCAGTTAGAAACAAAACATATTAAACAAGTAAAAATATAATAAAAATGTTATGCTTCAGCTGTATTAGAAATTTTACTTGCATTTCCAGTAAGCTATGTGAGTGCTGAACGAACATTTTCGGGACTCCAATTTATCCCCTCACCACAGAGGCCCAATATCACAGAGCAAATATCAGAAAATGCTACTACAGTTTTCTCACATAAATTATTCAGGAGATGCATACTTGATTGACAACAATTAGAGCATTAGTGCATGTTCTGCAGATGGCCATGCAAGAATGAGTGATCAAAAAAGAGACTAAAATAGAAAAACCAACTTTCTATTTATACTTCTATTGGGATTAAAACCAGTCTGGAAGCACAACCAAATCCTAAGGGGTTTTTAATTTCATTTTTTATACTATGGACCAAAGCAAGAAAAGGAAACCAAAGGAAAGGCAGAAGAAAACAAAACTTTGCTTGACTCCTGGGTATATATCCCACTCAGACTCCCAAAATCCTGCAGTCCTGCAAAGCAAGATCATAGACCTTTGCTGCAGTTGTGCTTATGATTCCACACACTAGGAGGTTCATACAAACCAACAAGGCTGAAGTTCAAAATGTCTTTGCATGGACGAACCTCCTTATGAGTAAGGCAAAGAAAGCAGCTAGAAAGGTCTCTCTCACACTCTCCATCTGGAAAAATAAGCTCTACCTTTCATTTCAGTAATAATTCTAGTACTCCACACAATTATATTACACTAGAAAGCATCCAGAGAAGAAGTGATTAATTAATAAGGATATTTTTTAGCTGGGAACAGAAAAAAATTCTTATCTGTATTTGACCAGTGTTACTCTGTATGCAGATTGAAACTTGAAAGAGTATTTGCATCAAAGCATACACACACCTTAGCACACAGACCCCACTAAGTTCATTTCCTATTCAAGTGCAGTGTTCAGTTTAAAAGTTATTTCCTCCCCTACAGAGGTTATGGGCTACAGCAATATTCCATCCTTTAACAAGGGGGAATACTGCTGTGCTGGGGATATTTCCATGGCCAAATTAAATTCTGGAAGTACTCACTCTCAGTATAGCCCAGTTCTGTGACCTTTCCTTGCCTCTCTTCATGGCCTGACCTCACCACAGCAGAGTCGAGCCCACGGCTGAGAAGAGAGCGTGGGGCTCAGTTATGCTTAAGCAAGTCTACCTTCTGGAGCAGGCTGCTCAGGTACCACAGAAGGTGTAGTTCAACCCCACAATTTGTAGTCTACCAGGGTAGACTGGAAGTGATATACATAAGAGAGTCTTTCACCTTAGCATGCCTAGTCTCTCCTATTTTTTTTCTTGTGTCTTTCCAAGTCATCAAGAAAGTCTTTACAGACTAACATAAATAAATAAATAAATAAATAAATAAATAAATAAATAAATAAATAAATAAATAAATAAATAAATAAATAAATGGAGGAATGAATGAATGAATGAATGAAAGGGAGAAGGCAAAAAACCTCATATATTTTTCTTCAGTTTGAAGAAGTTTGACAATACCTTAATGCTCCTGATAAAATTCTAAAAATGATGATGCTAAAAGAAAGCAAGGCTTCCTTAGTTGAGAGAAAATTGGGAGTGTACTTAGGAGAAGCATGGGATTCTATAAATAGATTAAACGATGCATACTTTGTTTGAGAGAGCTTTCAACATAGTACACAAATTAAACATTTCCAGAAATTCTGCTGGATCCATGTTACTGTGGGGCATTTTGGGCTCCCAAAATGACCTTTCAAATTTAAGAAAACACAAGTCTGTATACATAATGGAAAATGTGCCTTGATAAACACAAGGTATTTTGTTGACTGTGGTTGCAAACTGATTGTTAAAGTAATCGCACATGGGTACAAAATGAGGCCTTGTTTTACTTATTTTTGAATGTCACTTCTTTAACAAGGTCATGGGTTTAGAGACTTAGCACAGAGAAAATGGAAACTTGTACCTTATCACACTAGTAAGCAGGTCCAGTGTAGATCTCTGGCACACTCACTGTCCAGCTCCATCAGTTTTCACTGACGCATTTGCAGAGGAAGAAGCATCCTCATCCAAAGACTTCAGACATCGTGTTACAGGGTTGTTGGACTCACTGTAATGAAAGCCTGCAGAGGAAATGCATCCTACCCGATTCCCACTTCTTTCAGCCCTTGGGCATCCCAGCCCATCAGCCTACCTTGTTCAGAACTCTGACATTCATCTTATGTTGGCTAAAGAAATGCTTGGATTTTTTCAGTGTCCCAGCTTCTCTTGGTAGAGGCAGAGAAAGATTGCTATATGCACAAAATCCCCAGTTCAGTGGACAGATCTGGCCCTTCACCATTTGACAGGAGAACAACTCAGGAGTCACAGAGATAAAGAAGGACATTGCCTGACACCCTCAGTGCTGATCCATCCCCACACTTTGAGACCTTTTGTTAAAGGTGTTGCATTTAGTCATTGGCCTGGAAAGTAAAAAGTTTATCTTTCAGGATGCTTCCTGTTGGTTTCTGTGCTCAGTCTTATGTTTTTTAAAACCTGCTACATTTCAACTAGTATCTCTTTCCTCCTCTACAGTAACCCTTCCCCTCCTCTTCTACTTTCACAATGCACTGATAACACTTTGAGGAAAGACGGGTAAGCACAGATCTGTCACCGTGTTCTGCCGTAATATCATAATCCTGGCTCTGACTCACCATCACATACAGGTAATAGCTTCTCTCTCAAAACACAGGAGGAGTCCTCTTGGTCTCCGGTGCCACATGGTGCTGGAAACACAAGAGCTTTATGAGTAGTTTGCCTTGCCCTGCCCATATTACTATCTTTGAATGAACACTTTCATAAAACATATTGACATCTGCTGGTGAAAAACAATGCAGGTAAGGGAGGAAGAATCACTGTTGACCTACCTGCAGTTTTGGAAGTAGCAAGGAGCTATCTGAAGTGGGTTTATGTTCCTGTGTTCTCCAAGGTGGGGGTTGATATTCCTCTGCTGCGGTACCAAAGCCTACTCAACAGCATCCACAGTTCAACTCACTGTTTTATTATTTATTTGCAGACCTTGAAATGCTCAAAATAAAAACTGATTAGATCAAAGACTACTTGCTTTGCACATCACCATGGCAGTTCCACTTTCTCCATCTAGTTATTTATGATGATGATGGCCTCTGCAATAAACCTTGAAATAGACATAATGATACAGCCAAGTCAAAACAAATTATAGAAAATGAGTGTCTTAACTGCAAGAACATCATCCTCTGCTCCAGGATACCACTGTTGCCTAAGCCAAAGAAGTAAAAGATATGGCCACATGAACTAGCATATAAGCAGAATTTAAATGCATACAGAAATGCAATCCACAAAATTGCCAGCCACTTGCTGTGTTATCCTAAAATCCATAGATACATCAGGATATTTTTGCTTTAAAATTCTCCAGACACCCAGAGTCCACCCTATAAACAGTCCCTAGAATGAGATCCCAAAGGAGCGTTACTCTAGGCAGTGACTGCTCCATGAGCAGCAACTACATGCACACTATACTTCACAGGATTGTCCCTAGGTGATAACAACAGAGTTCCAAATTACATGGAGTGACAACGTTCCCCAGCCTGGCTCTCTTCTCTCCCTTCTTCTCAGCCCCTGGTCAAGGCACAGCAGTCACCTAGACATGGATCCTGATCCAGCTGACAAGACACAAACATGCCAGAGGGCAATCTCCCCCTCTTTCAGCTCACTGAGAAGCAAGTGCTACCCTTATTTCAGATGAACTCCAGTGATGAATATCTCTCTGTCTATCCCTTTTTTATTACTTTTAATGTTGGCATCACAGCCCTACCCAGGGTTGCAGGTGCTAGGAAGGATTCACTCAAAGAGACATCCCTGTGTCTAAGAGGGATATACACACACAAAATGGGAGCATAAAGACCAAAGCCTGGAAAATTAGAACAAGCAACATTATCTGGCACTGTAAACATGAGAACTGTTAGATCCCATCCAAAACACATATGGCAAGTTCTATGCCCTGAAACACGGCTTCCACATGCTATGCTCCTCTATATTCATAAAACTTTCCCCAAAGCCCAAAGTTCTGTGTGTTTGTACGGATGTACTCATTTCCGGGCAAGGCTGTTCTTGGGAGTCATGCCCACATAGGCAGGCAAACAAGGATCTTCACAATCAAAGAAAAGCATTCACAATTTGTCTGCCTTTATTTTACTGTTTATAAATACCCAGTAAGGAATTAGGCAAAAACCACTGTGTGGTTTAAGCAGCCAGTCTGCTACCACAAAAGATGAATAGTGAATAGCTGAAGTGAGTGATTCCCAGAAAACTCATACTTGTAAAAAGGTTTGTCTGTGTTATTCAGCAAATGCATATGAATAATGAATAAGAAGTAAGAACGTGACCAGAGGACAGATTAAATTGATCGGGGGTTTTTTCACATTTAAATATTTATCATGCACTATATATATAAAAATATGTATGTATATTGAGAAAGTATTTGCACACCCCACACTCTTGTGCAAGCATGCACAAGCCAAAGCACTGACAGCAGTGCAACATCTATCAGGTGATAATGAGTTATGCTAATGGAAGTGCAGGAAATGACCGTCTGTGGGTGCAGTAGTGCAACACCCCTATGGCAACTACATCTTACTTTCTTGTTTCCTCTGTCCCGTATGCTATAAGCAGCTTATGAGCATGATCAGTATTCATATTGAAAACTTGATGACTATGCATCAGCAAGGCACATGGGTGCGAAAAGGGCCAAGACCTGACAAACATATTCACAATATTCCTTATAATACTGATGATAGCAGAATGATATTGAGCCTGAGATGAGAGCCGAGACAGTCATTTATGAACACTACCACTGAAATTTCCGGGCCAGAAACTGTCAGAGATGCTATCTACAAGGAATTCTGCCTCTCATCTTAGAGATATTCTCTTACTGCAGTGATTTATCAACCCTCAAAGGCAATCTGGCAGGGGTGCTGCATAACATATGACACCAAATTGTCACAACAATTTCCTCAAAGCTACTATGTGTATTACAGGACCCCTGTTTGCAAAATTCTTTGTTACAGCCCTGGGTAAGAAGCCGTTATAGGGTCAACCACAAATAATACTAAAATATTTCTTTTACTATTAAGCCATGCTTACTAGGTCACCAAACTGACAAATTCTCCAGTATAAGTAGGTGAAAAACAGATTTTTTCAACTTCCAGTATTGGAAAGTGTTTGGCACTGATTTTTTTTTCATTGTTAAATATAGCCTGATTTCAAAATGAAAATATAATCTTAAACAGAATGACAAGATCCTTTGCAGGCATTCTCCCCACTTTTCATCAAAATCATTTATCAAATTTGACCCAAATTTATTCAATGACTCTAAAATTGCTGTGAATTTACATATTAACTAAAAATATTTTCTGCTTAGCTCCATCCAAAACATGTGTAACACTTGTAAGAACTGCTGGGGGAAACTGTGACTAGGATACAGAAATATTTAAATATCCAATGCAAATAAAGTGCAAATATAATGAACTCACTACTACAGAAATGTCTTGGCATGTTTCCACCTGGAGCCAGAGAGATGATTAACTGGTCACATACACTAATTATTTGAGGTTGATGTTTACATCAGCACTGTGTAAATTTGGTGCCATTCTGCTCACAAAAAAAAAAAAAAATCCACTCAGCTGAAACCTGATGAAACTCGAAATAAGGTACAACATGAGCAGCTGGCACTTCCAAGCAGAGGTTTGGACAAACCCACAGAAGCCAACAGCCCAGCCAGGGAAAGTCCTTGCTGTGCTGGTTCCAACAGTACCCGGAAAGTTTCTCCGGTGTAGGAGTCACTTGCACAAAGATTCTCATAATTTCTGTTCCACTGCAAATGCCTCTAACAATCTTCTTACCAAATTCTGTTCCAAGTCTGAGTAAATAAAGTACAAGTATACTAAGGCAACTAAGGCTTCAGGGCTGCCAGCATGTGGCATTGTGACAGTCCAACCCAAAACCTAACCTTTGGTTACAGCCCTATGCCACGAGGAGTGCTGCTAAGCAAGCAAAGACAGTTCTATTTCTCTCCTATACATTCCTTTCCGTATATGTCTTCAGACAGCTTCTGAATCTGCATCCCTTCCTTGGATGAAAAAAATCCCAGGTTTGTTCTTTGTCCATGTTTGGAGTAGGTTAACAAGGATCAGAGCTGAGGTTTTGCTGAAAGGTACCTGTTGTCCTGGTTGTCTTACGCATACTGAGCAAAAATGGTGTTAAAGGTTAGCTGAAAGATTGTTTGACTTCAACACAACATATAAACCCAATTTCAGCTACAGGAGCACTCGATGCTCTACATACTCTTGCTGTTCACTGCCTCTTTTCATATATTCTTATCAGCTGTGGCTGACCCTTATCTGTTCTCTGTTTATTGTTTGCATTTTAAAAAAAGGGTGGGGGAAAAAACTACCAGGAAAATCCTGGCACATTTTTGGTGTATGACAGCCATGTCATAAATAATAGAAAAGTAATGTGGGGTTGGGGTTGGGTTTTTTGTTTGTTTGTCTAGGGTTGTTGGNGTTGTTCATATCTGCTATTGTTCATATCTGCTTAGAGCTGGCTTTCCCATGTATTTCAGGGAGAAAAATTAGATCAGTAGCAGCTCTGTCAAACGTGTTTTTTTCTTACAAAATGTTCAGTTTCTTTAAAAGCCAAGTCAAGCTCCTGTGAAGGACTGAGATCTCCTGTGCCTGCAAGGATAGCACAGGCTTCTATTTTGTGTACCAGTGCATTATTTTGCGAAACGATGCCGGTAAGGAATGAATGGAAAAAAGAACAGAGATCAAACGCAAACTTTCATAGCCGGTTTTGCAAACCTGCAACGTTGGGAACGCATTCTGCTGGGCTGCCCTGGGGTCCTGTGTGCCCACGAGATGGTGCTAGAACGCCGCGTATGTGCCCGGAGCGCGGCTCCTCCGCACGGAGCGGCACCGCCTGGCCGGACACCGCGGCTCTGGCATTGTGACCAATCGGAAAACGATCCGCTTGCCACTCCGAACTGAGCTCAATTTGGTCTACTTGGTGTAAAATGGATAAAAGGGGAGGTTTAGTCCCGGTGTACTTCAACGCCTCTGTATTTTTGCAAACAGAGCGACCCGGTGAGCATCCGGGCTGGCGGGCGCTGTGCAGTTGGGTGAGGGCTCCAGGCTCCTCAGCTCGTCCACAGCTGACGGCCTGCTCGTGGGCTGGCATTCTGTGGGCACAGGCTGACACAGTGGCACACACTCAAGCCCGCCACTGGGCTTGGCAGTGACGGCCAAGGGGACCTTCTGCAGGTCATCAGTCAGAGAAATAGAAAATCGTTCCCCTCAAGAAGACAGAAATACAGGCTTGAGTGAAGACCAGCTGGTGATGTACTGAAGCCTGGGAACGCCAGATTCCGGATAGGGAGGAGGGGATGTCTTATTCCCAGGAAGTTTCATCTTCATTTCAAAAGTTTGATCCTTGTGACGGCATGCGCTAAATACAAAGAAATTCTCACGTGTAGTTAACACAAGGTGCTGTTTTTTTCATGGGTACACAAGGAGATACCACAGGAACACCCGTTTCCAAATGTTTCTTACCTATTTCCAGCTTTCTTTTTTTCACTTTCTTTTTTTTCCCTGCACTATTTTCAATTAGTTGCAGAAATTAATAATCCTTACTAGTTGGACATAAGCTGAATTCAGATCTAGACTATTACTCTTTCTGATAGAAGAGAGCTTCCCTGATAAATGATAGACAGCGAGATCAATTTTTGTCCCCGTATTTTTGACAATGTCTTTCATGTTGTGCAGAGGATATTCAAAGCCAAAACACAGCACTCTCACACTCACAGGAAAATTGCAGACATGGGGTATAAAACAAGCTATAAGTGAGGAACCTGGCCCCTAAAGCTTCAATTTTCTGTAGACTGGAAAAGCTTTCTGGGAATAAAGCAGGGCCACAGGTCAGTTCAATTTCTGTAGCAGTCACACAAAGGCCAGCTGAGGTCAGGTCATCTGTAATAAGCAGATATTTCCATGCCGGAGCACTGGGTAATGTGGTCCTGGCACATCCTCGTTCCAAACACATGGCCAATATTTGCTATTACAGATCATTTATTAAAGTTTGGCCAATCAAAATATCAAATTCTTATGCATGTGAAGATGTCTATATTTTGCCAAAAGTAGTTCATGCATGAAAAATATTACATAAACTTTCTGAACATATATCAAAATAAATATTACAAATTACAGGAAATATGCTAAAATTACTCCCATTAAAGTTTCAGGATTTGTTTAGGATTACTGTGATGGTTATAAAAGTGTCTCCTCTCATATCCTTCAGTCAAAGGAACAGCTCTGTCTTGGTCATTTTCTCCCCTTAAAAATATGCCAGATTACTCTTATATCCAGCAGAATTCCTAAAGGCACAGCACAAAGTCTAGACACCTGCATTTGTCCAGACCAAGTACACTGCTGAGCTGGATCCCCCCAGGTCAGAAGAACCTTCAGTGCCAATTTTCCAGTGCTGATTGATGCTGCTTCTCCATGCTCTGCATAACTGGGCCTTCCAGCCACCATCTGCAGCAGTCACTGTGTGTCTGCAAGTCATTCCAGCCCTTTAAAGGCAAGTGTCAACACTCTTCACAGAGCACGACGACAGCAGGGCTTGAACTTCCACTGTATGTGGCAAAGAGGGATGAAGTCACATATTTGCTTCACTTGATGTCTGTCAGCCTGCCTTTCTATGTTTCTGACTTTACGCACTTCACAGCACAACAGTGGCTGCAGTATCGTGACATATTATGGGGCTTTTGGTCCTAAAATATGCTGTTATGCTGCAGCATGGACACAGTAGAGCTTTGCCTCACAAACTAAGATACCTGCCTTCACCTGTGAACTGATTTGCGCCCATAAACCCTGACAAAATGTCCTTTGATTTTAAGGGGTTTGGGATTTTGCCCCAAGACTAATCAAAATGCTGTGATATTCATAGGTAGAAATCTCATATACTACAAACAGCCATAGCTCACTTAAAGTCAACAAAAAAGTATTTGAAAATGTTCTGTGAGTCCTAAGTCTAGCCTGAAAAGAAAATTTGCTCAGTTCCATCTGTCTTTCACAAGAAGTGATACAGAGATAGTGAGAGCTGAAAGATTGGAAATTGAAATAATGACAGAGGTAAAAAAAAAAAGCACAATGGGAAACACTGGAACTGTGTAACTCAGTAAGACAGAAAAGTTACACATTTAAGAATTACATTAAAATGAACAAAAGAAAAGAGTTTTTATATCACATTATCTCTGGCACTTACTGCCTCATGTTTTCATTGAAGCCAAGAAGCATGTACCAGGTTTCCAAGTGGGCTTAGATCCATTTGAAGACATATATCATTAGAACAGCGGGAAAAAAATCCAACTTTTTTTTTAAGAATAAATTCTCATGTGACTCAAATTATTCCATAACTGTGTATTGCTAGACTTTTTGTACTTCCCATAAGCACTAATTTTTTGGTATGGAAACACTTTAGTATTGCCCTGATGGCTACTTTCTTGGAGAGGAAGAGTGCAGGAGAAGAAAGCTGTGAAGAGGTCTACCTCCAAGTGATGCAGAACAGGTCAAGCTGATTTTGTGGAGGCTTTCCCAGTGAGCTCCTATGGAAAATAGCCTTGTGGGACCCTGACTTGACACACATGAAAGTTCAGCTAAAATTCAACCTGGCCACTGTTGTGAAATACAATAACAACTGTTTTATATAAATACATCAACAATAAAAGGAGAGCCAAAGAAAATCTTCATCCTTTATTGGTCATGGAGAACATTGTCATCAAGGATGAAGAAAAGGTTGATGTACTTTGCCTCAGTTTTTCACAGAAAGACTGGTAGGGCAACCAGCCCCATGAACTGGTAAGACAGGGACAGGGAGCAAAATAGATGCTCTGCAATCCAGGAGAAAGTAGTTAGTGAACTGCTGAGTCATTTAGATACATGCAAGCCTATGGATCTGGATCGGATCCACTCAAGGATGCTGGAGGAGTTGGCAGAAGAGCTTGTCAAGCCACTCTTCATCATTTATCATCAGTCCTGGTTAACTGTAGAGGTTCTAAACAGCTGAGGGTTAGCTAATGTGATGGTCATCTACCAGAAAGGCTGGGTGGAGGATCTGGGGAACTACAGGCCTGTCAGCCTGACTTCAGTGCTGGGGAAGGTTATGGAACAGGTCATCTTGAGTGCCACCACACGACACATATCGGACAATCAAGGGGATCATGCCCAGCCAGCACGGGTTTAGAAAAATAAAGTCCTGCTTGACTGATCTGGTCATTTATGTTCAGGGGGCCTGGCTAGCAGATGAGGGAAAGGCTGTGGAAATCCAGTCTACCTGGACTTCAACAAAACCTTTGATATTGTCTTGCATAGCATTCTCCTGGAGAAGCTGGCAGCCCATAGCTTGGAGAGATGTACTTTTTGCTGCACAGAAGGCTGTCTGGATGCCCGGGCCCAGAGGGTGGTTGTAAATGGTGCCACATCCAGTTGGTGGCTGGTCACCAGTGGTGTTTGCCAAGGCTCAGTACTGGGGTCTGTCCTCTTTAATCAATGATCTGGATGAGAGAATCAAGTACACCCTCAGTTCATAGATGATACCTAGTTGGATGGGACCATTGATCTGCTGAAGAGCAGGAAGGCTCTTCAGAGGGATTTGGGCAGGCTGGATCAATGGACTAAGGCAAATGGTAGGAGGTTCAACAAGGTGAAATACTGGACCCTGCACCTGGATCACAACAATCCTATGCAGCCCTCCAGATGCAGGGAATAGTGGCTGGGAGCAGAAAAGAACCTAGTGGTGCTGGTCCACAGTGATTGGACATGAGCTGCCAATGCGTCCAGGTGGCCAAGAATGACAATGGCATCCTGGCTTGTATTAGTAATATAGCTTAGCCAGCAGAACTAAGGCAGCGACTCTCCCTCTGGAGCTGGGGTTGTTTAGCCTGGCGAAGAAGAGGTTCAGGGGAGACCTTACCACCCTCTGCAACTGNGAGGAAGAATATTTTACTGAAAAGGAATGGGCTGCCCAGGAAGGTGGTGGAGTCATTCATCATCCCTGCTAGTGTTGAAGAAGCAATTGGATGCGGCACTTTGTGCCATGGTCTAGCTGACACGGTGGTGTTCAGTCAAAGGTTAGACTCAATGATCTTGGAGGTCTTTTCCAACATTAATGATTCTATGATTCTATGATCCCGTTTCCTGCAGGCTGTGGGAGGCACAAGGACACAGCATACAAAGTTTAAATAACTCACCCAAAGTTAAATATGAAATGAAGGGGGAAACCCCTGGGCCCCAGGAGATCCCTATCTCCGGGTGTGTACTTTAGTCAGAGCTGCCTGTCTCCTGCCACGCCAAAGCAGTTAATAAAAACGAGGGTGGGGCTGTGTGTGGCTCTTTCTCCATATATGTTATCAGGTATGTCTCTTGTCCCTTTCAGCCCGCTTAACAGCACGTTCAACACCTCTCCCTCCCTCTGGTGCACGCGTCTGTGCCCAGGCCAGATGCCCACGCGTGGAACAGAATCACCCGGGACCAAGAGAACCTCCCGCTCGCCCTGCGGCTCGTTTACGATCGCCTCAGCCTGCCTCGCCCACCCGCCCGTGGGGCCCATCCCATTTCCCGGAGGTTGCGGGCAGAGTGGTCCCTGTGGCCGGGGACGCGCCGCCACCTGCCGACCGCTGCTGCGCTGCGCCCGCACCCTGCCAAAAACACCTTGGCGTGACAGACTCCCGGCCAAACCCGGGAGACAGTGGGAAAGGGCTCCCCTGCCCTCAAAACCACTGCTTGGAAAAGCGCCGGGGAAGGGGAGGTCGATGGTGCCCCGGGTGAGAGCGGGGTGATGCTCAGGAATCTCCAAGGAGAGTGTGAAGTGCAGGATGACTCCCGATAAGGAGACAGCATGGGGGCGTTCACAAAATGCGCAGAATTGGCTAGCTGGGCATAGAGAAACCAGCCTGACCAGGACTGAGATGCCGCAGAACCAGGAGCCAAGTCTGACTCCCTCCAGTGCCTGACACCAGCTTAGAGACCACAAAGTTTCCTAATGCAGATTTGGGATGATTTTCCAGCCTTTGACAGCTTAAGGCATACAGCCTTCATAACAGTGAACGTATCTCACAGCCACCGGAACTAGACTATTTTTAATGAAAAGCAAAATTTTCATAAATATTTGCTGACTCCAGGAGTTAGGGAGTGTCAAAAAACCCAAGCTATTGCAGAATCTGGGGTAATTTGTAAGCTTTAGTGTTGCAACAACATAAATAGAGAAGTGCTGTTATTTAAAGAGTAAGGAAAGTTGCATGAAGTGTTTTAGAAGAGAGTTAAATGTCTTTAAATATAATACCTAATTTCCCTTTCTAGGGATTTTCTCCCTATAATCACATCAGACAGAAAGTTTTTTGAAGATATATATTAGATCAGCAGA
This sequence comes from Serilophus lunatus, assembly GCA_013399895.1. Lineage (NCBI taxonomy): Eukaryota > Metazoa > Chordata > Aves > Passeriformes > Eurylaimidae > Serilophus > Serilophus lunatus. The sequence continues at coordinate 233,545 of VXBA01001379.1, forward strand.
CACTGAGTTTTATTTTAGCTCCCAAATAAGATAATTCCTGTTAGAGATTTTTAAGCTTTGTAAGATTTTTTTTAATGGAATCATTATCACTGTTTAGCTTTGTAAATGCATTTACATGGAAGTGATGCACAAGTATCCTTGCAAGACCAGTTCCCAAACCCAGATTTCCTGGATGGCGAGCTCACCTATGCAGAAAATGTCAATATGATGTTCCTACAAAATCCAGCATGAAAACCACCAGAAAGCCTTCCAACCTTCTAGTGCCAGCTCATCCCCACAACAATCCCAAACAAAAACGTTAATGGTAAATGTATTATTTTCACTTAGTCCTAAATAGAAGTTAAGCATTTCTGCTCAAATTATGAAAAAAAAACAAAACTCTGACCATTTTTGCCCAAACCCCAGGAGATGTCAGTATAAAAGATTCAGCAAGGCAAAGTTTGTGACAACTTACATGGATTTAAGACCTGCTTCTAAAATCAGCTGCAATGACAGACTTAGAGGCCCCTAAACCAACATAGTTACAAAAAATATTAATAGTGAAAAAAATCCATAAATCTGCGAGAGACTGAAGACTCTTCAATGGAAACACTGTAAGCTAAAGCTTTGCTGAGGTACCAGTGATAAGTAGTTTGTGTACAACTTTTATTGAGATAGGAGTTCCAGGCTTGTAGAAGACAGGACCGGTGGTTTATACTTTGAGGAAATGATGTTGTACACTGATGATTCTTTTTATAGGCCTTGTTGTTGCTATTGAAACATGAAAGCACTTATCTTTATGTAGTTTCCTCTACCTCCATCAACTAGCTATAAACTCTATTTGATTTTCCAGATCCTGTTCAGTCAGATGTTATTTAATAAGGACTGTAGTGTATACAGAGCTGAGCAGCCAAAGGGCAGTTTTCAATTTGCAGTTTGAAGGAAGCTGTATTATAGCTGGGCAGGGAGGAACTTCCTGGCCATTTTTTTATAAGCTAATAACATTTTTTGAGAGAAGGTGGAGAATCTTCTTCTTACAGTATGATTTCTCATCATCTGGAATAGGAACCCTTTGCCAACAAAAGCAAAGCTGATTGCAGAAAACCTTCATGATCCTGGCTGCAGATGAAGAGGGGAGACAGCAGGATATGTTGCACATATATTTAAGTCCTTGCATCATTGTTAAGGAAGTGCTATGAGCTTTTGGGAAATCCATAGTTCCTCTTTAATATGTCACCAGGTTAACACTGTTGTGCAGACTGTATCTGGCTGTGCAAGCAAGGTGATGTTTATATGGCTGGATGGTGATAACAATGATTGGATGTGATAAGTTCTGATTCCTTCTGGAAATATAATCTTTCCATATGAGCCATAAGCACAGGTGTTGTCTTAATTTATTCTTACTGGTATGCTTTTGTCACAGGACACCAATTCATTCAGCAAATTCCACCTATAACAGTGAAGTATCTTCATCTTTGCTCAAAATCCATCATACAGTACTTTTTTCTTCATAATACATTTTGCATTTGAGAACAAATGCTCTCTTTAAAATCCTCTCCTTAACAAATGCTGGAGAAGCCTTTGAAAACTTGGAAGTCCCAGGTGATCCAACATTTTTTCTCTTGTTTTCTGCCTATGAAGAGCCACTTGGCTGCAGCAGGGTACTGGGGGGAGCTTCCAGGAAGAGTCTTTGTGTGCTGCCCACCCTTCCACCACCAACACATGGAGTGAGTGGCCTGTGCTGGACATCAAGGCCCTGCTGCAGGGCCACTACAGCCACTAGTGAGAGAGGTCAGAATGACTTCATATACTGTTTTATGTCCTTTCCATCCTCTTTTAGGGCATGTGCTCTAAAAAACAGTTATATCACAGTACAAGAAAGTACTGCCACCCTGTGAGATGCCTGCATAACTCAAGACTTCTGCAAGGGAACAACTGGATTCTTTTCCAGTGCCAGGAGAGGAAGAGCCAGGGGCAGCTCAGTGGTCCTATCAAGAACTGAATCAATACTCAAGAAGGATTAGGAAAATTATTTTTTTTTTATTACAGATTCTTCAGAAGCAGCTATTTGGTGACAGATGGGTATTTTCTCATGCCTTGAGGTTATTTGCCAAATGCTGAAGGAGGGTTCCTGGATAATTTTTGGTTAGTAGGGTTTCTTCCCACGTCTTTCAAAATGAATACACCATGTCCAAGCTTTTGATCTCTTTAAAGGCCAAAACAATGACAGTAAACATTTGTATTTTAAGAGATTTCAGTGGTGAATGGGTTGTGGGTTTGTGGGTCAAAGCTACCTTCTTACATTCCTTTTGCACTGCTGGCTTGGAATGTACTGGAAATCCCCTGCACCAATTAGGCATTATTTTGGCTATGAACACATTTCCTAAATACTACTTTGAAGTGATCACACAAGCTAAGAACAATCCCAAAGACCTCGTTTTACAATCCTGGCAAGGATTAAAGCATAAATAAATTAAACCAGTTCAGCTCTGGGAACAGTGAATAAATATTTTTTACAGTTCTACATCTCTTTGCAGCTCTCCTTGTTTTCAAAATTTACTTCTTTCAGCTTACTCATTTTTATGCCTGCTTTTGTGGTTTTCTCCCTTGCCTACTACCAAGAGTGACCTCACTAGAAAGTCCAAGAAAGTCTCAACATAGAATTTGTGAACTTTCCCAAGACAAGAAACATCTCCCCTTCCCTGCCCCCCTCCCTCCTTATTTTCCATTGTGGTTCCATCAATGTTTTTTCCACTGTTGATCCCAGACACTAGAAATGTGCTGCGGCCAGTCTGATCTCAGCCTACAAGACCAAATGCCTGCTTCCTCCTGTGCTGCACGGAGGGAAGCAACTGAGGCTGAGTCATGCCTGGTGAAACCCTGGGTGGTGTTATTCTAGGAGAAAAGTCATTTGGGTGAAAGTGACACCAAGAACCAAAGGGAAAAGCAGAAACACTGCATATTAGCGAGGTGCAGAGAGCAGAAACTGCCTGTGGGTTTTGCAGAGCAATGTGGTGAATCAGTAGCATGGGTGTGCCCAGCCTGCCTGGAAACATCTCGGTGCCACCCAGCCATCAGTGAGTGGCTGGAGCTGCACTTGGGTGCCCCATGAGGAAATAAGAGGAAGGAAAAGACTGGAATGGTAGAAGAGTGGATTCAAAAGAAAATGGAATTGGGCTCTAAAATGGAATGGAAAGAAAGGCACAGTTGTCAGGATGTCCTTTCACAGCACACTGAGACTGTAGGTTTTGGATCAGAGGCTCAGCAGCGGTGCAGTAGAAAGCTCTCCCAGTCCTCTATCTCTGCCTGTTCACTCTCACACATATTCAGTTTTGTTGTGATGTCATTTTAAAATCAGGTTTAGTCCCAAGCAAGAGTGAGAGGGAGACATGATCTGCAAAGGAGGTGGGAACAAGTGCCTGGGACAGGACCAAGAGCTCCTTGTTCCAGCTTTGCAGTGGGGATGTGCTCACGTAACAACACGTGAACTGCAACAGGCGGTAGCATGGAAGGACAGAGCAACAAGCTATCAATGTCTTTATTTAATGTTTTAGTAGTATCTTTTTTTGCATCTGGATCCACCTGCTCCTACTGCATAAATATCTTGGGTCATCTCAAGAGTTTTCTGTTTAAGAAAATTCAACTGTCATGGATTGAATTTACTTTACTGGTGAATTGATAAGTACTTGCCATTTTCTAAGGAATAGCTTAATGAGTTTATTTTTGCACAGGGGACATTTATGTGCTTTGTGGTTCATGTTTCTTCTCTGCACCACAATAATTCTTGTATCTGAGGTTTGTCCTGTATTTTAGAGCTGTAATGCTGGACTGCACACAAAATGCTTGTAATACCAAATTACCAGGACATTTATACTCCTAATTTAACACATGAGGCACAAGAGAGAGAATGCTGCACTTGGGGATTTAAACTGAGCACTGCTCACACGCTGCCACTTGACAGGTGACCACTGGGTCGTGTTCCTTGGCTGGCACAGCTTGTGGCTGCCAGCAGAGCAGAGAGTGGCAAGGTGGCAGCCACTGGCACCCACTGGCAGCACGTAACCCCTGTACCCTCTCTGCCACCTGTGCAGGCTCAGAGAGAGTTTGGATCCATAGCATACCCAGAAGAAAGCAAGGAGCTGGTGCAGAATGGAGCCAGACCACCTATCCTACATGGAGGCTGCTGCAGCTGCCTTGCTCTGAGCTGCCCTCTCCTCCCTCCCTTGGGAAATCCTGGGCTCCAGAGGACGGGACTCACTGGTCCCAGTCGAGCAGCTCCCGAACGTGTGTCTCTCGCAGGAGCATCACTAGATGGCGATAGAAGTTTTCAAACCGAGTCGGACTCTCCTGAGGTTTGCACAAGGGTGAGGGTTGAGGTTCAGACTTGGGTCGAACTCTAAGGGGCAGGACCTGCAGTTTATGCTGCTGATGGCCCTCATCAGCTCCGGCCATCACCCGGTTTCCCTCACTCAGAGGCAATATGCCACAATATGCTACACTTACCTTTTTTTCAAGGCAAGAATCCAGCATACTCGGCTGGCTGGAGATACAGGAAACTGAAGGACATCTTATCTGCCGGTGAGGCAATGAAAATAGTCATGTCCCATTGCACCTGCTGCAGCTCCTGAACGTGGCTGAGCTATAAATGTGATTTAAACATATAAACATGATTAATTTTTTTTTCCTGTATACTTGAACACTGTGGTTCATTGCTGTCAGGCAACCTGCAGAGAATTTCTGTTCCAACTGAAAAAAAAATGGGTTAATTAATAAAACTATTTTGGAATATTACTGCAGTTATTATATTACTGCTTCTTGCTGTGCTCTGCTAGGGGAGAAGAGGTGACATCCCAAAGTGAGGACAGCTCACTGCCTCGCAGCAGGGACAGCAGGACCTGTTGGGCGCTGAAACTTGTCCCCTGCTCCTCCAGTCCCCGTAGTGCATCACCTTCAACATCATATTCATAGGCTTGCAGGGACATATTTTGACAGCCTTTACATGTGCCCATGCTCCAGGTTTCCTCAAGGAAACAACACACTTATCCAAGAGCAGGTTATTTCCTTCTGGGAGTCAAGGTTGAACGTAGGCATAATCTGGGTCTGGCAGCATCTTTGTTGTATGGAAATGAGTCCTTTCAGTGAAAGGGTGAAAGCAAGAACAAAAGCAATTTGCAATGGGCTTGACATTCTCGTGCCACGCTCCAATTGCCATGTCTGTTTTATATACCCTGAAGACCCACATCACACAACGAGTTTCTGGATGAAACTGGACTCCCTGAGCTACATAAAAAGAACATGCCATGGTCTACATGACAGTATTTTGGTTTCTGACTGCTAAGTCTCAGCCACAGAGTCTATGTGCACAGACTTCTAAGTTTTTATCTTCTCAGTGGCCTTATGAGCAGGAAAGTGCAGATGGACACCAAGGCATCCAATCAGGAGTGACCCACCAGCATCCTGGGAACCTGCTGCAGACGAGTGAGTTGCAATAGCCACTGATCCACCCTTTCATTCATTATTGGGTCATTTTCAGGGAAAAGAGCCCCTTGGTGAAGCTAAGAACAAAGATTCATTGCCCTGGCAAAATGGCTTAATCACTGTAAGGCTCAGTAGGCGCTGCCCTACAGCACCCTGGGGGAATGCGTTGGCGAGCATCTGCCATGCTGGGATAGACAACTTGGCATGAGCTATTATTACCAGCTTGGTATCAGCATGGCTTTGTGTAAGGATGATGCTCACAGGTGACAGCTTCAAGCTCTGTTTTTCCCCAAAAGTGGAAACTCAAACAACATCCCCTTCTACCTTCCATCACTGTTCATAAGACAGGTGTTTTTCAGAAATTTGAAGTTGTTTGAGAGAATTTTATAGGGTTTTCTGGTGCTGTTTCTCATCTTTTGTGGCAATCCAAGTGTGTTAGCATCCACCAAGCATCTAACTGTGATGTGGTTAAGTTTTGGAAATTCTGGAACATCACAGAAACCATTTAAAGCACATTTCCATGTTTCTAAGGTGGGTTATGGAAAGAGGATGAAACCATGTTGTGTCATTCCTGACACACTGCTTAAACTGGTAAAGGGAGCTGAAAGGCACAAGCAATCTGAGAGGGGAGCAAGAAGAGGCATAGTCCAGTGGCATGAGGGGTAGGCACAGGAGAGGAGCCATTGGTGGGGGTGCATTGGGGAGACAGAGGGTAAAACACTTGGGGCACATCTGGTGTGGCTGCCAGAGCAGAAGGTTACCTCAAAAGGCAGGGGCTGGCGCACAAAAACTCACTCTTGTCTGTGATGAGTTCCTGCCAGGGCCAAGGGACCTGCTGCTGGGCACTTCCCATGGTTCTAGAGCATTGTCTGAGGGAAGGTCAGAATAGCACCACCTGCTTTTCGTACCAGTAGAAACTGCTCACAAACCCCTGCTTACCTCACCAGGACTCAGGCTGACCTAGCAAGCAGTATTCAAAACAAGGGGCTTGTGCTCAAATGTCCCCTTTTCAGTGACAAGATAAGATTTTGAGAATTCCTCCTTGAAAGATATGTGTACTTGAAAAAAAGGGAAAAGGACAGTCCCTCAAGCTCTAAAGCTGTGGTTTTGCCATTCACAGTTAATGTCAGTGATTCAGATTTAATCCCTGCATCTGGGTGGGCAGACCCCAGCCAGGCTGGAGGCAAGTAATCTGGCCCTCACCCCATACACTGGCAGAAATAACTGCAGTCACACCAGTCTTCTCCCTTCAGGCTCCACTGAAAGCTCAGACCAATCTGTGAAGTTTTAGCTTTGTTTCCCATTGGTAGTTGAAAGGAGTGAATGTAATTCTCTTTCTCCCGTCACCACCGTTTTTGTGTGCACTGAAGCTTCTGGTTTCCAGTTACCACTGAAAGCAGAAGTGAAAAGCAGCAAGAAAAGCTGTTCTCAGGGTATTTTAGGTTCAAGCAATGTCAGGAGATTTTGAAAACAAATCAGGGGCACTATGAGATAATTTGGTTTGTGCTTAGCTAATGCTAAATCAAACTTTGACACTTGCCTATCCCTGTGACCCTGTCACATACTTTCCTCTCCCTCTCAAATATCATTTGCTGATACAAATGCTTGGTATCAGCATTCACAGCTCAGTCCCAGTTTTGCCTAGCAGAAAGTGTTTATGAATAATAATATTTTGCTGACATTCAGTCAGTATTCCTATCTGAGGGTCTCAAAAGAACTGCAGAATTTAAATTTTGCCAAAGTAAGAGCTGAGTAACAACAGATTTTCTGAACACAAGACCTTACTCTACTTGCCCAAATTTATGCTGTTTCTGAGATGGAGTCCAACAATTTTGTTTCCTTAGAGTGGGTAATATTTTTTCACCATTTCTTTCATAGAGTGTACACGTTTTGATACACCTAGTAACTGTCTCTTTTTCGTAGTCACTCTTTGGTACAGATTTGGTGTTAGACATCCAGGGAGGCAGTGGCAGAGTTGAAAACAATGTTGAAGTGCCTTAGCCAGAGGCACAGCTGTGCTTCAGCAGTTCACCCAGCTGTCCTCTCAGCTGTCCTCCTACTACGGACCAAGGATAAGCATACATGGGGAGGACCAAGTCTTGCTACAGCCGCTGAATTCCTTCCCTCATTCAGACATCATGAGAAGTGTTGGAATACATCCAAGAGAAAGGCTCTGACTTTTGTTGTTGGTCTCAATCAGCACTATGTACAATGTTGCCATGTATTGAATATGGTCTGGATCCAGAAACCAAAGATGAATCAAGAGGTCTTAGGAAAAACCAAAACTGGTCAGGATGGAGAGATGAGATCCAGATTCATTTATCTGCCTCTACATTTCTTATGAGGGAGGTTGACAAGTTTTTCTGCAGAGCAAGTATGTTTGCCAAGAGCAATGATAGCAAGTGAAGATTTGAAAGTGCAAAGATCATCTGAGAGCAGTGAAAGCCTGGAGGTTTTGTTTGCTAGACAAAATGAATGTGAGCAACTCATACTGGAGTAGGTCAGCACAACTATAGCAGGCAATGAAAGATGCTCACAGTGAAGGAGTTTAGATGATGTCCAGTGGACTTTTCTGGACAGAGAAAGAAGTGTGAAGCCTTGACTGCAGAGTGAAAACAAAGATGTTTCAAGACTTCATGCTGTAAGGACACTTCAGGAATATGAGAACTTAGAAGATATTTATAACATGAAATCTATGTAAATGAAAGACTACACTTTAGGGGCTGTATCTAGCCTAGTGGATCCAAGTTGATACTTCAAGTTTAAAAAAAATAGAAAACTTTGACATTTAGCTCTGGACAGGAGATTGTTCCTGCAGTCTACGACAAATCATCAGAGCAACTTCCCATTCAGGTCCAAATTGCAACTGCTGAAAAAACTTTGTTTGCTGTGCCTACTCTTACTAGACAGAAAAAAAAAAAAAAGATGGAGTAGAATATACAAGAAGTCTAGAGTGTGGGTACATCAAGGAGAAAGGAAGTACTCGTGCTGGTAAGGACAGCTATTAAGGAAATATTCCAGTAAATGAGAGAACCATGCCTGTTTCTATTAAGAAATATGGAGAATGAAGGAGGGAGGGAGGGAGGGAAGAAACAACAGGAAATTAAGGGAGTCATACGTAAATGCAGGCAGCCCAGGTAATAAAATAGAGGGAGTATCTTCCAGTGAAAGCCATGAAATCAGCTAGTACAGAGATAACAGCATCAGGAATCTCACTTGGGGTTACAGGGTCAATATTGAACAGGGGAGAGAATAGTACCAGAGGAGGAGATGGAAAGCATTCCTGACTTTAGAATGGGAAAGAAAGCAATTTTGCTGTGTGTAAAAATCAATATGTGGAAATGGTCATAAAGAAATTCTAGCAGGGTAGTGTTAGTAATCTGTTATAAATTCCTTAAGGTCAAATTTTCATTGTGACAGCACTCTCCAGACAGGTGACAACAATGACAATTTCAGAGACTGGCAGGTTTTTTCCCTTGTGGACTTGATATGCCAAGGTGCAAGGCCAGTATGTATGACATCCTTCCCTGCTGCAGAACCAGACATATCCCTGCCACACTTGCTCACATCTTCTAGGTGTGGATAGGCAGCTGCTGCATGCCCAAGGGATCTCTATTTGGTTGCATAACAGATGATCACAGGTCACATAGGAGAGAAAAAACAAAGAGCCATCGGTAGCCAGAGCAGCAGGCAATGAGCCATGGGCTGGCAATGTGTAAGTGTTGACAAGCTTATGGGCTATATGCTATCCAAACCTTCACCAAGCAGAAGATGAAGAAGCTGTGCAGGAGCTGTTTGAAGAAACAGCCTCTTCAGAAAAATAACAAGGCGTGGGAAGGTTCCAACCCTGATGGAATAAGTTAGTTGCTGAGTGAGGGTTTCAGGTGTAAGCAGAAGACTGCAGAGGCGAGGAAAAGGCACTGGGGAGCCAAGTTCATGCTTCGGGCATCTCAGAGTGCAAGGGGAATGTCAGAGTTGTCATGAGGCACATAAAATCAGTCAAAGGACATTAAAACAAACAGCAAAATATGGGTTAAATGAAGAGGAAAAGGAACTTACCAACAAGAACCCTTCCTCTTTTGTGCAAGGGCTGCTCTATGATGCAGCAGTGCAGGGGTGCTGCAAAAAACAGCACTATTGTACAGACATTTTCCCTGACAGTATCTTTACTACATCCTCTTAATTTGTCTGTAGCTCTACATTTCCTCCAGTTTCTAGGGAAGTCTGGGCATAAAGAAAACATAGATATCCTTTAGACATGATCAAGGGTTGGCATCAGCTGATCCGGCTGGACATCAGTTCCTATGTCCTTTTTAGGATCTGGTTCCAGACATCTTCCTCCTTTAAGCTCTCAGGAAATCCCCAGGCTAGAAGGCTTGAAAATAAAACTAGCCTAGATTCACTAGATTAAAGAACGGCACCTGACAATATAACAGAAAAAGAACTTTTCTCTGTATTCAGCTATGTCTGACAGTGGTTCTTAAAGCAAATTTTCCTCACTGCCAACTCATTTTTGCACTGATCTTACGTGTAAGGAAACATCAGCCTGAGACAGATTTTTCCAAGAAAGTTGTCAAGGGGGTGCAAAATGGAAGCAGCCCCTCTCTGAGGGATCATCTCCCTTTCCGCTTTCATGTGGGCTCATGTTGCCCAATGAAGTTTGGTGGTCGGAGTGAGTGAGTCACAGGGAAAGTGGGCAGGGGAATGCCAACACTTTTGTGCCACTAAGTGCTCATTCCAGCTATGGTGAGGGCACTAAAAACCATTGAGGCACAAAGCAGTACCCTGGGAGAGAAAGAGGCAAAGTCTGGGGTATACTGGTCTGTATAGGAGAAGGATGAGAGCAGAGCAGGTCTAGAATTGCAAAAATGTGATGACACTGGATGAGACAGATGAAGATATAGAGAGGGATGTAGCTCCCAGGCTGGCTGACATTATGCTGTGTGCATAGAATGGCCAGCTCTTGTATTGTTCCAACATAGTAGTTTCACTGTCGACAGCAGAGACAGGAGAGGACCCTCTGCTGCAGGTGCCCCAGGGGTGCTCACAGTGCCCACACAGCCCAGCCCTGCTCAGAGGTGACGCTGCCTTCCTCCACTTGCAGCAGAAATCCACACAGCTCACGTCTGTGAGGCCAGTTTTCACGGCTGGTAATCCTCAGCTGTGGCATTTGAGTCTTCTTGTATTTCTGAAGTACTTCATCCACTGCTCTCCCTCCTGCTCTAGGGGCAAGGCAGGGCAGAGGAGCTGAAGGAGTTTCAGTAAGGAGTCCTTTAGCTTGTGTTATGTAAAAGGCTGGACAAAATTATAATTATTCCTTTCATTTTTTAGGGTTCTGAAACATTTCTTGTCTCTGTCTCACACATCTGCAACGAAGTCTGATCCTCAGGACATCTCCACAAACCCACAGGGACTCCACAAAACGTTGCTGTGGAAAGCACCTCAGAGGCTGGGGAACCACGTCACAGGGAGGGGAAGACAGGGAACGTACCATTGTTGAAATGCCCAGCCCAAAATGGGGGGAGCTGCATTCTCTTCAGAGTGCTACTACTTTCCTCTCAGTGGTTGAGGCAGGATATGAGTGTTGCTGTGCAGAGGGCATGTGAACATGCTGCTCTCCAGACATGACCTTTTTCTTCCCACACCCTGTGAAAGGTGAGACAAGCTTCAGGCACAAATAAATAAACAAGCAAGCATTATACCATACTTGGCTCTCCACAGCAAGGAAACAAGATGGACATGGCTGAGAAACCATTCACCAACTGGGACAAATGCAGAAAGACATCCTGTCCCTGGCAGCATGCCCATACAGTCAGCAGAGTGACAGGGGGAGTCAGCTATGCACCAGGAGGGAGTCCAGGAGAGTTGTGGAGGTTGTGAATAGTCCTGCACACACAGCCCTGGAATAGAAAGCTGTGTGTAGCTCACCAGTAGCAGCAACATACCCCCTTAAGTATATGTAGCTGCCTGTTGACCCAGCAGATGTGAAACGGATGGGCTGTATGTAGGGATTCTGAAGTGCGTGCCCAGGACTACAGTACTGGCTGCCGGGGAGGAGATACTTGAAGGGTGATGCCATAAACGAGTGGCTCAGAGTTCAAGTGCTTGAGTGACAGGAGGAAGCTCAGCTACCCTGGCTGGGCTGGGGCAGGAGCAGGCTCAATGAATGCAAGCATCTTGCCTGTTTTGCTGGCTGGAGAGCTCCATACAGACTGCATGGGATGTGGGTGGATGCAAGGCAAGGGGCATGAAAGCATCACTCTAGTGAAGGTGTGCCTTAGGGTGCTTTAAAATCAGAAACACCAGCCTGTTCAGCGTGACAGAGTGCTGCTAGATAGTGTCCTGCAAAATGGACAGTGCTAAGAAAAGGCCTGAAAAAGTCTGGTTTCAAATAAAAAAAGAAATTTATGTAGATGTTATGGGTAAATGCACTAGACAAATGAACAGAGTTAGACTACAACCTATGTCTCTGAAAGTCTTCTGCAACCCTGTTCCCTTTTGGTGCGTGCATCACGTGGTTTTGATTCACAAGTTGACAGTGGAACAGATCTGGATGTACTGTCTCGTGTCCAGAAAGGAGATGAGGTGGAGGCACTGACACTGCTTGGAAAGTGGAAATAATCTTTAATCGTTCTGCTCTGTATTACAGCAATATGCTGGTGCTCCTGCAGCAAATGGTGGGAGCCATGCTCAGCACCAACTGATGGGTAGCACAACACTTGATCCCACAGAGATCAGCTTCCCAAAATACTTGATGTCTGAGCCAGCCCAGCACGGCGAGTGGGCTGACTTAGGGCAAGCACAGTGTACAGGCCATCTCTTCTCTTCGTCATATTTTAGTGACAGTGCAGCTGTCTCAGGTATTGTACCTCTACTAATGGCTTGTATCCTTCCAGGCTTTTTGCCTTGCCTTGTCTCACAGTAAAACTTTCCCAGGGGCTGGCAGGAGAAGGAGGATAACTTTCATATCACACAGCTATGAGGCAGACCTTGCCGCTCAGAAAGGTGCTGCCAGGAACCTTAAGCAAGAGGGGATAGAAAGTGACAGAGTCAGGCAGGGGGGAAGCATGGAGGGACAAAGCCTCACAACATGTCAAAAGTTGCCTGGATGGGGGAAACAAGTCTCCTCTGTAGCTTCATCCAGACACAAGAAATAATCCGTGAGAGCTGTAGGGAGAGGGAGTAAGAGACACTGTATCATGAGAAGGTGGAATTTATAAAAGCCATTCCTGAGATCTTGCAAGACTGGGAAGGAAGGTGAGGCAATAAAGCACAGGATCTCAATGCCCTCAGACATCTGACGGAGGCGAGGTTGCAAGCAGATGCTGAAAGAAAACAAGGTTTACCTTTCTGTGCCTGCTGTTTTGTGCATCAGCTTCTACTCTGTATCCAAAACAGTGGGCCCTGGGATGCAGGGTGGCTCAGCTTTCTCCTACTGCCCCTCAAAGTTCAGTTCCTCAAGGATCAGGGTATATCTCTAGTCTGACTCCACACAGGACGGACTCCAAAGTCACACTGCTATTTGGGCTATCGCATTCAAGCTTTGAAAATATATCCCCTTGGATGTAAAAATAACAATTCAGGCAACTGACCTTATAAATTAGACTTGAAATTGTGCATGCAATCTTATATGTATCTTGTCGGTTGCTTGTATTTTCAAAACTCTGGTTTGAAACTGTTATGCCAGTGCGTGACTTCAGCTGAATAATCCCTGAAGGGACTTGAGAGAGAAACATCCAGCCAGGAGTGTTACAGAGACGAGTCATACTCAACAGGACCATATTTAATAGCTGAACATGTTTCCCTGGTGTCTAACCTCTGCCTCATTTCTTAATCTTTCAAGGGCACAGTTGATGGTGCCTGGGACAACATTTGCAAATACAACACCAACAGTATAATTTCAGAGAAGATGATCTGTCTCGATGACTTCTGGTACTAATTACTCCTATGACAAACTTCACCCTGACTTGATGACTTTTCATTTAGAAGCACTATCCAGTTCATTAAAGCAGCTTTACAAATATAAATAAGACCTTTTCTGGTTAAAAAGGCAAATGAAGTACTGTAACCAGCACCACTGCAAAATCTGGAATAGTATTTACAGGAAGGCAAAATTCCAGCATACAACAGCTGGAGCTAACTAAAGGTTGCAAGGAGTGGAAGTTTGGAAGGAACATCACATTTCCTTGTGCAAACCCGGAATTTTCCTCCTTTCCCCAGGTAGCTGAGTGCTGAAAGGTCTCTATTGCTGCCCATCTCCAGCAGCCTTCCTACCACACTGGTTTGATTTCCCATGTGTCCTAACAAGGGGTCTGGAGGAAAAAAATAGAAGTGGCTCTTGCCCAAGACCTGCCTATGGAAGGGTTTGTTGGGTGGTCTTTGCTGTCCTCTGGTATGCCAGAACGTGTGCAGGGACAGGCACACACGGTAATTCTGGCGTCAGGTATCTGAATGTGTAACTCTGCCCAAGCATCCACCTGATAAATTAGCTCTGGAAGCCATTCTCCCCCTTCACCATAGAAGAGGGAATGCTTCTAGTCTCATTTCCAAATTTCATGAGGTGCAGGAGGAAATACCACACCTCTCTTTGAGACATGTGTGCTCAGAGACATACCTTGAGACCTCCTCCTTCCAGGTAATTTCTGACTTGCTGTCAAATCTGCACTTATCCACATGCACTACAAAGAAGACCAAGAGAGGATGCTGCAGTTAAAGCTGGAGTCTTACTGCAAGGCTGGAAAATACAACCTAACTGGGATACTAGTTGCATAAAACAGTGCAGAAGAGGAGCCAGACCTTTTTGAACATTTTTAGCATTATTTGGGTCATTTCCATTCCCTGAAATGTTGCTCTTTTGGCAAAATGAGTTATTGATATGTTGTAGCCAAGGATGTTTTCATTTTTCTGAGGAAAAGCCAGCTTAACTCAAAAGTGTACTTTTTTAAAAGATCCTTTCTTATGCAGAAGGAATGGTTTTCCCTGAAGAAAACTCAGTGCGTACATGGAAATGGTGTTTGGGTAATTCTGCCTGAGGCAGTGAAGCCTGGTCTTCTGTCCTTTCAAAACCACCTACACTCAAAGCCACATGGATACAGCATGCATGTCCCTTCTCAGCGAGTCTGCAGGTTAAGCCAGTTAGACCAGTCATCATTACATGGGGTTTTTAGACCCTATTTCAAGCCCATCCCCTAGTGGAAGACTTTGCTGGCATGCCTGGTCTTGCCATCTTTATATGCCAGAAATCACAACTGTGGCCCTCACAATGCCCAGCCCCATGGGATCCTGATGCTCCCAGGAATCCATATTGTCCTTTGGCCATTGGCATCTTGGGGATGGGAGCAAAGTGCCACTGGGCTGCCACCATCCCCAGGGCATGGCCATGCTTCTGGCTCTGCTCAGAACACCAGTTGAAACCCATCACTTCCAGGCACATTGTCGGGAGCTCAGAGGGTGAAGGAACTAGGGGTCCCCAAACACTTCCACCTGTGCCACTACTGGCAGAGGACATCCAGTGAGTTGGTGACCCAGTGCAGAGGCAGAGCCATGGTGCTAGGCTCCCACAAAGTCCCTCTGCATCTGTACCAGAGGACCACCAGGCTGGCTGGCACTGCAGGATGTGCTGTGCAATCTGTGACCTGTGGGGACCAGACAGCATTGCAGAGGGAGAGCAAATGCTGTGAGGTAGGAGGGAAGCTGGCACGGGTGATGGGAACACAAGGTTAGGCTTGGGAACTACTACCATTATGCATAAAAATGAGGCACAACAGCTCAATTCTTGCAGGGGATTTTTATACCACTGGTGAGTAAAGGCTCTTGAAGGACTATCTGCAGTGACAGTGTGATACAGGCACATGCTCTGCTCAGGGTCAGCTCTGCCAAGAGCTTATGTGTATCCAGACCAAATGCAGCAACTCCTGTTCATGTGCAATATAAAAATGCGAGGGAGCAGCTGATAAAAAAGAACATACACTAGGAATTCACACACCAATTTTGCAGACATCCTCTTTGAGCAAACAGTCTTCTGTATTTTTTTTTT
>VXBA01001379.1:249066-369151 GCA_013399895.1 Serilophus lunatus
TTTGTGGGGGGGGGGGGGGAAGGTGTCCTGGTTTCAGCTGGGATAGTTAGTTTTCTTCTTAGTGCTGTGTTTTAGGTTTAGAATGAGAATAATGTTGCTAACACACTGTTTTGGTTGTTGCTAAGCAGTGCTTACACTAAGTCAAGGACTTCCCAGTGTCTCATGCTCTGCCAGTGAGGAGGTGCACAAAAAAGCTGGGAGGGAGCATAGCCAGGACAGCTGACTCAAACTGGGCCAAGGGATGTTCCACATCATAGAAGATCATGCTTAATATATAAAGTGGGAGGTGTTGTTCAGACGGGGTCAGTTGCTGCCCAGCGATGGGCTGGACATCAGATAGCATGTGATGAACAATTGTATTGTTCATCACTCGGTTTTTCTTGGGTTTTATCTTTCCCTTTTTTAAAATTTACAATTATTATTATAACTGCATTTTATTTTGTTTCAACTATTAAACTATTCTTATATCAACCCACCTGTTTTGTTTTCCTTTCTTTTTTTTAATTTTTCCGAGTCCCTTGTGTTCCTTCTTTCCCTCCACAGATGGAGAGGGGATGAGCAAGCGGATGCGTGGTATTTAGGTGCCACCTGGGGTTAAACTATTAGAGCAGGGGAAGAAAAGTTGACCTTGGCTTACTGTAACTGAGAACTAGAGGAACAGGCAACTCTGCACTGCCAGCAGCCTTGATAAGATCCCAGGCTCCTCAGCGGCTCTGTGGCACTTTTCCCCTGGAGGTTTAATGCCTTCCTGCCATTCTGTCTTCTTGGGCTACACATACCACCTCATTGAGTCCCTCCCTGCCTGTCTTTTATTTCCATCCCTCTCTCTTCTTCAACTCTTTGACACTTCAGCATGTAACTTGCTCTGAGCATCAGAAAGGATTTAAACTGCAAACATCAACAATTATTTGACCTTTTCATATTGGCAAAGCTATGCTTAGTGCCATAGCCTGCAAGTGGGGCACTGTCCCTCAGTGCATGGACACTATCCTAGCATCCCTTCTCTGAAAATGGCTCTTAAAGGAGCAGAGTTCACATTTGAGATCAGACTTATGGGTGAGTGTGATCAGACTTATCAGTGTGCTACATGCCATTGCATGTAGCTTTGCTGGAGGTCAGCTGCTCAGAGCCATTTTCTCTTGCACACCCCATTCTAGGAGCATCCCTGGCTCTCCTTCCTCTGACAGCCTCTCTCTAGACAAACCCAGCTTCTCCTGGACATGCTCAGACTGACCCTATGGCCATGCCACCCCAATGCTCAGATGGCACGTGCTGCTGCCTTGACAGGAGGTGTGGGTGCAGGTGAGCAAAGGCTTGTGGCTGCCACAGCAGTTTGCCTCCTTCCTGGTGAGTCACCATGTCCCAGTATCTGTCATCATGGCTGTATCTAGTGACCAGCCTGAAGCAGCACAAGTGCACCCATGGGACTATAATGAGCCACTCCCAAGGTCCATCTGGATTTTTTTGGGCGTTGCTGAGTTTGGTCAGCACATACCATTTATAAAGGATTTGTTTTCCCTCTATCTGAATGATTAGCTGGTGACAGTTTTAGAAATGGACTTTGCTGGACCTTTCCTGTTAGGAAAGAAAAGGCTGCTTGGGCTCCAATCAGTGAATTGGTGCTCCTTTACTGGATATAAGCCAAGTCCCCGGGCACAGGATGCAATGCAAAGCATAGAAAGCAAAGTCTTTCTCCATCGTGTCTTAGCCTGCCTTGGAAGCAGCTAGCGCAGCCCTAAAGGAAGCTGTTTCCAGCCATGCAAACCTTCCCAGTTTTGACCATACACAGCACCATACAGCTCCCTACACCCCAGCCCTTCCCAACCAATCAGTCTGGCCTTTCCAGCTGCAGCAGGGTCCTACCTTCAATGACTCTTCCCTAGCTGCTTCTTTGTTTCTGCCATTTAACCAGAAGAGTAACATACTGTTTTTCCCAAGATCCCAACAAACGGATAAGTGCTCATCCAAGGGCCTCCTTCCCCATCCCCACTAGCTCCACGCACAGGGAGGACTGGCAAACTGCTCTATACTTCTACCACAGCTTCTCTCAAACTTTATTTGGGGTAACAGGAAAGCTCATTTAACCTCCAAGCAAGAAACCCCTTATTTCTACTTCTTCCAATTGCTTCTTCCAGTCTCTCCTGTCCATTGACATTTTTTGAAGGATTAGAAAAACAAGGACCTGAATTAAGAAGGAGCTTAGAAATATCTAGAAACCATGCAGTGAGGAAAACCCTCTTTCTTGCAGGAGGCATGAGAGATGGAGGGTGAGATGTCAGGGGTACAAAGTAGCTGCAGCTACAAGAAAACAGGAACCAACTGACTTTTTTCCCCCTCTGTCATCCCCAGTATTGTTTCAAGGACCCAATCTTCCCTCGCAAACAGAGCGGAGGGGCTTAGCATGTCTTCAATCTCCAAACCGGCTGTAGACCACTCACATCAGAAAGCCTTGCTGGGGAGTGTGGTGATGGGCTCAGTCCCAGGGTCACAGGTTGATCCAAGAAACCTTCTAAGCCCAGGAGGAGAAAAGGCACATCTGGCTGTTCAATTTCATCACCTTTCTGATTTATCTCCAGCTGACAACCAAGCCCCACGTTACCACTTGCTCATTTCCCTCTGGTGGGATGGGGGAGAGAATTGGAAGGGTAGAAGTGGGAAAATTCATGGGTTGAGATAAACACAGTTTAATAAGTAAAGTGAATACTGTGCATGCAAGCAAAGCAAAATTTGGAATTCATTCACCACTTCCCATGGGCTGGCAGATGTTCACCCATCTCCAGGACAGCAAGGCTCCGTTATGTGTAATTGGTAACTTGGAAAGACAAATATCATTACTCTGAATGTCTCTTCTTCCTCCTTCTCCCCCCAGCTTTACATATTGAGCATGACATCATATGGTGTGCAATATCCCTTGGATCAGGTGGGGTCAGCTTTCCTGGTTGTGTCCTCTCCCAGCTCCTTGCTCACCCTCAGCCTCCTCGCTGGGGTACAAGAAGCAGAAAAGGCCTTGACACTGCTGCTCAGCAGTAACAAAAACTTCCAGTTATCAACACCGTTTTCAGCACAAATCCAAAACACAGCCCTGTACCAGCTACTCTGAAGAACATTCTCTCTACCCCAGCCAAAACCCAGCACAATCAGTTATTGCGAGCAGTGGGTTTCCCCACATACTTGTATTTTCCTTTTCAGTTAGCATGAGTCTCAGTATTACTCCAAGAGAAAATGAAACTACACACCAGAAGTCAATAAAAACAGAGGCAAACCATTTACAAAATCCCAAGCTCAGTGCTGACCAGCCATGCCCCTGAGGCTTATGGTAGTAGGATTTTCCCATCATCTATTTTCATTCTCTCCTCCTCACCTCCAGTCTTGGTTGCTTCAAGTACACAGCTGGTCAGGCAACCAGGTTACAGCAATAATCTTCCCCCTCCCAGGATATTTCTAACCCAGTTCATTTCCCTGACCTCATTTCCCACATGTTGGCACAAACAGATGAACCTACACAACACAGGGATCAACCACTGTGGGATATGCTTGATGGATGTGATGTGTTTGGGATGTGTTGCTCCAGAGCCTTAGCTGCAGCCTGAGGCTCACCTGAAAAATAGTTCTCAGTTATTAAAAAGATCACAGAGCTGAAAGCAATACTTGGTGTTTGGTGTACCTGAACAGCTATTTGTTGATGGTGTACTAGTTCTCTGAAGTGATATTTATCATGAAGCCCTCATGCTTTTCAGGCACGTGGATGTGTCTATAAAGAGTGATTGGTTCACTCAGCCAAGCTTTATCACCCATGTCTGGCAATAAATAAACAGTAATTATTTTGGATAACTTGGTCACTTATTACTTCCTTAATGAGAAGATATACAACAGCCTTATACTAATATAAATAGTCAATAGTGAGCTTATACTAAATAGTGTCTCCGCACGCAGATTTCCATGCTAAATTATTTAACTCTGGGGGGGAAAGGAGAATAGCATTACAGAAAAAAATAGAAGGGGAAAAATCATTGTAAGATTTTCTAAGTAAAGGTAAAAGTCCTTTAGCAGCCTGTAATTTTGACATGGATCTCACTGCTGAAATATATAGGCACTTGATAGCATATGCAGAACACCTAGTCATTATTTGGTGAGAATAAATGCCTTAATTTTATTGAAGGGAAGCTGGGAAACAGATTATAAACCCACATCCAGTTACCTGAAAAGTTGCTTCCAACTAATTGTATGAATCTCCTTACAGATCAAAGCTACCAGCAAAAGATCGGAAAATTGGACCCAGGTCTCTCAGGTGAGCATCCAAACCATTAGTTCATTTTTAAAGTCAGCTACACTGAAAATCTGATCCCTGAATAGCCTGATCATTACAGTCAATATAAATACTAAGCAGCTGGTCTTCTAATGAATTTGCACAAAGCACTGGAGCAAGTAGGTTATTCCCAGCAGGACTGTTTGCAGCAATTAACATCAGGACTGAGTCACTGCATGTTGTACACAACCACTGTGCAACATCCAGGCAGTCCATAAGGAATGCTGGGGTGTGAGAGTAAGATTTTGTCAGAAACACTTATCATCTGTTATCAGAGACCAAAATCCATCAACCATCACCCAACCTCCCAATAAATGGAATCATGCTTCTAGTGTACCTGGGCCATGGTAGGGGAAGTTGGCCCAAATATAGTCACAGCCCCGCACTGTTTTCAAAGATGAAGTAACAGAGTGACCACGACTCAAGGCACTGTGCTGGATTTATTCATTTGACAATATCAGTATCAAACTAGAAATCATCTGTTTAAGATTGTGTTAGGAACAGCATTAAATAACAGACATATGAAAAAGAGACTGTGCTTCAGAAAAGATTCAGTGGACAACATACACAGTATGCCATTTAACAGAAATGCTTATAAAGAGTCATCCTAAGCATCAAAGAGAGTTTTATAAAAGTTTACGTTCTCATCCCATGGGATGTACAGAACTATGCAGTTTACATAGTTTTACTATCATCCAAAACATCATGTTTCAAATGTATGAGGCACAGCAAAAACAATATAATTCCATTTCCATAGGAACATAAACACTGATTGTCACTAATGACACACTTTCCAAACTGTAGCACTCACAGCAATTATACATGTGTACAATTTTAAAGTATTAAAAAGCAAGAGTCTGGAGCCTGCCCGCTGTTACTGTGCAGAAGGGAATCACATTTGATCTACCTTTGAAAACTATCATAAATATCTTTGCAGTTGCTGTAACAGAGGAAGCAGGTGGAGTGACTGTCGTGCTTTGTCAGGGCAGCTTGCTGTGCTATTCCCAAAGCCAACTGATACAGCCAGTGAAGGAATCCCTCCACCCCCAGAGAAATGGGCAGCATCCTGCTTAGCTCCCACAGCCCAGGGAAGACGCAAAGTTAAAACACATCTGTAACCAAGTGATGCTTTGACTCCAGGAAACAGCTGATAGAAATTAGTTCATCTTAAGGAATACCCTGATTTCCATTAAGAATGACTAGAGATGGCTAAGTCTTAAAGACAGAAAAGGACTGAACCAGTTTTTGACTGCTTAAAGATTTTTTTTTTTGGTGCTGGTGGGGAGGGTTTGCTCTAAGGACAGCTCAGAGAGACTGACTCTTATAGCCCACATGCTCAATTATTATTATATTTTTTCATTATTTGCAAGCATATATTATAAGTTTTCTAAAAGTGCAAAGCCCAGCACAGGAAGATATCCTGGATTAAGACATTCCCAGCAGTGTTCTTTTTGTCATCTTCTCATCAGTCAACCAGCAGACACACAAATATCGTTGCTTGGGATCAGCTTATCAGAGCCCCTAAGGGTTTAGCTTAATCATCTGTGCAATTAAACACTATTCACATTTGACAGCTTACAATGGCAATAGTTTTATGTACAAATTTGAGAATCAAGTCTTAAAAACAAGTTTTAAGAGGTAGAGGTCCATTTCTGACATATGAACATAAAATGTTACTGAGTCAGTCATATTCTAAGGCTGGTGGTCCCCTAACGATATTGAAGTAACCAGCTAGAGCTCCAAGGTCTATGTAGAGTGATCTTTGCCTCTTTAGCAGATCCGACTCTTCCATGCTCCCATTACACAATGAGGAATCTAAAAGGAAAGAGAGAAAGCATGTAATTACTGCCATAGCAGTTCATTTTCATGGTTGTAGATATTATTGGAATAAGTGGCATATAGTTTGATTTTATTAATCTGTGTCTTAGGAAATTTCATTTTTAAGGAAAACATAAATCTCCTATAAAGTATAACAAGTCAAACCACAACTCTAGGGCAAAGACAGGTAAGCAGTTTGCAACTGAAAACAGCAATTATTTCAAAAAAGCCACCCTCAGCTAGGACATCCTCTGATCTGTAGTGCAAAAGGAGAGTTTAGTGCAAGAAAAACACCTGGTAACTTTCTGCCAGATGAAAATTCCGTTTCATCATAGGGCAATTTTCATCTAAACAGATGACATCATCTTTGTCTGGGTGTGACAACACAGAATAAATACAGGACCAGTCTCAGACTCTTCATTTCTCTTAAATCAAGATCTGAAGAAACTAGACCTGGTTTGCAACAGCAGAATTCCCCTGAATACTTGCATAATGAGTGTCTTGGAATTTCAAGCACCTATACTGAAGTTCCAGTATAATGGTCAAATATTTTTTTTCATCTTCAAAAGAATTGACTCACATGGTCTAAGCCTGCACTCCCAGGCAAAATCCAGAAGGTACAATGCCATTCTATATTCAAACACTCTGGTTGACTTAAATGTTAGGTAAATTTGTTGCAACAATTATGCATTAAAGCACCCAAAACTTTGCATAGAATATATCTTTTCAAATACTTATCCCAATTAAATAAACTCCTTATCTGGGATGAGTCATTCAGTGCCTTTTGTCAGAACCCTTGTAATGTACCTTATGAGTAGAAAAAGAGCATTTTGAAGCCTGTTAGGTTGCTAGCACTAAATCTCCCTTGGGCTTGATACCATGCAAGGGCACCCTGAGTTTTCTACTTTAGTATCCTCATAAAGAACTTGCTAATGCACAAGGGCAACCAAAACCACTTTTGGTTTTAAAACAAAGGGCTTGTACTTCTGACATTCAGCAGCGTAAATATGGCTTTCTGTGTGTCTTTTTCCTTAAGGAGGCAAAAAGATTTGGCAGTGGTGGCTGTCGGACTTTGTTGCTGTTAATAGAGCAATAATACCTATAAAACATCTCTAGTGCTGTGGCAAATTAAGGCAATTTGGCACAGTAGTCTATACTTCATGAAGTCCTGAATGACTGCCAGGGCTTTTTCAAGAGCCAGTCCTTCCGGAGCTGCAGAATTCAGGAGAAGTTCCTCTCCACTGAAGTCAATAGGCGTTTTACATATCACTTAATGACCTCTGAGCTCATCTGATTGAGATTTTCACCGGTCTCTTTCCAGACGTGTTTTGAGTTTCATTTGCTTCTTTACACCCATTCAAATCAAGATTTGATGCAAAGTAAAACCTAAAAAGTGCAATGTAAGTAAGCCTCATATCATTACCTGTAATGTTTTCTGGCAACTGCAGATCCTTCCTTGCGAGTAGTCTTTTCCTTTCAAACAATGCCGAGTCCAGACTCTGGCACCGCGGCTGCTCTTCTGGGGGCGGATGTAAGGCTTCGTGTTTCAGTAAGTCGGCTGCAGACAGCCTGTGATTAGGATTCCTTTCCAGAGCTGCTTCTAGCAACTCTCTCATGGAAGCGCTGCAGTCTTCAGCAATGTCCTCTAAGGGAGGAGCTTGTTTATGTATCTGTTGAAGTGCAAAAAAGACCATTGAAATAGTTATTCCAAAAACAATGGAAGAGGAAGTCACAGATAACCACATGAGTGGTCTGGGAACTCCCCAACTACAACTCATCGCCTCCCTAAGTTGGGCTGATCAACTAGAAAACAAGACGCGACTGCACCAAATCCACCTACTTAAAATCAGATTTTATCATAAATTTAAAAACTCAAAGAAACTTCAAGCAAGCCTAAAATCCAATGCAATGCAAAATCACCATATTTCTGTGCCACACTGGAAGAACCAAAGAGATTTTGCTTGGCGTCAGTTGTTAACTTCAACTTCTAAGCAAAACAGACAAGTAGAAGACAGATGGGCTTGTTTCAATCAAGTCTCACACTGCTCTAACCCTGTCCTTGCAGTAAACCCAAGGTCTGTAAATTGCAACACAAATCACAGAGATGACTCCAGCCCAGCCTTTCTTTTCCCCTAAATGATCAAAACCTACCTCTTTCCGCCCTCCCCTGAAGCAAAAAAGATGATATCATCTCTCTGACAAGTATTTTGATAGTTTTTATATGACTGTAGTTTTCCCAACAAGAGCACAGGAAATGCTTCAACTGAAACTGAGCCATGGCTTTGCTAAGGTCACTTACAATGTAGAGGTAGGATGGATATGCAGAACGGGGATATCTGTTCACCCACGGTGGGATGCCAGTTTGCATATGAATGATCGTAGCTCCCATGCTGTAGATGTCTGCTTTTGTCGTGTGACCTCTGCAGAGGATAACTTCAGGGCTCATGTAAATCTGTGAAGAATAGTAAAAAAAAAATAAAAATTAGTCAATAAGGGAAAACAAAAACAAAGATGAACTGTGACATTTTGTGATCCAGGAAACCCCTCTCTGAAAGGACGCATCCCACTAGTACCTGCAGCCTAAAGACTAAGCACCATCTGGGGAATAAGATTTTTCTGCTCCGCACAGTACTACAAAGAGATGGCACCTGGAAGAATCACATTCCAAGTTTGCCCTCGCCAGACCAAGGCACACAGTTCAGCAGCTACGGGAGGGACTTCGCTGAGCTGTTCAAGCCACAGCTCTGCTTCATCCAGCTGGACAGCAGAAACCTCATCCCTTCATAGCAAAAGGAGCTGCAAGAATTGTCAATTTGTTTTGTGGGACACTGCTAGGACTGTTCCATTCTACATAAACAACATGGGTGTGCACTAGGCTAAAGAGAGAGGGTAACCTGCAGTGATAGCCACTCACATGGGAATAGGACTCCATTCTTCAAATCTCTGTTACACCGGATACTACACAACTCTTCTGGGCAGAACTGACAGATAAACACCTTCCTGTCTTCCTTACTCTCCTTAACTCCTCCTTCTTATCCAATAACCTGCATGTTGGAGCATTATCCTAAGAATTGGGATGATAAGCAACAAGACAGGTCTAGGCAATGCAGAAACTAAGTCAGGTCTCTTGAACCCTGTTGCATGACCATTCCACCAGATTACACCCAAAGCAGCTACGAAGACTATTCTATTCCTCTTCTATCTTTTTTTCAAAATCCTAATCTTGTCGAAGCCAAAAGATGGTCTCGATTCAAACATTTCACTGAAACATTTGAATTTGTCAAGACTGAAGAAGGATCTGGTGGGAAGTTTCTGCCAGCTCCAGGCAGCTCAGAATGCAGCTAGAGGAGAACCAGACAAGCAGGATGCAGGAGGCACACCCCACGGCTGGCAGGAGCTGCCTGCACTGCTCTGGCACCACCACTGGCTCAGGGAGCAGGTTTCAACACAACGTGGACACAGTCCACAGCACATTAGGTTAACAAACCATCATATTTGCGGCTGGTTTCTACTTTTCCCTCACCCAATTTTCCTCTAAAGGAGTTAAACAAACTTTAATTAGTTCGAGTGGTCCTGCCACAAAGAATCACTTTAAGAGCCATTAACTGACACAAGGGCAGGAAGTTCAGTCATCACCACATGGTTTGACTACTTATTACCACAGATTGAGAACGGCTGCAGGGCTCAGGCAAATTCCAAGGAATATTTCTCAGTAAATCACATACCATATCTGCAAACAGAGTTTGGGACTGGAAATGTGTGCAAAGGTTCAACAGGCATCTGCAGCTGCTACTGACTCCTATCCACTGCTTTCCTCAGGGCTAAGATGGAATCAGTGCACTTACAACCTCCACCTTTAAGTCTCATAAGGAGCAAAGAACAGAATTTTCTTATTTCATCAGAAAAAGTTTTTGGCAAATACAGTGCAACTTGAGTGAAATTTATATAAACAAAATGCAGCTGCCTTTGTGAGGAAAAAAAGGATGCTGGAACAAGATCCCGTCTGCAGTTAAAATGTGAAAATGGTCAAGATGCACCTTGACTGCAAAGGGAAAAAAAGCAAAAATGAGATGCGCACCAAACCTCTGATTTATTATAAGACACTGCTGTCACCAAAACAGACAGCTTGAGCCATGGATACTTTTGCATTTTCATTCCTTCTGGTTGCTGGGCCGGTACTTGCATGCCAGTCAGACCAGAGACACAGCCCAACTAAAAACCAGATCTTTCTTCATGCTATGCTAGTTTTAGTTTAGCATTCCTGAAAATGAATCATACCTTCCACACTCAAACTTTAGCAGACAACTTTTTCCTCCCTTCAAATGGTTGTAACTGAAGCTTATATATTTTAACAAATTGACAGAAAACATAACACAAAGGGTAGCAAACTGCCTAGAAAAAGTATTTCCTGCACAGCAGTTTCATCACAACCAGTCTAGTGCATGACTTGTACAGACAAGCAGAAACACCAGGTCTTTGACACTACACCAACTAAACAAAATTTAACTACCTTTCAATCGTTTTGTCCCAAACTGTAACTACTCATTTTCATAAACACAGAGAAGATTCAGACTTTCTGTGCCACAGAAGAGAATAAAAATCGTAACTCCCAGAGGAGAACACACACACAAGAGAGATAACTCCACCTGCCACTTCCCTCGAGGACACAAGTCCCTGCCAATGCCAGAAGTAAGAGAAACCAGCCAGCTCACAGGCACGATGCTGCACGGCTGTGACAGAGTCCTAAGCAGGGGTTGCACAACTACATGTAGAAACAGCACCCCTGCACAACTGCACCACTTCTTAAGGCTGCATAATAGAGGTGTGCAAAACTCAGAAGCACTTTGGAGAGTCAACATCTTATTTTGGAAAAAAAAAAAATGAAAAAAATCAGACTACAGAAGGCATTTATGCGTGACTGGTTAAGGCACTATGGAGAGGAAGATACCTAGAAGGAACACCGTGAGCAGAAAAGCCTATATGAGCATCATGAATGCTAGTCTATAAGTCTTTGACTGGTATCTGAAA
Source organism: Serilophus lunatus (assembly GCA_013399895.1). Taxonomy (NCBI): domain Eukaryota; kingdom Metazoa; phylum Chordata; class Aves; order Passeriformes; family Eurylaimidae; genus Serilophus; species Serilophus lunatus. The sequence goes on from VXBA01001379.1 coordinate 260,219, forward strand.
ATCTCTTTTCCCAGTGCTCTCTCTCCAACCTCACTTCTGGCCTGCAGTGCTGCACCAAGACTGTTGTTTCCAAGGACTAGCTACTGCTCCCTTGAGACAGCAAACACCAGTCACAGCCATATTTCGGGGTTGTGGGCTTATTAGCTGTCTGTGGACATGACTGCAGGTGTTCAACTGTGTGAAATCATTTTCCTCCTGCTAAATGAAGGACTAAGTATTTTTTCACTTGGTAAAGTGAAAACACTGAAGTGTTTTTCACTTTTCATTTTTCGTTATCAACATGAACTTTGCCTGTCCTCCAAGACTCAGGAATGGATCATCACCAGTTCACTCCACAAACCTGGAAATTTCCTGTTTACACACACCTCCATCCTTGGGAAATGCCCTACCAGGGCTTCCAACTCATTGTTCTCATTCTCATTAACAGCACTCAAAATCCCCTTAAACAAACAAAAACCCCAAACCAAACCAAAATGAAAAAAACCCAAACCAACAAAGCATGTACATTTAATGCCAAAAAGTGTGCTGCTTCCAGTTCAGTAAGCATTTTAAGCTCACAACTCCCCTGATCAGAACAGTGAAAAAACCCATTCAAGTGTTTCCTCAATTACCTTGAAAAAAATAAGCAACCTTGACCTTCTGTGAAATCTTGATTTATCCTACCCTTCCAAGGAGAGAAATGTTGTCTGTTACAGGAGTATCTCCTCTTTACACATGTGGTAGACTAGCAAAGTGGTAAGTGCCAGCATTTCAGTTCAAGTTTCCTGTAAACAATCTCCTCTGGCAACAGAGAGCACGCGAAGCCACATCTGCAGCAGCTATCCAAGCTAGTTCTTGCTACTTGGTTGGTTGGTTGTTAAAGCTCCAGCCCTGGAAACACCTCAGCATGAATGCAGCCCAAGTGATGTGCAGGATCTCTGTGCACATTCAGAGTCAAAGTTACTGAGAACATTTAAAAAGCCTCCACCTCCATCACCATAATGTCTAAGCAAATTTATCAGATAATCAACTGTGCCATACATAAGCCCCAAAGGGCTACATGTAGATGGGGATCAGAGCTTAGACTTGCTAAGAGATGAAACTCAGACATCTCTAATATCTGTGGTCTCAAAGGAGGAGACAAAGCACTGTGTTGAGCAGGTCACCCCAGTCCACAGCAGATATCTCAGAAGAAATCTTTGCTAGAGCAAAGAACAAGTTCCTGTTTGAAGCGTCTCTGACCAGCAGCCTACATACTGCAAACAATCCTCCCCAGAGTACTATTTGACTTCAGTGAAAAATTGCTAACAAATGGCACCGCAGAGAAAGTGACATGGCTTTCGAAGCCTCACACTTGATTCTCCATTCAGCAAGTTGAAAACAAAAATAAAACTGAGACCATATTAATGTTTTTAACTTTTTGATGCTTCATAGTAATACTTTTACCCATGCTTCTAACCCTCAGGCTTCAAATTTGAGCCTGAGCATCACGACCACAGGAATAATACAACATAAGAGCTTTTGCCCCTCCAGCTTCTTACCTCTGTTCCTCTAAGGTCTTTGGGATAGTAAATGTCTTCAGTCATTTGAACACTTAGGCCAAAATCCACCAAAACAGCCTTAGTTGACATAAAGACAATGTTGCTTGCTAAAACAAAAACAAATTGACAACATTTAAGTTTCTAGCACTGGCATTTATTTCACAACATGCCTTTTTCATTCAGATGCTACCCTGAAAACGGAGAGAGATTAGCACAATCAGTCTCTACAACTGATAACCCTTCTAAGCTAAAACAGGTCTGGTAATCATTTGGTCCAATTTTAACTCATATCTGAAAAAGAAAACTGGACTGGTTTATATAAAAGAAGAATCAATGTTTGGTCATTTTCCTAGCTTAAAATAAAACAAAAAAGAGTGAGAGAAAGGTGAAGGTAGGAGAGGAAGGTGGAAGACTGGGAGGTATCTCAGCACAGTGCTCCAAAGATATTTAATGGTCTCTGAGGTGGAGAGCATGCTGTGCAGCTCTGGCTATAAACAGCTGTGTTGGTCACCAAGAGGTTTCTCTACACTAACAATTGAAGTGAAGACAGAAACACAGAATGACTGGGGCCCCTCCACAGCAGTCGTACCAGTCTCCTGCACTGGTCAGTGTAGCTCAGCGTGACAACAGAGAACAGACTATGGCTGCAAAAATAATAAAAGATCAAGTGTTCCAAACTCTCACTCAACTGCAGCAGTATCTAGGAGTTTAATTCACTTTCCTTCGCAAAACTGCCTAAGGCACAAATTTGTACTCCAAGACTTTGTTTGCAGCTGTATTTCTGATCACACATTCATGAACATAGTGCTCTGTGTAAGCCTTGAGAAATCTCTGTTCACTGTTTCAGGAGATGTGGTAGGGAAGAAGTCTCCAAGTTACACAACAGAAACACATTTTCTCTCAGAGGAAACTGTGAGCTATTTTCTGTCTTGACAGTGCCCACCATGACCATCCAGTGGGAAGACAGGCTTGATTTCAGTGGTATTGATTCCTGAAGCAATGCAGCACACACAGCTGCCTTCTTACCAGTGCTACAAAACTACATAAATCCGTAATTTTAGGGATGCCTTTGAAGACAGGGATTTTAAACACCCCATAATGGATGACGCAGAGGGCCACACTGCACTCAACCCAGATGCAGCTTGTTTTGGTCTGAACTTCCCTCCACCAAACAGCCTCATCGTTTAACTGCTCTCCAAAAAAGGAACAAAATGAGTGGCAGCACTGAACGCCACCCAAAAGCCAGAACATCCTCCTCCCCCTTCTTGGCTCAGGGCAGTTTTTCTCTCAATAAAATCCCCACGCCTCCTTCTGTATCAGCTGGACAGACTCAACAGCAGCTCAATAGCAGCAGATGGAGTGAGGAAGGAATCAGGTATTTCATACTGGAAAACAGCTTTTCTCATTTATTCCACCTGGTGAGGGAAAATACACACCTCTGCTTCCTTGAGCAGAGGATGCCTTGCCAGGCAGTGGACATGACTGCCATTTCAGGCCCAGGCAACCCAGTTCACCCCCCTGGCACCAAACAGGCAGAAACATGGCGGGGACTCACCCCCAGGCACCTCTGTCTCATCACCTGCCCTGCATCCAGCAACATAGGAAAAGGCTTGAAAAAGTCAAACACTCACATCCACCACATTGACAATGAGCTGGTTCTCCTATCCACTATCTAGATGTGCTAGGCTTTGGGCTGGTTTGGTTTTTAGATCTTTAATTAATGTCACTGTTACTGCCAATTACAATAAACTCATAGGAAAGACTCTTACTACAAGTGAGAAAGAACAATTGAGGGAAAAATTAAACAGTTTTATACAGAATCTCAAAGTCTTACGTCTAAAGTACTGACACATATTAAATTAACAAAAGAAAAATACAAAGATAAAAAATTAGCAATGACTGATAATTATCTTCTGTCAATTACGTATTATAATGCTTCAGTTTGAATATTTGTATTTCAAACCCTGAAGTTTAGCTAAATAAACTCACAGAGATACATCTTCATTAGAAGTACTGTTATGAGAATCTCTCTGCAGGGTGAAGTGGTGCTGGGAGAAACAACATTTAATATTAAATTAAATGTAATGCTTACAATTTAATTTTTAAACGACTTAATATTAGTGTATTTAATTTAGATTTAATTTTTGATTATTTATATGTGTTAATATCCAGAGTTTTTTAAAAGCAAATATGTACTAAAATCAGCTGTAATTGCTGAAAGAAAAAAAACCCAGCACAAATTATGTATTTAGTTTCAAAGCATCTCAAACTGAGGAACAGCCATGTAGGGACATAAAACTTAAAAGAAGGTGCAAGCTGATGGTGAGCACTGAAACACTCAGGACGAATTTACATGGAAAGAAGGAAACTTGTGTCCTAACACAGACCTATAATTTCACTCCTTAGGTTTTGATTTGAGTTGCTCATGAATGGCAAAGTATCCATGATGTTCTAATTATTCTCTCCACTGAAGTGAATTAATAAATAGTGTCAGTAACTATTATCTCCGGAAACTGACCTTGCCATTTCACAGAATCAAATAGGGTGAAAAAGACGTCTGAGACCATCAAGTCCAACCTTTGACCCAACACCACCTTGTCTATTAGACCATGGCCCTAAGTGCCATAATCAGCCTCTTAAACACCTCCAGAGACAGTGACTCTACCACCTCCATGGGCAGCCCATTCCAATGCCCAATCACTGTCTCTGTAAAGAACTACTTCCTAATGTCCAATCTAAACCTCCCCTGAAGTTTAAGATCTTGTCCTCTTGTCCTGTTGCTGTTTGCTTGCAAGAAGAGACTGACTCTCTCTTTTCAGGTGGTTGTAGAGAGTGGTAAGGTCTCCCCTGAGCCCCCTCCTCTCCAGGCAAAAGATTCCCAGGTCCCTCAACCACTCCTCAAAGGACGTGCGCCCTTCACGTCCCTTCACCCTCCCCACTGCCCTTCTTTGGACACACTCCAGCACCTCAACATCCTTCCTAAATCGAGGGGACCAGAACTGGACACAGTACTCGAGGTGCAGCCTAACCAGTAAAGCATTATCCATCCCTTCCTCCCAGAGGCATGAGGCTATGTGCCCTAGCTCACTCCCAGGCTCTTTAGCAGGGCCCCAGCCCAGCCTGGATCAGAAGGTACCTCAAGGAATCACACAGACGTACGTTTGATGTCATGGTGGATAATCCTCTTGGAGTGTAGAAAGTCAAGTCCTTTCAGAATATGCTTTGTCACCCAAATGATTTCAAACTCTCTCATAGGCCCACAACTCTCCAGCTTTTCCATGACAGATCCTCCCTCTCCAGCTTCCATAAAGAGGTGGATTGTCTCATCCCACAAAATAGCGCCATATAATTCAGCAATGTTTTCATGACGGAAACATGCCTGTATTTCAACATCTGATGGTTTGAACTGTTCCACTGGGACCTAAGACATTGAAACAAAACCACAGAGAAGCAGTTCAAGAAACAAGTTATCCATACTAACACGACTTATCCTACAGATTAATATGAAAAAACAGGAAAGCACTCCAATTCACTTGTTAAAATACAGAGCTTTACTTTGATCCTGTGACTTGTTCTTTTCCGTTGCAGTTGAGAGATATCCTGTTAAAAGCTGAAAGAGATGCTGGAATCATGCCCAAATAAAAAGTACAGTCTTCCAGAAAAAGCAATGTAGCAAGAGTTATTCCCGTCAAAATTCAGTGGTTACGCAAAAGCTTTATGCAAACTTCCTGGTGAAAGAGATAAAATTCCCACTGCTTTTTCCATCAGCTTTGTGCAGTCTCATCTGCTCTACCAGAGCTATACACCTACCTGACAGATGGATCAGTGCTTGCAGCACTCAGCACAGTCTGCAAACTAACCCTGCTCAGGACATTACTGACCTCATTTCAGTCCTTATCTGCACTGTTTTATGGCTTACAAGAAAGGAGACCTGCTTTAAAGTGAGCGCTCCGCAGCATGATATTTCTTTAAAAAGTACCGATGGCAGATTGCTAAGACAATAAAAGCAGTGTTTGCTTACACACAGAAATGATACTATCACCATTTTTATTCTATTTCCCTTAGACTCATGGCCGTGAACCAAATAAGAGGCTGATAGTTTCATTTCAATGAGAAATACTGTTTGCATTTTCAGAAACATTATGGCGCTTTAATTCTGCAGTGAGTTATGCAGGAGCAGTAAACTAAACCTGTGTGTCCCCATGTGGACACATACTGGCTGCAAGGGAAGGACATAAAGCTGCCTCCCCAATTCTTTCACACACAGAAGTAATACAGGTAATTATTCATGAGCCGAGGGATATAGAGCAAAGTCCCTAGCAAAGCTTTTTATGGGCACTGAATATTTACTGCTCCATTCAAAATAGTATGTTAAAAGGCAAAGCTGAAAGAAACTGTTGGCTTGCATAAAAGCAGGGCAGTGCTCTGCAGTTTTCTTGAGACATCTCACAACATTAATTTAGTGCCCAAAACACAGGAAGAGTTGCATGTACTGAGCTCTCAAGGACTTTAATAGCATTGGAGTAAAGAAAACTGAAGTCTGAGAACTCAGTGACAGGGCAAGAGCCTAAAACCATCTGCACCAAAGGGTTGTGGTACCACCTTCAGCAGGGACATGATCTCACATAGATATTTTACCACAGTGAGTACAGCAGAGCAAGTAGAAAATCTACTCCTGCACCACAGCCCATGCACCGGTTACACATACTTCCAGATACTTTCAAAACATAGAAAGTTTTGCCAAAAAACTCAGAGCCAAAAAGTTAAAACAAGTTAACAGTTAAAAATGTACATTTTTCCTGCTTTGCGTAGGCCAAGAAACCAACATGACCATCAGCCAACAGTGGAATTTGATGCAGACATGTTTGAAAAAATATGCTGTGTACTATGTTGAACATTATTTGCTGGGAGATCAAACTACTGAACTAACATACCAGTTTGCATGCCATTCGTTTCTTGGTTTCTCTATCTTGGGCTAAGTACACCTTCCCAAAAGCTCCCCGAGGAATAAAATCAGAGCCAATGTTCCTGTAAGTCAGCTTCCATGGAAACAGGAGCACATCTGAGTCAATCTGATAGCGCCCATTCTTGGGTGTGATCTGTGGAGTTAAATAAATAATAATCACAGTGAAGTTAAAACTACTTCAAACCTCATTATTTTGATACATGTAGTGGGAATAAATAATATATCACTTATATATGTTCATGACTGCTCAGCAGTCTTTATTTAGAAACACCAAATGGGAACAGCATGTGAGGTGTGGCATTCATTCACAGACCAGGCATCCACGTTTCTCTCCAGTGACTAACTTACAAAGTGTAAGTTGCAATTAATTGTCTTGAAACAACAACAACAGCAGCTGGGTTAATGAAATTACCCACCTCTTCTTATTAGATTTACCTGCACATGTTTGTCCTTCCTGTAATCTGTTAACTTGTTATGCCACATACCTGTTACTCACAGGTTATGTTATACAATATGAGCAAGAGTTTCAGCATTTCCTAATATCACATGTACTGCTAGAGGAGTACATTTTAATTTTCCACCTTGTGTCAGTTTCTGCTGCTTAGTTAAAGGTTGAAGAAGCCTGCTGTGATTTTACCACCAACTTTCCTGTAGTTTTACACCATAGTTTTTTTTAAAAAAAAAAAAAAAAAGAGCAGGAATAACACTGTCTGCTTTAGGTGGGTAACGCTGGAAGCTTTTGCTACTCTATATATCACCAGCTAGGCAAGGAGGGCTTCTCCAGGAAGCGATTCAGGGCACCAAAGTCAGTATCTTGCTCTAAATCTTTCTCCAAAACAGCTCCCTCCCCTTGCATGTGACAGAGGGACCAAACACCTAACTACAGCCATGTGAGTACTGCTTGAGGTCTGATGTTATTTCTTCAGTCTCTTAATAGTCTCTCAGCTAAAGAACTGATAATATTTCCCATGTATATGTTTCTAATTATTTCGAAGATATATAGTATTGTCAGAATTAGGAATGCCATTAACCTGTCTACTGCTACTTTATCAAGATTCTTGAAAAGATGTGAAATCAGATCAAGGACATTTATCACCACATGTCTGTCACGTGGCCTCACATATTCAGCTCTTCAGCTACTCGTTTTTAAGATAACAGCATATTAAGAAGATTATTTGATTTAGATTTCTTTTTAAGATGTCTTTTGTTTTTCATGCTTAACCTGCCTTCATGTTTTTCAGTTAGAAATTTATCTTCTTGACTGTTAAAATTGTAATTTTTGATTAGTATCTACATGAAATAAATTAATTCTTTGAAGTTAATAAATTTGGAGAGGGTAAGTTCTTAACCTTTGGTGGCCAGGGGAGTGTCTTTTAATAGTAAGTATTTTGCTTAGGATATAGAGAATGAGCCTCCTCTCTACTTATTGTAAAGCAATCCATACATCTTGCTTGCCTACTTCTGCATTTCAAGGGGTTGAGACTTACTAATCCACGTGGGTTAGACCTTATCCTGGAAAGGATAGTGGGCTGAGTAGAGTGGATTTGCAGAGCTAGAGACCAACCACCACCACACCATTCATGTTTTCAGGAGGCTTTCAGAACTAGTTTCTAGCCTGGCCCTGTGACTGTTCGTAGCTGCAATGTATCTTTAGCTCCAACTGAAAGCAATCCAGCTTGTGCACTGCAAGACCCTTTGTGATGTGAGCCACAGATGAAGTCTGTGAGGGCCACCAAGCAATCAGAATCACTCCTGATCCTAACTAAAAGGCCATAAACATTTACGGTGTAGGTGCCCCTGCTGAAATGCATGCACAGGTGATGTCCTGCCTCCAATCCTCAGTTGCTTAATGGAATCACGTGCACCTAATAGTACTTGGGTCATACCAATTGTATGCATCTGTAGAACAATATGCAAGCAAAACAACCACGAGTATGTAGAACAGTGTCTACCCTAAGTATAGGAATCATTTAATATTACTAAGTGTCATTTCAACGTTACAGAGTTGAAAAGTGATTGTTTTGCAATACTGCAATGCTCCCTCAAAATCAGAATAGAGCAATACCTTGTGCTATTTTTCACCTCAGTAACCAGTAAGCCTCAAGCAACCAGAGTTCACATATAAAACGTATTACATGGAAGATATTTAAGATGACGAAGTAGAACGTCTTAAGAAAATAAAGCAGCAGCACAAACATATGTGAATAAACTTCTATTTCATAGTTGATTTTTTCCAGAACAAGTGATGTTAAACAGAAGTCAAATGACATTAATTCCAAAGATGCTCATAGAAGACAAATGATTTCAGGGAAAAAAATGAACATACCTCAAAACAACACACCTATACTTGAATTTAGCAATGTGAGATATTATAATACTGTTTTTTTAAAAACCATACTTGATACTATGTGCTTTTTCTCCTTATGTTACTACTATCAACATTTTGTGCAGATATAGTGAATTTAGTAACTATCAATAGATCTTAGAACTTCATTTTTGGGAGTTCACATAATGAACTCTTTTTTATCTCATGAACACAAGGCCCTGGAAGCCCCTTACTGTCTCCCAAAACTGTAAACCTTCATAGTTCACAGAATTATAGAAAGGCTTGAGTTAGAAGGGACCTTAAAGATCACCTAGTTCCAATTCTCCTGCCATGGACAGGGATGCCACTCACTAGATCAGGTTGCTTAGGGCCCTAATCAACCTTGCCTTGAACACTTCCAGGGAAGAGGCATCCACAGCTTCTCAGAGCAGTCTGTTCCAGTGTTTTACCACCCCTAGAGAATTTTTCCCTAACATGTAATCTAAATCTCTCCTCCTTTAGTTTAAAAACATTCCCCCTTGTCCTAACACTACATGCCCCTGTAAAAAGGCGCTCTCCCTCTTTTCTATATGAGATGTGAATTTTATAAGCCCCTTTAAGTACTGAAAGCACACAGTGAGCTGTGGATTTTGCTTTTTGACTGCTTGTCTCAAGTTCGTGTTCAACACTGATAAATGTCTTCTAACCTCCAGAGATACCAAGAGGCTACATAAAGCAGATCTTTCTGAAAACAGACATAGCTGCCTGAGACTGCAGGGACTAGGCTTGATGGCCTCAGAGACCCCCTCCAGCCCCAGGGTTGCACAAGAAACCCCTTCTGGGACTGGAGATGATCTTTATTTAGATTCATTAAAACCTTCTTATTCCTATGTTCTACTAATTGTCAAGTGAAAACGGACATACCATATTCAAGAGGATTCCAGATTCTTGTTGTCTGCATCCTTTAAATTGTTTTGCAGTGTTAGACACCTGATTTGCAAAAGCAAGAAGGTCTTCCACAGTTCCGTATTTGACGGAGGACATAAAAGAAACCTCCCTCTCACAAAACAGTAAAGATTCCGCACATTCATCATTTTGATTTGCCTCTTCACACATTGTAATTAAGCTGTCTTCATAGACTGCAATGTCTTCAAGGTTTTCCATGATGTCTATCACCTTAGACATATTTAGATCAGTTAGCAACAAGTCAATCTCCTCTTTGCTATCACTACCTGTGCTCATATACTCCATTACTGTCCACTTTGCAAAACCACTCCTGAAAGAAAAAAAGAAACAAACCTGAAGACACTTTTCACCTAAATTTCTTTTAGCAAAGTAAGAATGAAAAAAAGTGATGAGGGTGATCAACAGTGAATGATTTGTATTTTGAAGAAAATCATAATTAGCAGCCTGGGTGAAGACAAAAGGAGAAGTCTTTGATAGTGAAATTTATTTAGAAGTTAGTAGTGAAGCTCCCCTGTCATTCATTCTTGTAATTTATTATGATAAAGCTTTTCTTTAGAGGAACTGGTACAGTAAGAATACACCACTGTGATGGATATATAAAAATGAAGGAGCACGTATACAAATGAAGGAATTCATTGTTTGGAAAGGAATGACAGAGATATTAACATTTTCAATTAGTTTATGTCCAAGTTTTCACTGGCAATTTATGGGATGTATCCAGAAAGAAGGGGGGGCCATGGAGCAAGGTCATTCCACTAGTAATAAGCATTTGTTAGTATCATTGTACAAAGCACAAATAAGTCACCACCTGAGATACAAAACCCACATTTTTTTTATAAATAACTGATTAGAATTAGACTCCAACTGAAACTTTCACCAGTTTCAGAAGAAAGTCAGAAATTGAGGTACCATAAAAGCAATTAGCTTTTGAAGCAGTTTCCAGCAGTTTGTTCTGCCCCCACCAGTCCTAAAAATAACTTTTTAGGTTACTATTACAACTATTTTGCTTAAGTCAATTTACAGGAAACTGGGTTTATCATCCTAAAAAGTCCCTTCCCATCCCAGATTTCAAGTTAAAGAGAGTTACTTATTCAAGTTAAAATGTATGCATAGCCAGTCATTAAAATACTGACACAAATGGTTTTCAACACGTAGAAGTCTAGAGCACTTACCTTGTATTTAACCTGGTCACATCACTCAAAACTATGAAAACCATCTCAATATAATCCCTGAAGTCATCATGTTTTTTGAACCTGTATCTACCACCGATGATAGTCTCACAGGGTTCTGTGGCAGCCTATTAAAAAAGCAAAACAAACAGAGACATTGCATACCAGCTCAAGCAGAAGGACTGGTTTGTACTCAAATAGAACATTTGCTTCACAGGCTTCATGGAAAGAAAAACTAGTAATCACAAGGCTGAGATAACAGGGGATTTTTTCTGCAGAAAAAGATGACAGCTCAAAAAAGAATCAAGCTACAGCATGATCATCCAGATTTCCAAGTAGTAGTGAAAAATAGTTGTTCCATGGTTAGGTCCCGAGTTTTACTCTCTCTGCCTCATGCTTGTTAATAGCAAAAAGAGAAGGACCTCCTTCTCTCTTAGCAGAACTGAATAGACCGAGCCCTCTTTAGAGAGCTCTTATTTCCCTTTTTCATAATCCACTGCACAATCTATTTTGGACAAGACGTAACAACCAGACAAAAAAACTTTAAAAAAAAAAAAGAAAAGAAAAAAAGCAGCAAACACCACCTTATCTCAAGGACAAGGAGCAGACTCGGTCCCCTGAGGCCATGAAGCAATGCTGTTTGCCCAGGTACAGTTTCTGGTTATGATCACTATCTTTCTTACCCTCGCCGCAAGGACGTGGAAGCTTTGTGGCACATATTTCTCATGGGTTAGAGTATTTACGTCAGCTCTAATGTGAGGAAAACCAAGTAAAATGACGTGTCTGACTTGGCAAAGAACTCAGACCACGTGCTAAGAATTCAAAAGGCAGGACAGAACAGCAGATGCAGCATCAGAAAAGGCAAAGGCATCCTCTCAAGATGGCCAGAGTGACTTTCTGGTGAAAGTTCACCCAGCCTCCAGTCAACCTGCACCCCTAGCAGGAGGGCAGGTTGGAAACCTTGTGGTCACTAGCACTACTTAATTGGACAGGACCACTCATCCAGGGTGGTGAGAGGTGTCAGATTTTCCAACTTCTACAAAAAGACAAAAGATGCTATGGGTGTTTCTAACCCCTATCACTGGATCTTCTTGCTCCATGACCAAGCTATAGGCTGTTAACAAAGTCTGAAAGTGGTCACTCTTTATTATAAAGTAGATTTCTACTTTTGCTCACAGCATGGCTGCTATTCATTGTGCATTTCTGGTGCTGAATTAGTGGGGGTGGAATAAAAAGAAAGAGCGCAGGCATAAAAGAAACTGAGTGATCGCATGTGTAAAGCCAGGTAAAGTTACAAACTAGTCTTGAGGGACCTTCTGAAGAAAAACATGAGCTTCTAGATGCTCTGGTCTTTTGTGGACACCACAATTAACCTAATTTACTCTCTGATAGCATTTTAATGCACAAGGCATCTGTACAGATTAGACCAAATGTAGCTTTCTGCAAGTGCCAGCTCTGCTCCTCACAATGTCCTCAAACTACACAACACTCACAATACTCTTGACAGTTTCACTACTACCCAAAAATCTCAATAACAAGAAAAAGTGACTATAACCTACGTATTCTCAGTTCTGTGCTTTTAGTGCTTGAGAAAAGCTGCAAATCCTTCACCTTTATCTTCCTGAAAGGAAGTGGTAGTGAGATGGGGGTTGGTCTTTTCTCCCAAAAAACAAGTGATGGGGCAAAGGGAAATTGCCTCAGGCTGTGCCAAAAGTGGTTTTCATTGGATATCAAGAAAAATTTCTTTATCAAAAGGGTTGTCAAGCACTGGAACAGGCTGCCCGGGGAAGTGGTGGAGTCACCATCTCTGAAGGGATTTAAAAGATATGTGGACAGACAGACATGGCACTTTGGGACACGGTTTAGTGGTGGGCTTGACAGGGCCAGCTTAAGGGATGGACTTGATGATCTTACAGGTCTTTTCCAACCTAAGTGATTTTATGATTCTATTTTTCCCTGTATCTAGCAGATTCTAAATATTACATGTTTACATAAAGAAAGTAATGTCTAGACTATAAAAACTGATTTTGTTTTAATTATGCAGCAATTTAGTATTGTATTTCCACCAATGGCAAAAAGGTGTCCATTTACCAACAGGGAATTCACTCTTCCTTTTTAATCTCTAAACTCTCTAAAATCTTGTGCTAGTATCAGTGGTGGGCACTCACAGAATCTAAACCATTCTACAGAACACAGGTTCATGAAGAAACTAATCATTAAGTATGCTTTACTTAGATTCTTAGCTAAAAAAGTGGTCTTACCTGCAGTGGAAAAACAAAACTCCATGCAAGCACTTAAGTCAGTTGCTAAAGCACAAGACTCTTTCTCCAGTTCTGCCAATATTTCAACATCATCACATGAGTAATTTGCAAGCCAAAGGTTTATTTCTCTATTTATACTGCGTAGCTTTTCAGTCCCTTTGTGTAAGAAGTGTGCTGCCTGAGAGCATCCTTATACCCATCATATTAAATAGGAGTAACCAGATACCACATTTCTGAGCCCCTGTGGGACTTTTTGTGTGTCAAGGACCAACAAAAATGAAAAAAACATACAATAAAATAAAAAATCCCACGGACAGACAAAAAATACCCACAAAGCCCAAAACAACAACAACAACAAAAACTAGCCAAAAACTGCATAAACTAGCTCAACACAATCATACACCCATAATAAAGATCTCTAGTGCTGCTTTTAGGGCATACTTTTCTGATCTAAGTGACAACTCATTGCCCACCAGTGACTAAAATAGTCCTTATGTGCTCTTAAGAAAACTTATAGACAGACATTGAAAAACACAATCCCTTTAGGAAAAAAAAATAAATCTATTGTTAAGGAACAAGAAATGTCAACAATTTCGATTTCAAGAACATTCACGTGTTCGCTCGGAGGAAGAAAGTCCCCAACTTTCCCAGCGCTGGCAGCAGCAGAGCCCAGTTCCAGCTCCGGCTCCTTCCTGCCCTGCAGCCCCCGGGCACAGCGCAGGTGCCGCAGACCCAGCGAGTCCCGCGGACACACGACGCTGCTCGGGAGGCCGAGGGCAGCCAGGGACCAGCCCCACGACAGTTCCGCAGCCCCAGCCCGCTGCCCGCCGGCCGNNCCCGTCCCGTCCCCCAGCCCCGTTCCCGCTCACCCGCGGGGAGCCGGCACAGCCGCGCCGCCCGTCCGCCCGCAGCCAGCGCCACTCGGCCGCGGCCCGCGGGAAATCCCGGGGGCGGGGAAGGGCGCAGGTAGCACCGCCCGCCCCTGGCCGAGGGCGGGGGACCGGGGCGGCCCCGGCCGCGGTTTCTATTTCGGTTTCCCGGCAGGCGGAGGGACAGCGCCGGCCCGGCCGTAACCCTGGCGAGCGCTCGGTTCCTGCCCGCTCCTACCGCCCCCATGTTCCCCTGCGCACCTAGAGGGGATCCACCAGCTCCCTACATACACCAAGTTTAAGCGTTGTCTGAACCAAACTTCAGCTGGAACTTAGGACAACAATGTGGCCAATTTGTTAGTAGCAGTAAGATTAAAATACCCCAGATGACACGGTAACGTGTTTGGCAATTGCTAAAATTGGTCAGGACTGCTTTTTATTTCTCACCCCAAAGGCAATCTCTTGCAGAACTGTGCTGTCCTGACAGCTCCCCTTCAGTCAGTTCGGTTTTAAAGACACAAGTAGCACCTTCACCAAAAGCTGCCACAGCACTAGGAGCAGATGAGTTGAACCTGTCTCAAGGTACCAAAAGACACAAGAGGATTTCCTGTTTATTCTCCGCAGAATAATGACTATCTGCTTGGCAAAACTTTCATTACAAAGTTTCAGAACAAACATTCACCGTTGGCTACAGTGTTTATTATTCATACAACTCCTTTTCTGTGTGTATTATCCGGACACACCGACTTCCTTGTTTAAAGCTTGCTACCTCTCCTATATTCAAAATTGTCCAACGTATGTCACAAATGACATTCTGAAATGTGCAGGGATTTATGCTCACTACAGGATTTTCTTTCCCTTAGCATAGTAACTATATATATGTGGAAAAACTGCTAGCAGGGTTAACCTTTGCTCACACATAGTGTCTTCTCCAGACTATACAGATGATAAATACATTGGCAAGCCTCCATAACAAAGAAGACACCTATTTCTTTGAGTTTTACCTTGTTCAGTTGCACTACCCAGTGCATTTGCTAAAAATCGTCTGTGAAAAAAAAGGCAAGAAAGCGGAAAGAAAGACAAACGAGAGGAAGACAATTAAGGGGACTGAGGCTATTGGAGAGGCCAGGCCAAGGAAAGGGTGTAATTGGCAGCACCTTGAAAGTGGGAGGTTAAGGAGGCTGAGTAACACATCCCTAACACGCAGCAGCTCTCACGCTAGGGTACTTTAGGTATCCTGTTTCAGGAACTTGCTTATGTTCTTAGTTTTCCCGAACCCACAATTAATTTTAATGAAACCATTTTCTTTTTTTAGACTGACTTCAAAGGGGGAAAGAGGAGGAGTTTCTCTCTCCACATCAATGAATTTAGGCAGGACAAGTCATAGGATTCCAGAAGAAACTCGCCACAGGGAGGTGGAGGAAATGCAAGTTTCTTCTCTGTGGTATGCATACGTAGGATATAAATTGAAATGCTGTATTTTAAAAGCAATCTACTCTCTGTCTTAATCATCATCCTGGGATACAAACCCAAGATAATTAGGTCACAGCAGTTATTTACAGGCCTTGACTTAGTAGGAGTATATAGAGCTCTGCAGTGAAGACCTACTAACACATAAAGTAGCCACATGGTCCCTAACATACACTACAGGTGCACCCACAAGTTTTACATAAATTAGTTTTTAAATACTAAAGACAATTACGTTTTCTTCAGTCCATACCTGGGAAACCATGCTGCAGGCCAATGGCTACTTGCTGGGCACCCTGCAGCTCTCTGCCCCAACCATTGCATTTTTGATCTCCAACATGAGACTAGACAAACAATCACAGAATCAATTAAGCTGGAAAAGACCTCTGAGATCGAGTCCAATCTATGACTGAACATTAAGTGCCATGTTGAGTCTTTCCTGCTTGCCTGGGAGAAGAGACTGACCCCCACCTGGCTACAATCTCCTTTCAGGCAGTTGTAGAGAGTGATAAAGTCACCCCTGAGCCTCCTCCAGCCTAAACAACTCCACCTCTCTCAGTTGTTCCTCACAGGAATTACTCTCTAGACTCTTCCCTTGTTGCCCATTTCTGGACTCGCTCCAGCACCTCAATGTCCTTTCTGGATTGAGGGGCTCAGAACTGGACACAGTACTCAAGGTGTGGCCTCACCAGTGCCAGCTACTGGAGGTGAATCACTTCCCTATTCCTGCTGGCCACACTATTTCTGACACAGGCCACATGGTTTACTTCATCTTCCTAGGTAGTCAGTCTGCCAAAATCTCCATCATCCTGGCCATTGTACCCTTCAGGGTACAGCCCTTGGCTGGCGGGGCTCATGCAGAGGGTGACAGCCAGCCCTGCCCTGGGCTGCTGGATGCTTCCTTGCATGGTCCAGGCAGCTGCTCCCAGCCCACACCTTGGGCTTGACCTGGGAAGCTCACAGAATATCCTGAGATGGAAGGGATCCACAAGGATCATTGAAGCCCAGCTGCTGGCCCTGCACAGGATAGCCCCAAGAACAACACTTGTCCCAAGGCTTTTCCAACTCCATCAGGTTTGGTGCTGTGACCGATTCCCTGGGGAACCTGTTCCAGTGCCCAGCAACCCTCTGGGTGAAGAACATTTTCCTAATATCCAGCCTTAATTTTCTCCTGACACAGGCTCATGCCACTTCCTCAGGTCCTGTCACTGGTCACTAGAGGAAGAGATCAGTGTCAGCTTCTCGCAAGGAAGCTGTAGACTGTGATGAGGTTTCCCCCAAGTCTCCTCCAGGCTGAAAAAGCCAAGTGTCCTCAGCTGCTCCTCGTACTGCTCCTCTAGACCCTTCACTGCCCTCACTGCCCTCCTTTGGACGCTCTCTAATACCATTGCATCCTTCTTACATCGCGGTGCCCAAACTGCACACAGGACTCAAGGTGAGGCCGCCCCAGTGCAGAGCAGAGCGGGACAATACCCTCCCTCGCCCGAACGGCGATGCTTTGCCCAGTGCCCCCGCAGAACACGGCTGTCCCTCCTGGCTGCCAGGGCACTGCTGACAGCTCCGTTTGTTCCCCCTGCCCGCAGCAGGCAGCTGCCGGCCCCTGGGGCTGGCCCGGGCCGGCCGGGAAGGGCCGCCCCCTCCCGCNGGGGAAGGTAGGAGGGGGTCTGCGGGGCCGGGCGGCACGGGGGGCTGTGCCGGGGGGCGGCGGCCGGTCGCGCTGGGCGCCGGGAGGGGCGCGGGGCCGATGCCAAAGGCCCGGGCCTCGAGCAGCTCCGCGGGGCCCGGGCTGTGCCCTCCCGGTGCAGCAATCGCAGCTCCCAGGCCTGTGCTCGTGTCCGTGTTTCACAGCTCGGGCGATTGAGCTTTTGAAGAGAAGAGGCTTGCCGGCGATATCACCGCGTTTTCTCAAAGCCAGCAAGGCTTTTACTCTTCTTGTCCTTGTGCTGACAGATGTGTAGCAATCCACTTCGGATTAAGAAACAATTCCAGGTTCCAGTTAATCATTGTTTTGCTGCATAACTCTGGATCGTCAGTCTCACCTGCTTTGCTGCGTGGCTCTGTCAATGTTTTATGAGCATCAGCACGCAGCGAGCACCGTGTGGAGGACAGGAGTGTTTCTTGCAGCACGTTTGTCATCTTCATAAAGTGTTCCATTTATTAAATGATGAAAAATGCTATATAAAGCTAAGCCATTGAAACAACTACTTCAGTTATTATTTACAAGCCTCTGTGAGAGCTCAATAAACTTGTAAAATAAAAGATTTTTGAAAAATAACACTCACAAGTATCATTACATAACAGTTAAGATTTTCTTGAGGCCACAGTATCCCATGGATTCCTCAAAATTAAAAACACAGAATAAAGAATTCTCTGTTAAATTTTCCTATGGCAGAGATTTGCTACTGGGAAATGATTCCCAGCTTCCCAGTTGGAATGATATTATTGACATGTAGCAGGATCACAGGCTCTGCTGGTGTGATGTGGTCAATGGCTTAGTTTGAAAATTATGCAGGGAAGTGACTGTAATTTCACATTTGGGGCATGGCCCCTTTGCCTGTGTGCAGGGAAGAAAAATGTTTCTGTGTTTGAGGATGTTGAGCATGTCTTGATTCCATGTCAGTTCTGCAGGCTGTCACCAGCAGCACAGACTGCCACTAGTGCGGTGAGATACAACTGATCTGTGGGTTTATTGTAGTGGAGTAGATGAAAGTGCATTATTACATGAAAACTTTGAGTAGGAGTTTATTGTAAAGGAAGGTGCTGAGTTGTAAAAATAGCAAGTGTTGAATTGTTCCGAAGGTGAAAGTGCTGGGTTTGTGGTAGCAGATCTTTTTAGTGCAGCTTGCCAAAGGTCTGCCTCATGGCCTAGCTGCCGTTTCCAGACTCCTGTGTGTGTGCAAATTAAAGAACAAAGATGCCTTGTATCATCAAGCTTCTGTGGCATCAAGGAAAGTCAGTATTGTTTTCATTCTACACTTCCTACTCCTTGTTATTACAAATTTATGGATTTGTGAGAGAAATGCACTTGTATTTCAGTCTTTTATTGATTCTTCATTGTTTTGCTGTCACTGTCTTGGAGAACCAAAACAAACCTTTGTTCAGTTGATCAATTCAGAGGACAAGAGTAACTGCACTAAAATCAGTTTTACATCTTTCTCTTTCTGTGGAAAAACCTTGATGATCATTTCTTCTTGCAGATGCTGAAGTCAGTACCAGAAAGAAGACATTCTCTGAGGTCCAAAGAGAGCGTCTGGATCAGGCTGAACGGACTGTTTTAATTAAGTGCCCACCAAAACTGAATGAAAAAAAATTATTGCAGTATTTATCCACTCATGGAAATGTAAAGAGTCATTTCTTTTTTGAAAATCGTGTAAGTAACAATGTAAACTGAAATCTAGACTTGGCTAAGAAGGAATACCGGCATTTGGTCAAGGCCTCATACGTGAAAGTTAAGCAAATGATATATAATTAGTGTATTAAATCAGTTTTTATCTGTGCTAAATCTGTTTTTATCTAGTTGCTGAGCAGCAGATTTTTATTCAGAAGTCAGCTAAGCAACCCTTCTAAGCCATAGCCAGCAACCTATTTGGCAATGAATCTTTGAAACTTTTGCATAGCACAGTTCAGTGTTCAAATCATAGAGATAACTTTTTTAATGTATTTCTTCAGCATTTCAGCTGTGAAGGTAAATGAATTTCAGAACTTTTTGTTTAGTGCTTACTGCCAAGAATGGTACATCTTAAATCTTTCTAACCTCTTTTGTGTCTAAAACGTGTTGAGATACAGAACGTAGCATTCAGCTTCAGGGCTGTCATGCTAAACTCTCAGTGCTCCCAGGAACACCTGAGTAACATCAGTACAATCAGTTCAAGGCTTTTGTACATTTATCTAACCCTGTCTTTCCATTCTTAATTTTCTAGGGCATCAATGCTTTAATAGAATTTTCAGAAAAGAGCAGTATAGCTTCACTGCAAGACGCTGTTGGAATCCCAAATGCTGCAGAGCATCATGTTGTCCCTTTTAAATCAAGACTTTTTACTTTCACACTGAAAAACCCAGGGAGTCAATCTGCTGAAGAGGCACCACTTCACCTCTCTCCTCAGTGTCACATTCCAGTGACAGACCTTATTCAAAAGCTTTGTCTTGCAGACAGTGTAAGTAGAGGTTTTTCTAGATCTCTCTCAATTAATAAAGAACCATCTTCATTTCAGATTGCACGTGGTCATGTGAAAGTTATAAAGCGATTTATTTCTATTAAAAAAAGTAACTCACATTAGGATTTTACATGAATAGTTCTACATTGAAACAAATAGTTAAAATTAGTAATTTTAATTGTAAAAATAATTTTTCTGTATGAAGGAAACCGGTTTGAAATTTTTAAAAATATTTTTCTAATTGCAGTGATATTAAGTAGATGAAAATACATGTTAACATATAGAAGATGAGTTTTTGTATGTTTACAGTGTTAATTTTCTGAACTAGATAAGCAGTCAGATGTACCTGCTACTGAATGAGTATCAGCTTACAGAAGAAAATATCAAGCTCCGATTTCTCGCCTGTTCTTTGGTACGGGATTTTGCACGTGCATATTTTCCAGACAGCACAGTAAAGCCATTTGGCTCTTCAGTCAACACCTTTGGCAAACTGGGATGTGATGTGGACATGTTTCTGGACTTCCATGATACGCAAGTGCCTGCTACAAAAATGGTAAGTTTATGCTGTAAGTCTTCAATTTGTTAGATTTCTTCAACAGTTCATTTGCTGTTTCGTACGCAGGAGCCAGTTAATTTAGGTTTTCCATGAGTTCATGCTATAGACTCTGAATGTTGGGATTTGAAGACTGAAAATTGGCTGTGACATGGAGATCTTCCTTGCAATAGGAAGAAAATGATTTGGAGTTTATGCAAACTTTGTACTGTTAGGGTAAATTTCACTATCAAAAAACCCTCATCTTTCAAAATTATTTGGCAGAGTCAGACCTTCCCATGCCACTGTTGCATTTCTTCTCTGGAACTGCTGGGCCTCATATCCATGCTCTGTTAAACATTGGCTTTGGGTTTTAGGGTGTTCCATGTTCTAAAGCATAGTAAGTTTGTGCATGTGTGCACACGTGCATTTTGAGAGGGTTCTTTTCCTTAGCTTAAAGAGTTGACTTTATGCTCCAGGAAAGTTACTGGATTATGTACAGTTTTTGACCATAGATACGGCATTGTTAACACATGGGTAGTTTGGGAGATTAGTGAATGATTTAAAACAGAGATCTGATATTTTTAGAGTAGCAGTTTCTGTTAAAACAGTTATGCTTCATGCTTAGGTTACTGTATCAATTTGTGCAAAAGTAACAGTTTACCTACATTTGCGGGTTTGGGCAACATGGCAAGAACAGTGGAAGAACAGCAGGACTGGGGCACTGCATCAGTATTTCCTTCCCCCTAGTTAGCACTAAAGCTGTACATGAAGCTTCTATCAATTATTAAGAGTATCTGCTTCATCACTGCAAAAAGGTCTTCATGCAGCTTCTGAAAGGTGTTGAGCTGCTGTGTATAAAGGCCCGTTGTGGTTTTTGTCACAAACATAAATATTCAAACACAAGCCCATCTATATGATGGCCAAGTCCCCATCTTTTCCTTTCCTGTTACCTGCCTAACTGTCGAATAGTTACAGGCTCCTTTCACTTTGAGCCAGCCCTACTGTAGCATGCAGCTACACAGCCAGATGAGATTAGGGACTCTGTCCTGGCCTGTTCCAACACACGTGCTGACCGGAGAGCTGTTGGCAGAAGGAGAGCAGGAACAGTCACCTTGGTGATTGCCAGAGTGACTCAGAAATTCAGCACCTAAAGTGAGTTTATGGGAAAGGTTGTAAGGTCCATAACTTCTGAATTGTTTCACCTGTTGCATATTTTCTTTGCATCAATCTGGTGACAACAAAAGTGACCTCCTGTGTGTCTCAGCTGGCGAGTTAGGTCACTGTAATGCTGTTTGCATAGTAAGTGTTCACCCATGACATGCTCCAAGGGGGAGGATAAATCAGTGTCAAGTGTTGGATTAGCAATCAGAATGAGCTGAGGCTTAAAAACACAGAGAGACCATAAAGAGAACAGATATTTCATAGGTATGAAGTTATTTTACTGAGGTAGAACCTACAAATACAGCAAATCGAGCCACAAAGATCTACAGGATAATTAATTTCTGATGTTGCTAGAATATTTCTTCATGGTATTTTTTTTATGCCAGAAAAACTATATGATGTGAAGGAATTATTTTAAGTCTTACAGAAGCTTATCTTAAATTTGAAAGGTTGAGTAATTTGCATGCTAATTTTTTTTACTTTTTTTAAATGGAAAAGACATTTTCTTTTGCACTACTAGGTGATTCACTAATAATTCACTGTTCATTGCTGAAATAGAATTACTGGTGGTTTGAAATTAACAGTAGTTTGGTTGTGTTTTACCCATCTTTAATCATATGCTTCTCTTTTGCTCTGTTGGGAATTCCAAAATTACTTGGTTTTGCCAATAGTGAGACATAGTAGTATTATACCTTCATTTGAACAAGTAACTTTACAGTGAGTCGATCACTATTAACCTGGAAAAATTGAATCACCGAAAAAGAATATAAAAGTGAAAGCAATATGTTTTTGTCTATTTTAGGTGCTGTGGATTACTTTGAATAATTCTTCCCTTTCGGTCTGTAGTTGTACAAACTCCTTTGCAAATGGTTGTAGTCTTTCAGAAGTATTTTTCAATGTCTCTTTTTTTCTAGAACTAACACATTGCTTTTAAAATTCTCTGTTAGAAAAAAGGTCCCTTTGAAATGGAGTTTCAGATGAAAAGGTTACCATCTGAAAGACTAGCAACACAGAGGATTCTTTCTGTGATTGGCGATTGCCTTGATAATTTTGGTCCTGGATGTGTGAGTGTACAGAAGATACTCAATGCTCGCTGCCCTCTGGTGAAATTTGCCCATCAACCAACAGGATTCCTGTGTGATCTGTCAGTGAGCAACAGGTGAGACCTGCTTTAAAAAGTTTAGGAAGAATCACAAATGTTCTGAAAACCTGCAATGACAACTGTTTAGTCTGCTCCTTTCTGTGTTCTCAACAAATGTGAATGTTGGCTCTGAAAGTAGAAAGGGTATTTTTTAACTTCTAGAGCTTAGGTTTTGGTATGCTTAAGTTATCTTTCTCCAGCATGGAAAATACTTTCCAGCTGAAACTGAAGACTTGAAAACCAGTCTACACCGTAAGGTTGGTTTATAAAGAATTGAATGAAGGCAGTCAGCGTTCTTTAGCTTCAGTACCCTTCATGTATATGGGCGTATGCACAGCCTTCTTTGATTGCTTTTCAGATTAAGCAGCTCTGGAGCGTTCATTTTTAGTGATTTGGCCTCCAGCTGTTTTGGCGCCCTTTTCTTTTTCTTGAGGGCCCGCGTACCCCTGTTTGCCGGGAGGATCCCTGGGGTGCCGCGGCACCGCCCTGCCCGCTGGGGCGGCAGCGCCCGCCAGGGGGCGCCCCCTGCCCGGCACGGCCCCTCAGGGCCCCGCTCGCCCCCCAGCGAAGCGCGGGAATGTTTTCCATAGGAAATACCCTCCTTAGCACAGAGCCCGGGAACGGCACCGAACTGAACCGCTCACCCTTTCACTGTCGTTAGGGAGCGTGAAAACACAAGAGATTATCTCTCGGAATACTTACGATACGACTTCCAGTGCAGTTCTGTGATTTGTCTGCAATCTGATCCTACACTCACTTTTCTAAGTTACCCAGAGTTCTGTTTCAGAATATGCAGGAGTTGTTAAGGCAGTACTGAGCAAATATCTTGCGATACAATTACTTTCCTATATACAGCTGCAGTTCTTGTAATTCACTGCTGATGGTTTGGCTGGTTGGCACCACGTGTCTTGTCTTGTTACCATTTGGAGTAACAACAAGCCTTTGTGGACACCGTAAAGCACCTCACAGTTGAAATTCCAGAAGTCCAGTCCAGGTGTTACAAAATGTTTACTTAGTAAACATCCCCAGCACTAAATTTTTAGAAGAATTCGCTGCAAGTTTTGGAATAAAATCTCCTTAACTATAGTTCAGTGAGCACTTCAAGCCAAAACTGAATCAAAGTAAGTTTTACTCTTACACCATGTTTCCATTTTTTCCCTACTTTTTCCTGCCCTCCCTTTTGTACACTGCATAAATATTTGTATAACAATGTGATAAAGCAGATCAAAAACCGACCCATCTGAAAACTTTAATCCCTCCAGATTAGTTGTTTTTTTCAGCAGGAGCACTCAGTAATGATTTAAAAATTACAGAGTTGACTTGGCTTGCAGGTTTCTTTGTGTCTCTGCACTTAGTGTATTTTTCAGTTTTATTACTCTTAAGATGAAAGTTGTAAAAGAAGTTCTAATTGTATTTTTATTATATATTAAGATAGGTATATTATCTAATGTACCTCAGAGCAATTGTGGCTAAATTACGTTTTTTCACCTCAATTCTGCATCATTTGACTGCTGAGTGCTTGATGCTTGTTTTTTGGTTTTGTTTATTTTTCTTTTCTCCCACTGAGATGTGGAACAAGGAAACAGGAAATAGTGCAAATGCAGTGTTATTATCTACCCAAAACTGTACCTTTCTTACTCTGGAAAGCTACCAGGTATTTCATCCTGGATAATTTCAGGCATTCCAACCCAAACTATTCTATGATTCTCTTCTATTTTTTAAAACGCATAAAAGTTCCTGGTATGACTGCATTCTCCTCTTAGAATGAACACTGAACACTGTGTCTGATGCTTCACAATTCTGTCATCATATACATGTCTTTTACATTTCCTTTCTCCTTCAGCATTGCTATAAGGAGTTCAGAACTCCTGTACATCTATGGCTGCCTGGATTCCCGGGTACGAGCGCTGGTGTTCACTGTACGGTGCTGGGCCCGCGTTCATGGCCTTACAAACAGTGCTCCTGGTACTTGGATTACGAACTTCTCTTTGACCATGATGGTCATGTTTTTCCTGCAGAAGAGATCACCACCTATCATTCCAACACTAGACCAACTTAAAGAACTGGCAGGTAAAGACAGCTGTTTCTATGTTTATTGCAGTTTATTGTTTATTTCACATTTGTTTTCTCTAAAGTGATAAACCTAAGCCATTTCTTTATGTTCTCAGCTACTAATGGATATTATGTGTGCCTTAAGTTTGAGGCACACAGGTTTTGCAGGTATTTTTGGTGAAAATAATGCATTTTTAAAGGCAAAATAAATTAATTTCCAGTACAATACTAAATTCTGTTTAGAGGGGTTAGACTAATTCTGTGACCTAGATAATGAAAAATAATTTTTTTGTTCAGTGCTCCTATGATGTATTTTTTTTATTATTTTTGTTTTTAGAAGACTTGCAGAGTCTCAAATGTCTCTGCAGTTAAGGATTTTGTGCATATTGATATGTTATTGTTTTATAGATACCAAATGTTTAAAATAAAGGCTGTATTTTCTCCTCACAATTTGTAATATCTTCGAGACTCTTCAGGCCATCTGCAAATACTTCTTGTATCTCTGAAAACAAGCTGTTCTGGCTGTTCCTTGCACAGCTTTCAGGGTGTATTATCTTCACTGAATCTTATGAAAGCAGAGAATGACACTTCAAGGCCTTGATTCCTTACTCATGCCTTCTGCTTATTGACATGCTTCCTTGGAAGCTTTGTGTGTTTTCAGTGGAGAAAAAGGTCTGTGATCAGTTGCTTTAAAATAATTTTAAATGTCCGCATCAGAATGCTGTAGAATTTTTTTAAACATAAAACACTTGTTCTGAGATTTTACAAGAAGGTTCCATATTCTCTGAAGTTTTCCAGAAAAAAAGCCAGTGGACACCCTGGGTCTGATTTTTTTAGAACTCTCATATAGGTATTAACTACAGAGATTTGTGGTCTTTAGCATATAGTACAGCCCTTTATGCAGAGCTGCCAGGTTTGTTACTTACTTAAAAGGAGTAATCTCAGAGATACACAGATGTTATATACCTTAGTCCTGTACGCTTTTGAAGATATGCCTTTTGCTCATGATTCTTTTCTTTTGCCTGTCTGTAGACATTTTGCTTTTAAATCTGTTACTATTTAAGTTGAATTTTAACCTGAAAGTTCATTTGTGATCTCCTGATTTGATTTATATGATTTCAGTCATGTCTGCTACTTGAATTTTGTTAAATACAATGGCATTTTATTGTTTACTACTTCAAAATATACCCAAAATTCTTCTTTCAGATGCAAAAGACAAGCATATAATTGGAGGATATGATTGCTCATTTGTTAGTGATTTAAGGAAGATTAAACCTACAAAAAATACGGAAACACTTGGTAGGTAAATCTTCATCATTTTTTTTTATGAGCATATTAAAAATAAACTTTTCCTTAATGTTGATGTTGATCCTTGTTTTTCTTTCCCTTAGATGTATTGTTGGGTGAGTTTTTTGAATATTATGGAAACTTTGATTTCAGAAGGAATTCCATAAATCTTCGAAAGGTAAATGAATTTTAATTGCTCATCATTGGCAATTGAATCTCTCTGTGTGCCACTTGACAAACTACATATGCTAAGCAACAATTCCTCTCATTTTTAATAAAAGTACATTTATCCAGAAGCTGAGTTCTTTCTGTGAAGGAAGAGTGTTTTCCTCCTAGAGCCTTAATGACTTCCAGTACCGTTAGGAACATTTACAGTGTCATTACTTGGATATGTTGGAAAGTACAAACTGATATTAAGCCTGTATGATTTTACTTGAAAGTCCTGTAGTAAAAGTGGCAGTTTTAAAAAGTCAAAGCTATTTTGCTTCGAGAGGAAACCTTCTAAAATGTTATGATGTATGTCGTAGCAAAATTCTGTGACAAACCTGTACACCAACAGGATTTGCATTTAAAATTGGGAGTCCAGACCCAAACAGAGTCTGCATTAAAACTTACAGCTGAGTTCTGGGTTTGCTTTTGACACTTGGGTTTTCCACTGCAGTTTGTATCAGCCTCCAGTAACTATACAAACAACTCAGTAAGCAGGACATAACATGATCGTTCTGTGCCAGCACTTTAGTTTGCTGTACATGCCTAAGTCATCTTATTTATTGATCCATGTGTGCGTTCATCCAAGTATAGTAGAAATACCTAAAAATATAACTCACAGCTGTTCCTGCTGGGCTGCTTCCAGGATGGGGCTTTCAGTGCTGTGTTGCTCTGTGGACACTCGTTTGTGTTCTGTTTCCTGTTTGGACACTATGGATCACTGGCATAAGAGCTCTTCTTGCTGCTGCAAGTTGATCCTAGAAATTGATTCATTAAGGTGGAGAACTTCTGTTTGCCACTAAGCTTTAAAAACATGAGCAAAACCTCAATTTTGGAGCTATTCAGGTGCAATGTCTGTCCTGCTGCTGTTTTTCTGTTTAACTAGTAAGTCCCCTTGGTCCTGGGGGAAGAGTATGTAATGTACATAGACGTTTCCAGGACCAGCAGTAACTGGTGGGTTCCTGCTAGAGCTTGTGATAGAAGGTTTAAGAGGTTCTGGAATACAGAACAGGCAGCTAAGTAGCACTGATAAGCACTGAGATGGAAGCGCATTTAAACAGCAAACTACACAGTTATCAACTACATGCATCGTACAACACCAAGTACCCAAAGCGGCCCATAACCTGAATAGCTCTGTGCTTATAAGACAGACTGAATGGGGAGGAATTTCAGCAAGGTAGTAATCTTTAGTTGTACCAGCTCTGTGAGCACTCTGGAATGAATGATTTGAATAGTTTCAGTGCTTGCAATTATTTATCATACTGGGCCGTGCAGGTTAATATGACACACTGGTGCTGCCCATACACAAATGGGAGGTTGCAATGGGTGAGGTCTGGTGTTTGTTGAAAGGCAAATGGGAGAATCATCAAAAAGACAGGTTCAGCTGCAGGTGTATGTTCTTTGTCTTGAAGGAAAGCTAAGCTGAATGTGGCAAGGAAAACCACCACTAAGGATTCAGAGAACAGGAGTCATACAGTCAGGTTGACAGGAAAACTTGATTAATAAGGACTGGGTGTTTTGCAAAATGTTCTCTAGTCAGTCAAAACATTTTTACTTTTAATGCTCATGTAATAAGTGATTTGTTATTTGCTCAGTCTGTAATGCACATATGCAAGTTTGGCTTTTTCTTTACACTGTCTGCAGGGAAAGGAAGTAAATAAACCTGAGTCGTCTCCTCTTTATATCTGGAATCCCTTTGAACAAGACCTTAATATCAGCAAGAATGTTAATCAGCCACAGCTGGAGAAATTTATAGCTATGGCCAGAGAAAGTGCCTGGATTTTACAGAAGGAAGATAAAACTCAGCAAATAATCAATAAAGAACCTTGGGGACTGGCAGCACTGCTGATACCATTTGGAAGAAGTAATTCCAGCAAGATGAAGAATAGGATGAAAGGAATAGGAAGTGAAACAATCAGAAGCCTCTTGGACTCTTTAAAGTTAAATAATGCAAACAGTCAACAAAAAGCAGTGGGAAAATGACTTTCAGCACAGAAACACAGTTGCTAATATTCTGTTTTAGGAATTGAATATGACATTCAGTCTGAAGAATATAACTTTTAATATTTCTATTATAGGGAGTGGAGAGTCAAATGATCCCCGTTTTTCATTGTGATGCTTTTTGTACAGGTCTGTTTTCTTTCTGTACATTTCTCTCCTCCTTACTCTGTGCTTTTCCATCTGCTTTATGAATGAAGAGTATTCAAATGCAAGTTTTACAGATACATTTTGGAAGTTGCCTTCAGGTGGGCACTCTTTAAAAAAAAAAAAAGACTGACAGGAGCAGCATGGGAAAAAGCCTTTAAGAATTCTGTTGGCTAACATACAAATTATATGCTAAATAAAAACTCAAGAAACAGTCACCTTTCATTGAAACCACAGTTTGAAAGAAGACGAGTGTGTTGGAACCATTGCTTCCAATCCAGTCATGTCGTGGAAGCCACTAAAACCGCAGTGCATGTATCTATTTTTGCAATTGTTTTCCATTCATGTAGATAGTGCCAAGACAAAATAAAGAGAATGGAATTAGATAGTAGAGTTTGCAGTTTCATAGTGTATTGCTCTCCAAGGTTAGTGCAACTGTTTCGTGTTGGAAAAATGGGTTTGCTCTTGTGTTTACCGCCCGATTTCAAATTTCTTTAGTCAACTCTCCTTTGTTTTCTGTATCTATAGAACTGGTCCCCACCCACACTTGGATATACACTTATGTTTCTCATTTTGCCTTCAGCTTCACTTTAAACCTCTATTTCAGGTTCAGGAAGGGCCTCTTGTATGCCCATCGTACTTCAGCATTCTCCTCAAAGTTGCTGCCTACTAGGTGACACCAAAGCCTTTCTGCAGAGGGATCTGTCCCATGCAGAGATTCATAGAGAATCCTGGATCATGCTGGAGTCCCAGTCTTGCCTTGCTTTTCAGATACTCAGCAGGATGGTGACTGCCTCCCTTCCAGAACAGTTGGGCCATCAGAGTTAATGCTTTTCATTGGCTTAAAACGTTGGGTGCTCTGCCTCTGGTTCTGTTCATCTGCCACAAAAAGGAGGCAAAAAAAGGAGGAAGGGGAAGAGCGGAGGGAAGGAAGGAAAAGGAAATGGAGAGCAGGCAAATGCCAGACTTTACAAGGGCATTTATGTGTATTTCACCTGTCCAATTTGAGAGCCACTCATACGTTAAACCTAAATGGCAATGGTGATAAATCCACAAACTGTTGTTCTTAACAGAAATTTTGTAGATTAAATTACTGTATTTAGATTATCATACAGCTGCAACATCAGTCTTTATGATTGCTGTTTCAGTTTCAATATTTTTAGATTCATGTTGCAGTTGTATATGATTTTTGAGTATAACTTTCCTTCTGGTTGTGTAGTCTAAAATCTTTTCCCTCCTGTATTATTCATTGGAAATGCTGTAGGCAGTAATGCATACTTCCAAAATACTTGGAAAAACTGGGAAAGGAAAAGTAGTTGCCAGCAGATGACAAACTTTCAGATTAATTCCATATTAGTTTATTTAGAGTTTAAAATAACATTCAAATATGTCTTGTTTCCGCTTAATAAATGTTTTCTCACATAATGACATAGTTATTATCCTGGTCACTAAAATTAATTCTTATATTGACTTCTTCAAGACTGAGTCTTGAATTTGAAACTTAGTTTTCTACCTAAATCCTGATATTAGAGCTTCTTTTTGGAGGCTAATATGAAGTTTATTGTAACTTGTTATTGGTGCTAACTTAAAGCCTTTGATAGCAAGCTTGGCACAGATGCTGTAAGGAGCCCATTGTTACCTTAATCTTTACAGGACCTTTGCAGTACATTTCCTGCTGTTTACCCAGCAAGAGACTGTGAAGCCTTTTGAAGATTAGGGCAGTACTCGAGTACTTAAAAGTTTTCTTTTTTTCTAGATAAACCAAGTGGGTAAGGGTGCAATAATAAGAAAATGGGTTACCAGAGACAAAAGCAGGCTGCGCAACTGTGGCAGTGTTTACCTACTTGCATTATATTCACAGTGATCCACTGGTACGGGTAGGAGAGATTTTATGAATTTTGACACAAAGATCCAGGACACTTGTAGACAAATAGCAATAAATGGTATATTCTGATTATGTGGTTGAGCCATGCTGAAGCACAGCCTTCATTTGTAAAGGACTGTAGATGTTCAAGCTCTTGGTATTCCTTAAAAGGCAGGGCAGGACATGGTTACTGTACGTGCAGTGCCTTTCAGTATCACTTTTCTGTTTAGACTCCTGTCCCTTTTGGGAGTAGTTCTGAACTCTTATCATGGCTGTAGGCCAATTGCTGAAAAGAGGAAAAAGAAGTCAAAAGCAGTGTTGAAAATAGGGAATGCACAGGTAATTTTTTCAGATGTGTGCAAGTCCAAGGGGCTGGAGACCAGGGAGCTTCTGACTGAAACCTAGAGGCTTTGAGTATCAGCTCTCATTGATGATGTAAATAAGCCCAGTGGACAGCTTTCTCAGAGGAGGCTGGAGATGGAGATGGAGGGCTAAACGTGAGATTGCCTAGAGCATGAGCTGTGTAAGGGAGAAGAGCTGAGTGATGCTGGTGGAACTGAAGCCACCTGTGGGAACAGAACCAGACGAGAACCAAGATTTGAAGGGGTGTATTTTTCAATCAAGAGAGAAGGTGTGATTCTTATTTCCTGAAGGCAGCAGTCTTACATGGAAGATAGAAACGATCAATATGGTTCTGTCAGTGAAAAAAAATGGTTGGATATTTGTCAAGAAAGGATTATTGTGGCCTGGATTTGGGAGCTTGTTCACATGTAAACAATGTCTCTGCAAGAGTGAGACTGTAAATTTTGATTACTTCTCAAACTTGGTGTTGATAAGCTGTATTGTATGGTGAGGCTGTAGGGGAAGTCACTTGTAAGAAACATCAGTGAATTAAACACATTTTTGCCCTTCTGCCCCTTTCCCCTGCTGGGAATATCCTTTTGGTGCAGTTTCTCATTTCTTGGCTCTTAAATGGTTAGGGAAACTGAAAACGTTCAGAAGTTCCTTGCCCTGAGAAAACGCACTTTGGGACTTCAAGTTAACATTTGTTGCCAGAGATTTTTATTTCCCTAGATGTTTGATGCTAACAAGTATTGCAGGAATAGGTTCTGCTGTAACTGCCACTGCTCCATCATTCCTCTATAACTTCTTGGAAATCTGAAGCCTTGGCCTACAGTTGACTGCTGGGTGAGCACCTGTGTGTTATGCTCGTGGTGAAGACAGTCACAAAACAGACTTCTTGGCTGATAGCAAATGCTCTATTTGTCTGCCTCAGTTTCAAAACTATAGTTTCTGTCCTTTAGACTTTGAATCACAGCATAATTCAGGTTGGGAGAAACCTCTGGACTTAGTCCTGCTGCCTTTTTAAGCAGTATGAGCTGTGAGACCAGGATTTTCATCTAGTCAGGCCTTGAAAATCTCCAAGGATGGAGACTGCACAGCCTCTCCAGACAACCAGTGCTCATCTGTGCTCATCACTTTGATGGGCTGGGCTGTAACACACTGCCACATCCTTGTCACTCTTACTGGCTTATTTTCTGATCCTGACACATGCTCTTAATCAGACTGCTCTCCATTACAAATTTTCAAGCTGCTGCTTCATGTAGAAAGCCCCC
The DNA here is from genome assembly GCA_013399895.1 of Serilophus lunatus. Classification (NCBI taxonomy): domain Eukaryota; kingdom Metazoa; phylum Chordata; class Aves; order Passeriformes; family Eurylaimidae; genus Serilophus; species Serilophus lunatus. The sequence continues at coordinate 291,904 of VXBA01001379.1, forward strand.
CGAGTCTTCCATTTTTTCCCTGTCTTTCTAGAGGAGCATCCAACATAGTGCTCACACCACATGCGAGCCCTCCGACCATAGCTCTTACACCAACAGTGCTGTAGATGCAGCACAAGGATCTCTAGTTCCTCCTGCTGCCACACATTTGTATCTGTACATTTGAGGTTGTTACTTGATCATAATTTTTTACTTTTCTTGAGGTCCCTTTTGTTCCTGTCACGCTGTATCCTTTCTCTCAATCCGTGTCCACAAGCTTCCTGGTGTAACTGGGGGTTATGATTGTCCTCCCTTGTTTTTCTGGCTGAATGCCTTGATATGGCCACTGCACATATCCAGCTTACAAAGTCCTCATGACATTCAAATCCTGACTAAAAATTAATTTCTAAAAGGCTCTGCAGGAAAATAAGAGGCTGTGAGTACCAGACTGGTATGTTGTACTGGCAGAAAAGCCCCAGAAAATGCATTTGTGCTGCTCCTGGGGAGCGTGGTAGAAACATCCAAGGTAGCCTCAGCTCTGGTGGTGCAGCTGCAGAGAAGCACGTAACACCATGTAGAGATCCTTGTAGAGGTGCACATAACACTTTTGGGTACAGTGCTACATCTCCAGGACCTTGTTGCTTCCACAACTGCACCACTGTGGTGTAGGATGCTGCTGCCTGGCAGAGGTTGTCCACCTGGCACCACATTTCTGGGTCTAGAGCAGCCTCTGGGTCAGCTGAACCTTGCTGTGCTCTGTGCTCATGCTGGGTCTGTGGTTGTTGAGGAATTGTGTTCTTAGAACAGCATGTCTTCAGTTTTTCAAATTTGTTTCTAAGTTCAATTTCTTTTCTACTCTCTAGCAGTGCGTGCTATGTTGTTGTTTAACAAAATTGTGTTCCTTTGGAAAAAGGAAAGGTAGACAAAGAACCTTAATTTAATATTTTCACCAACAAGCTAGTTAAAAGTCCATGCTAGGTTCAACTGAAGCAAGTTTAGGATTTCCAGCCTGGGCTGCTTTGGAGATAGGATGAATCAACAGTTAAGAAGTTTTTAAAAGTGAAATCATCCTGTTCTTTGGAAAGCCATCTCTTCCAAATGCTTTGCCTTGCTTATCACAAAATTACCACCAAGGTTCTCTTCTAGTACAAAATTCTTCTGAACGTCAGGAATAATTTGGAGTCTGTTTGTTTAAACAAGGGTCAGGATTTATACAAGGCTAACCTGTGCCTGGAAATAAAATCTGCTTCTCCATAAATCCTCTTAGTTGGAAGTCTTGATCCACTGCTTTTGCAGACCTGTTTCTCATATTTTCTTTATGCAGAGGATTGGCTTGCTTTCTTTTGCAGGACCTCCCTGCTTCTTTTCCCCCTCCCCACTGTCTTTTCATCATATCTCATTTATCTATCTGTAAAAAATAGTATTTCATTTGGCCCCTAGTATTTTGTGGAGCAATAGTGAATACAGCTGCATTCAAGAACAGGTAGTTTTTAAAATGTGGCTCTCACATTGCAATGTAACTTTATTTTTTTTTTTTTTTTTACTTCTTCACTTCTTGTGTAGATTGAGTCTCCATACTGCATTTCCAACGGATTGTAGAGGGATCAGTTAGCTGGACTTGATGTGCCTCACTTATATTGAGGATGTATTTTTGAGAAGGCTTTTAATTTAAGAGACATGTTTAACCCAGTCTGTAGTATCAGAAAGCAGAAGTTCCCTGCAAATTTTTTGAGAGTCACTTTACCCTTAAAGATTATTTCTGTTTTCCCTTGTTGTTATGGGGAAAACTATGTTCAATTTGTTTCACAGAATGGCTGCAGAGATAGGGTTCTGTTCCCATGCTGAGCTCTCTTGTGCATACAGATTTGTAGTCAATGTAAACAGTGCAGCCCTGTACAGGAATTTTGCATGGAACAACTCCCAGAATATGTCTTCTAGGTATTATCCTTGCAGCCCAACAGGGGAGGTAAAAGCCCCACAAATTACTAAGGCATAACCTCTAATTTTTGGTGCTGACTATGTGGGATGGAACAATTCCCATAATACTGTATTGCTTTTTCTCATGTTGAGCAGAGCAAAAACTGTTTTCCTGCAGAGAAAAGGTACATATGTTAGAATTTGGATTGCTGGGGTGAAAAGTATTTCTTAAATGCTTTCAGAATTTTTCCATTTTGAGTTGGTTTTCTAAAGTCCTTTTCTGGGAACTATTGCTAGAGATTTTCAGGATGAGAGCAAGAACTGGGAGTATGCACACAAGCTTTGTATTTCAGGTACTTAGACTAATTATCAAAAATAGTTATACAGGGGAAAGTAATACATGTAAAAATCTCGTAATAACAAGGAATACTGCCTTGTCTCTTTGAACCAGTTTTCCTGCCTTAATTTCTGTAGTCCTCCAGTGATGCACTACTTTTATAAAAGGATGGGATTTGGGATGTTATACTGAATGGAAACCACAGCATCTGACACGTGGGAGGGTGAGTATTTAGCCACTGCAGTAAATGAAAAAGAAGTGTTACTGACTCCATCATGAAATGAGATTCAAAGATTTTGTGACTTCAAAATTACAATATATATAATTGTTCTTTAGGTGATTTGTAATTCTTCCTTTTGAAAATTATCTTTGGACACCAATCAAAAGAGGGTTTGCTGTAATTACTTGTTATCTGAGCTTGCAAAGTAAGGTCTCATTTGAAATTACCGTGATCTGTTTTGTTGAGACACTAAAGGCCTTAGTGATTACAGTTCTGCTCTAAACCCCATGTTTAAGAGGTTTTACCTTGCAGTTGATTTAGGAATCTGGAATATTATAATTTTCAGTTATCCTGAAAATGCAAATGCTTACAGTTAGCAACAGACTTTTACATTCCTGCCACTTAGGCTGCTATGATTTTAGTTCCCCTTTTTACTGTAGACAATACTTTCAGTATTTGAAATGTCTCACAGCAATTAATTTTATATTTCTTCTATGAGATAAATAAGGAGGTAAAAGATGTCCTCTGTATTTGTTCAGTAAGTTGCTGTTCCATTGTGCTGTTGAAGTCTTTGATGAGATAAAGAAGAACATATTTGTTGCTTTCCTTCCTCAGATGCAGGCAGATATTTGTTGGATATTGAAATGAGGATGCATTTTGTAGTGCAGTGGTTTTGAACTGTTGATCTCTGAATGCCCCAGTGTCCAGGGAACTGTGTCTACAGAGCTCACCAAAGAAGCAAGAAAACAAAACCCTGAGAAAGTCAATATCATTGTCAGGCAGCTTCAACTCACCTAACAGACATTTTTAACTTTGGGGATTTTCCAAACAAAACAAAGGTCAAAGCAAATGCTGTCAAATCCTGGTTGGAGATGGAGCAGTTCTTGCCTTCCAACATCACTTTATGATTAATAATTTGTTTAATTAAATGGTAGTCTGTGAAGAGTACTTCTCTGTCAGTTACAGAACATGATTTCTAATGAAGAGAGAAGAAATAACATTTTGGATGCCTGACAAACTCTGAGACATATCTCTTAATGGGGAGAGAAGAATTTTTTTCTAGCTAGATATCTGAAGTTCCTGAACCCTGCCCTGGCAAAAAACTTGCCTCTTATCTTATAAATTATAAAGGGGGAATATGGGTGTCTCCATTTGTCTTGATTTAATTTTATCCCACATGTATAGGGTTACAAGTATGTGGCAGTTAGGCATAAGTGATAGGATTTTATGCTCCAAATGCTGGTAAGAGAGAAGCTTCAGATCACATAGGTTAATGCAGAATGATTCAAAGCCACCTAGTCCAAATATTCTACAATTTTTCAGACCCCACCCACCATTGCAGCGGAAGACTATAAATATTAACCACTGCCAGCTGCTCGCTCCTGGTAGGGGTGACTTCCCTTGGAGTTAATCTTTCTAAGTCGGTGGGGACCTTTAATTGCCAAGCCAGCCTAGGGACTTCTGAAGCTTGAGAAGATAAAGGACAGTTTGTCATCTCCATGCCCCACTCCTAGCAAGTTTTTTTCCTCCTGACTCTAGTTACAGCAGGACATATTGCTAAAATTCTCAAATGCAGAATGAGTGAACAATTATGCTGTAGCATGGCCATTTCTAGTCCTTGGGTTTGTGCAACTCGTGTATCAGGGGGTGTATGTGCACACATTTTTATCCAGCATCTATTCTGTTTTTCAAAAAAGATTGATGGGGTTTTTTGTTGTTGTTGTTGCTGTTGTCCCTGGAGTTTAATAAACTAGAGCTTTCAGAGTTGTGCTTCACTGATTCCCATGTTTGTCCTGGCAAAGAGCAAAATTCAAAACTGAGACTTTTTCTGCTGGGTGTTTTTCTTTTCTGCAATAAACACAAAATATGGTGTCATGAGAGCAGTAGGTGCAGGATTCAGCTGACACTTCCCAGCAGAAAAGTCTCCATCTTGCCAGGCCTTTGAGGAAACATGACAATGATTCATTTTGGTGATAACAGCAGGAACACAAGTCCAATTGTTTGCTATGTAGGTCAGAATGGGGTATGTTGGCATCTCTGTTTGCAGACTTTACAAAGATGTCTGGGAATGGGAAGCATGGCAGGAAAAAACCTATTCTGATATAACTTAAATTGTTCCCCTGATGGAAGCAGGCTATGAACAGTTTGCTGTCAAATGCTTGCTGTCTAGCTGGCAGAGCTGGACACTGTCTATATATGAGGAGGTTTAATTTTTCACATTAAACAGCTCGTTTACTCTTTAACCAAGCTCTGCAATTAAAGTCTGTGTCTGTGCCAAAGAGAAGGCCCTTACAAATACTCAGTCATGCTGTTCCAGTGTGTGTTCCTCATAGTAGTTAATGTACATGTAGATATTTAATGTACTTAAAAATCAGGGGAAATTGGCAGGTAACTTGGTTAGCTCAGAACTTTTCTTGCAGCCTTGTACCTTTTAATGTCTATGCTTCAGAAACTTGTCCACCAGTCAGTTTGGGTTTTGCCTGTTAGGTCAAAACGGGCTTTGGGGACAATTTTTTGTAACACATTACACCATTTTGCTGCACACCCCAATGCACATCATGCATGAAGATAACATGTCTTCTTGTAGGAGTCTACCAACTCTCCCCTGATGTCTCTTCCTTCCAGGAAAGCCTCTGATTATTGGAGTGAAGAACCAAGTTTTATCTCTTTCCCTGTGTGAGTGCTCCAAAAGAGGGCCCTGGAACTGCTTTTCCTTGGTAGATTTGGTTGGTAACATGCGCTCTTTGGACCAGCTGTGTCTGCCTGCGTGTGGCAGTGCAGACACCTCAGCTTCTCACTTCCAGTTTTGTCCCTCTGATCCTCCATTGCCATTATCTACATAAAAAGCAGCATTACTCTAATATTGATTTATAGCTAGGAGAGTCTGAGGCACCTTCCTATTTCGGGGAAAAGAACTCTTTCTCAAATGATGTATCTCCCTTAAACTGACTGTCAGCTTCTTCTCATACCAGTGGGAGAAATGTAGAATACCTTACAGCATTGTATTTAAGACAGACTTTGCAGCCAAAACCATACTTTTTTAGGTTCCACACCACACACATTCAAGGAAAAATATTCTCTCTTTGTCACATATCTTGAGAACTGAATAGATTTTTGAAGAAGTTGGAAGCAGTGTTCCAAGATCAGATCACGTACCCTTATTTTTATTTCTGGAAAGAAGGAAATAAATCCTAAGGGGTGGACATGATGTTGTCTAATGATCATGTTTTTTCTTGGCATGTTTATTAGCACAATGTGGACTTTTATGAGATTGTTCTCCTCCCTCTATCAGTCCTAACCATTTATAGCAATTACTTTCTCTGTGGTTCTGTAGATTATTGTCTCATTCAGGAAAGATACTGAGTCAGGTGTTAATAAGTTTGAAATAAAAATATGTGCAAATATTTTAAGTTGTCACACAATTCAGAAGGGAAGTGGGTGGTAACTGATATTTTTATTTCAGTCTCATCATAAGAATTTGATTGAATCTATTTTTTTATTGCTGGTGAGGCTTAGTTTAAAAAAAGAAAAGAAACAACAGGGAAATTCTGTCTACCTGCTGAAAGGTGAGATTTCTCTTCTAGCAGGGCTAAAGTCCTGGACACTGTTTGTGTAAGTATCTGTAGCTTAATGGCTTTCAAAAGGAATCCCTAGCTGAGGATTTTGATTGTCCTTATTATAAAGAAAGGCATGAAGAATAGTTATAGTAGGGATTTTGATTTCTGCTACTGCACTCTTACGTGAAATGCATACCAACAGAGAGCAGAGCACCATGTTCTGACAGAGGAGCATCTGTATGTAAATGAACTTGAATTTTCAACGGGCTCCAGCGTCGAATCACAGATCTTTTCGGCATCTTTGAAAATTCACTGAAAAAATCCATTACAGAGCAGTTTGTGCTGGGAAGAGGAAGCAGAGCATGTCTTCTGCTGAAGCATCATGCTGTGATGAATGGCCAGTAGGTCTGGTGAGCCAGTCGTCCATTCCAGCCCAGTCTTTGTTACTGTAAATAAGCCAGTGTATATCTCGAAGAATGGGAAGTCGTCCGGAAACTTGATCCAACTGATACAACAAATAGCTCAGTTGTTGCTGTGATAGAAGCATAGATGACTACTTCAAATGTTCAAACAATGGTGATATTTTTAATTAAACAAGTTATTATAACCTTGTTTAACACTGCCACTACAGTTCCTTGCTGAAATAAATGGAGAAAAAGGACTATAGATCATGGGATACATTCTAATCTTCCCATTGAAATATCTCTAACATTAGAATAAGAAGTAGCATGATAGGATGAATAAACATCTTTTGCTAAGTCTTTACCACAGATGCTTTGCTTGTCAGGCTTAAAGACTGTGTTTAAATTTAGATGGTGTAACATTTCTGTTATATTAGGTTATTTTTATATGCATATATTTAATGTATTAGTTTAAATAAAGCTACTTTTAAAAAGTGTTAGGTTGAGTCTCATTCCTATAAAAAGTAAGAAAAATGGGGTCCCCCTTGATTTTCTCAATTGGTGCTAAAGGTGCAGCTGAGAAGATGTTTAAAAGCCCCCCAACGTTCACAGCTGGATTTCTCAGCGGATGATGAATGTGTTCTTGTTCCTCTCTCACAGTTATAAGGAACGTTATACACATCTACAGGAAAGAATTTTTTTTGGCCATAGTTAATCAATGGAGTCGAGGAATTTTCCCATAATCAATAAAAGTAAAAATATTTGGATTAAATTCTGCTGTAGTCTAACCCAATACAATTTTTATCTACCAGAGACTCACTCTGGCTATACCACTTCATCCTCGAGTCAACAGCACAGGCTGAGACAAGAAGACATTGTGAGACACTAGATTTCCCCTTGACCCTGGAGAGAAACTTGTGCTACACCTTCATGAGTGACTTCAGGCTATCGCTGCTCCAAGGCAGCAGCTTTGCACACCCTTTGAGCTCAGGTTTGCACACCCTTCCTTTAGCTGAGTTTTACACATCCTTTTGCTGAGTTTGGCACCTTTTCGTCCGCGGCTGCCGCCAAGGGAGGTGCCGTCCCTTGTCCCTGCTCCCGCATTGCCCTCGGGCGCGGACAGACGTCCTGCACAGCAACAGCCGTGCTGTGATCACCCCGAGGAGAGGGGCCATGGAAGTGTCCCGGACACTGCTCGCATTCCCCTGCTCCTCTGTCTGCCCAATGAACACAGGAAGCTACAAATTTGTCTTTCTTCGGCTGTTTTGAGCTCTTGCAGCCTGTCAGCGGTAAATATCAGACCAGTTTCTAATAACTTATGTTCTCTTTATGCTGTCATCAGAAAAAGACTGACGTGGGCTTTATTCCTAAGGCAACCGCCCCCACCATCGCTGTACCATGCCCACACAGCATCCCGTGACGCAGAGAGCTCCTCGCCGCGCTGGGCTCCGCAGGCTGCGCTCCTCGTTGGGAAATCCCCTTGCGTAAGCGAGTCCTTCTTGTGCAATAGCACGGACCTTGCAGCTTTTGTTCTTCTGACTGTAGAAGGGGGTAGCATGTCTGTCCTGATCCAGCATGACTCTGGAGCTGGAAATAATTATGTTGCGATTCTTGAAGATGCTAATTGGGAAATTTAAAAACTACTTGTGCTCTATCGGGAAGTTTTTGGATACGTGCTATGTCTCAGCATCCTCCCCCACTGCCTCTCCCGGGGCATCCTCCGGGAAGCTTCGTTCCCCGAATCATCTGAAGTCTCTGGGGATGGGGAAGCTGGCTGCTCTGCTTTTTCTGTTGACAGAGAAAATAACCCCGACTCTCCAAAAAGGAAGAGAGAAAACCCTGATTGCTGTGATACTCCTGGGTTTTGCTTTAATTCTGAAACCCTGGTCATACTGTTCCATTTCTCTGTGGAAATGGAAATTCCAGCTCAGGGAAGTTAATAAATCTGTTAACATGGAAAGGGCCCGGTTCTCTCTTTTGTCTATCTCCTCTGCAAAGGCCACGGGAGTGTTTCTGTTTTGCTCAACCCTATTAGGGATGCAATCCACAGCACGTTTTCTCTTGGTATAACACTGGAGGGAAAAGTCCTTTCCTACACAGACAGCGTGAAAGTGTCCTAACCTTGTTTTCTCCCATTTAAGGCATTTACACAGCTTGAAGAAATTCACTTGTCTTTCACAACCAGTGAGCAGAGGCAGGCGGATGGTCTCTGTCAGTATGTGAGTGGCTCCGTTGCACCAAGCCTGACAGCTGTATGCCTGAGAGCAGGCACAGCTGATGGACTTGGACTGAGAACCAGCACCTGGATTCCAAAACAGGTTGCAGTGCGTTAAATTTCTCATCATCCACTTCAGTCCAGAGTCCCTGAGAAACTCCCTCTGCCTTTCAGAGAGGTGCTTTTATTGATAGGTGAGACTTGGTGCAGTTTGTGAGGTTGTGATGTGTAAATGTGAAGCTTAATATTTATAAGTAATTAGATTCACATTGGATGAACACGGGTCTTTTATCCATCACCCTTCTGAAACACCAGTATGTTGCAAGCTGAAGCCCCACTCCTCCCTTGATGGAAATCTTTGGAGTCCCTCAGGAGTTCTCTCTCTGTGCCATGGCTGCTCTGTCTCATATGCATGTACAGGTGCTGTGCCCTTGCAAGCAGTTGTTTCATCGCAGTGTGTGCCCCAATGAGGGCCCGTTTTAGCAAGCCAGCTGCCTCTGCTACCCCTTGACACACAGCCCCTGCGGGCAGTGCCAGTGTAAGCTCCCAACATCCCTGCATACATGTCACTGGCTTCCTCTGTTGTTGGGGCAGAGCATCCCACTCTGAGCACTCTGAAGAATGTGCCACCCTGGAACTCCAGTGCTCAGCAGTAGCTCAAGGCAGGCACTGCCCTGTGACCTCCTGTGCTTCTCTGCCTTTTGCTTCACACTTTTTATCATGCTAAAATTGCACAAATCAGGGCCTGGGCTGTGTGCCATCTCCCCTTCCTTTGTTCTGCTCATATCTACCTCTGAACCTTATTCTTCTCTCTCCTTTGTGCTGGGAAAAGCCCTGATTAGGTTCTTTATTGAGAAAAATAACTCCTGCTCTCTGACTACTTTTTCCTCATCTACCAGTTTATCCGGTGCCGGATGGCTGCTGCACCACTTACGCCTTTCTGGTGTTAAGTCCACATTCAGAACAAATGTTGCCTCTCCTCTGCACATTTAACAATTGGAAGAAGGGCATATCTTGACAATCAGAATGCAGCAACACATCCTCTCCTGTCTTGCGTTTGAGTTTGTCCCAAGAATTAATAGAAAGAATGTTTTATCTGCATGGAATTTAAACATAACCAGTCCTTGATGATGGCAAATAGTGTGTTGGAAAGCTCTGCATCTCACAGTGTGCAGGTACAACATGGAATTGGCCTTGCAGCAGCCTGCAATGCACTGAGGGAGAGAGTTTGGGTGGTCTGGTCCCAGGAGTAGCAACTCAGTGGGTGGGGAGGTGCTGTAGATCATAATTTTGGATGACTTCAGCACAGCACAGAAGACTGAACTTCACACTGCTGTTCCTTGTCAAAAAACATTTACTGCTTAGCTGAACCACAGCCGAGCCTCCTCATCGCTGCTCTGTGGAGCTACATGTGGCACCACAGAGTACAGGTTGTCCTGCTGTTGGGGTACACAGTGGTGCACCAGAGGAGGTGCAAGTGGCTGACAAAACTGAACATGTTTCCCCCCCTGGACATGTGCTTCCAGCCAAGCAACGAATGTGCTGATAGGCTCTGCTGGAGGGTGTTTAGAAAAGTTCCACCACAAGTGCTTGGAAAACTTTGAAAAGCAAAGAAGGTGTCTGGCTCTGCCAGCAAAAACATCTAAAAGCAGAAGATAAATTACTTTTTCTATGTGGTAGGCTCACTTTCCAGAAAGACAAATGCCACCAATAGTGGTGGGAGGGATAATGGAGGCAGCTTGTATAAGGAGGTGATTTCTTTCAGCATGAAATTATACATCTGTTCTGCCTGCCATAGACCTTGAGGCATCAGCCCTCCCTCCCTTGGCTCAGCTTCTTTCTCTCAGCATGAGGCTGCAAGCTGCTGTGCTAAAAATACATATTTTTAACATGGAATAGCTGCTTCTGCAGGAGCACACGTCAAAGGCACCACAGCACTCCTAGGCTGGCTCTGAACCATCCTGCCTGGCCTTCTCTCCTGAGGCTGGAGCATGAGGCCATTGATTCAAAAGGGTTTGCTGATATCTCAGGTGAGCTGGGAAACCTTTTCTATTCCTTCATGGATTTCTCTAAAACTAAATTTGAAAAAGAGTCTTCCCAGAAGGATTTATCACAGTCCTGTAAGCATGAACTAGAATAATGATCCCACTTGTTCTGTGACATTTTCCTACAAATTTCTCATTAGACCAGGTTTATTCTTTCAAGACCTGTTGGATACATGTAGTAGTTGGATTGCTTAATCCCTGTGAAGATCCCTGTAAACTTTTCTGTTTGGGCTGAGAATTGATAAGGTATGATCAGATGCTTCTTACCAACAAAAAACTGCCGTTTACTAAAAAAGTCCTTCTATCCATCATCGAATGAAGAAATAAAAATCATAACAAATTGAACTGGGTAACATTGGGATCGCAGACTGATAAGACTGGGTAAGACTAGTGAGGACTCTGGAGGTCATCTAGTCCAACCTCCTGCTCAAAGCAGGTCAGCTAGAGCAGGTTGCTCAGGAACTCAGAATTGGACACAGCACCCCAAGTGTGGCCTTACCAGTGCTGAGGAGAGGGGAAGGATCACCTCCTCTGACCTGCTGGCAAAGCTTTGTTTCATGCAGCCCATGACATCACTGGTCTGCTTTGCCAAAGTTATCCAGATCTTATTATTGCCTTTCCTGAAGGAGGAGAAATATTTTCTTTCTTCCAGTCTTCAGAAATCTCTCCCGATCGCCAGGATTACAGAGTGGCCTCACAATGACATTGGCCAGCCCCTCAGCACTCATTGATATATCCCATGAGGTCCCAGAGGCCTGTATGTTTAAGTGTGTATGTTTAACTTGTTTAAATGTTCTCTATCATCACCACTTCCACTGAAGGTAAGTCCCTCTTGCTGCAGATTTTTCCCTGATCTCAGGGTAGTGCACAGCATCCTATAGTAATGATGCAATTTTTTGTTAATTCTCTGCAATGTCCAAAGCATATTGCTTTTTTTCCCCCCATTCAGTCCTAGAGTATTCTCCAGAAAAAAAATTACCTTAACAACATGTTTGTGTGTAATTATAACCTCTATATCTACCTTCCTTCCCTACCTTTTCCTCCCACTTACCGCCAGCACCCTATTTCTAAATCACCCTCCTCGCTCAGTGCCTACTGAGGTACAAGGGCATGTCTGTGGACTCACATTGTCTGCTCTGAGGGGCACAAGAGTTGCATGCTTAAACCTTTGTAGTGTATGCTTAAAAATTTCAGCTACATTTTGCAGAGGAGGTGAGCTCTGGTGAAGGGTTTCTATTAACCTCATCCCATCTCCAGCACTGACCTCATCAAATCCCCAGCAAGGGGTACCTTGGTGGCTTCATCTTCACAGTGAAAAGGTGAACAGACTCTGTTTAAACATACAAATTTAACGTGCTACCCAGGGTGTGCTCCAGAATCCTGCAGAAATTTCCTGAAAGATTAATGATGTTAAAATGTGCTAATGGCAGGCAAGAGCAGCTTTTAGCTGTACATCCATCCGAGGTGGCACAGGCTGTGGAACTGCTCCCTGCGCTGCTCCCCACTGGGACTGGGGACCCTCACCTCAGCTGCCCCATGCTTGGGATAGCACGGCATGGCATGAGAGCTCACCTGCCATCACTGTGAGCCCAGCATGAATTGATTATGGTCTTGACAAGCCTTGGACAGGCTTAGGGAAGTATTCCCAGTGGTTGCTGTCAAGCATGCTGGTCCTCACATTTCCGTGGAGCAGATGAACTCTGAAATGACAGGTTTTTTTCCAAAGTGCTTGTCTGTCTTTTATGTTTGCCTCCTCAAGCAGAAGAACACTCTGCATTAATACACCACTGCAACCTTTTCAGAAATATTGGCCTGGCCTTTCCCTGTCCTTCTGCAGGGCCTCTCAGCTGGATAGTGGAAAGGATGAATTCCTCTCTCCATTTCTTTCTATATATGCCCACATCATCCCAGAAAGCCACTCAGCCTCAACCCCAGCATGCTCTCCATCTTCCTGTCTGGTCTGGATGCCAAAACCTGCCTCTTTGCCCCACACTGACACTTTTTTCTTTCTCAGCTCTTTCGGTCAGACTAGATCCTTCTGAGATTCTGCCAGTGACTGATGGATTTTGGACACTGCTAGCTGAGAAAATCTTCTTTCCAAGAAAACATTACCCGTTCTGCAGGACAAAAAAAAAATAAAAAATTAGCAACTTAAACTCCCACCCTGGGAGCGAGTGGGGCAGTCCGTGTTGAGGACCAGGCTTCATCTCCAGCTTGTTTCTCCACATCCAAGTAATGTTTGCAAGTCCAGAATTGGTTGCATTTGGCATAAAATAGATGTGTAAAGCCAAGTACACAGTCAACCCGATGGGTATACTGAACCCCTAAACAGACAGAAGTGAGGGTCTCTGATTCCAAGCCCATGCCTCTTGCCAGTTTGGAATTCTTCTGAAAAGATTTAAATTAAATTCCATGTTCTGGAGCATATCGTTTCAATTTGGAGAGAGAGAAAGTCCTACCTATAGGCTTGGTTAAAAATGAAATATATCCCATAAAGTACTTTCTTTTTTCAGTATGTAACAGAGAAGTAATTATCTGGTGTCGTTCTCTATTAATTTGCCTATGATCAATGAGTGATTTCTACAGAACCCAGTGTGTTAATCCCACTGCTAAGACCCACTCTGCCCCACCTGTCCAATGGGGCACCAGAAGCTGTTGTGGAAGATCCTGATGGGGCCAAACTAACTGTGCAAGGGGCTGCTACTGAAGCCCCACCATGATAAGCCAGGTTGCTCTGTGGCACTGCTTCCAGAGGAATGGACTGGATACACACACTGCCTCCGTTTTGCCTCTGATGAGGAGGACTGTAACAGTCGCTTGTGCTCTGAGGTTGATCACATCTGACTTTCTGCAACCACACTCACTGGATAGAGATTATTAGAGTAAATTCTGGTGATCTTTGGCTCTCTGCAGTGCTGGGACACTGATGAGCAGTGACACTTGCACGACTGCTGTCCTGTTCCATGGTGGATATTGGAGATGGAAAGGTAGAGAGAGACATGGTAGTATATGCTGCTTCTTGCAGCCCTATTCTGGGAGATTTTTGCCCATGGACATCCTTACTGCCACAGAGGAGAAATAGGAATTGTATTGGAAGATGCCTGGACAAACAGAATATTTGTGTGGATCCATAAACACATATATCAGTATATTTATCTGTATTTCTCCAAGAAGATGTGATAGATTCATCATTTGCTTTGTAAGTGTAGGGAAGGTCAGAGTGGACACCTTACCTGACTGCACCAGGAACCAGGCAATACTGTGTTTTCTTGGTGATGCATTCTCTCCTCTGATCTTTGTCAACCCCCAAATGCCACCAGAGCCAAATTGCCCTCTGGTAACTTGCATTCCCCAAGTCTGCCCTGTCTATCTGAGCAATCCCTTCACTTATCCAATGATACAGCACAAACCATGACCATACCCATATCCATACGCCATTTTCCTGGAGCTCAGTGGGAAATAATCACCATTCAGCAATGCAATAAAATTAAAGCAGCCTGCAAAAAGTTGTGAAATCAGAGAGTCTGCATGTGTGTGAACAGTTTGTGAAGGAGGCTGTGGGCAGGCAGTGTGCCTGTGTGGGCTACTGCTACCACAGAGCTGCCCAGAGACAGCACATGCTGCTGCAAAGTGGACAGAGGCACCCAAGCAATGCTGTCACTGTGGTGTTGTTTGGGCTGAGGCAATGCACTGCAGGTGATGTCAATGCTGGCAGCATTGACAGGCAGAAAGGCAGTTTCCCTTCTTTGAGTTTTGTTTACAGAACCTTAGTCTCAGTCAGCCACAGCTATGTTGACATGGCCAGTGGGAAGGTGGTTATATTCCAGGCTTCAAAAAAAAAAGTGCCATTTTCCTGTCTTCAAAGCCACTGAGCTATATAGCCCCCGTCTTTGCAGGACACTCTTCTCTTTAGAGGAGAGAGCTGTTAGTGCAATAGCCTCTCATCTAGCATCACTGTCGTGTGGGGCAATAAGCAGCCAAAGGACAGAGGGACACTGAAGTGGAGGACAGTACATTTTGCTTTGAAATTTCAGCAGCTGGTTTCAGAGAAAAAATAGTTTTAATATGAGGTCCTGCACATCCACATTTGGCAGTGGAAACAGTCCAGTGGAGTTCTAGCTGTTTTACATGTTGAAGAACAGATGTGAAGCTGAAGTTCTGTCATTCCTGGGCATTTCTTAGCTATTCTTTGCCATGAGACATTTCATATGCTTTATACACCAATGAACTTCTCCTCTCATTGATATAGTCCTGAAGCATTTAAATTATAACTTCATTTTGCAGAAGTGAAAAAAGAAAACACATTATTGCCTCTCACACACAAGTTAAGATTCCAAAAGTTGTTCTGGATTCTCTCTTGGTCTTTGTCATGCATGAGGTAGAAGTTTGGTGCTGAATTTTTTTGTTCCTGCAAAGATCATGGTAATTCTCACTGTCCACTTCAGTTGTGCCAATGCAACTATTTTTGAGGGCTGTAGCATCAACTGCATCAATGGCATGATTTGGGTTAAGAAGCAGCAAACCAAAGGGGGGAAGCTGCATCTGTTTAATGTATGTTCAAGCGGAGCAAATACTTTACTTTTCTTTTTCAAAAGTGCAGTAACTGTCTGCTGGCAAGTGAGGTGAGATGCTGGGCTAGCTGTGGCCAGCAGACACGCACAGAGCATGTCCTCCTCCAACCTGGAGGCCACTGGGATCCCCAGGCACATCTTGGGATGCTGACAGGTTCTGCTTATGTGGTAATGAACTGATGTCCCAGGACATGCTGGGACCTACACGCCACCTAACGAGGGATGGGTTGGAGGTCACCAGCTCCAGCAAACCCTCCAGTTACACAGTCTTGGGAAATGTGTGGCAAAGTACAGAATAAAGCAATGAAAATAAATGTCCCAAAGGAACAAGGGCATTATGGGGTGTCATGATTCCTTTTTACTCCTTCCAGTGTGCTCCATTCACAGAAAGAAACCCTATAGCAGAGGCTATATCCTCCACTCAGCTCCTTTCTTGTGTATCACCAAGGCATTCTGTGCCTGGCCATGCCAATCAGCCACTGCCACAGCAGTGCCTTTATATCGCCTCTTTCTTTCTCCTGATCTAAGCTTCTCTTTGAATGTTGCCAGCTACATGATCCCACTGGCATGAAAAAAAACCAACAAAAAATATATTTTCCAGCAGCCAGAAAGCTGGCATATTTCTAGTTGTAACAAAAAAAGTGGCCATAGCCTGTTTTGTACAGATGACTTCCTTTAGTTAGTCCAAAAAATGTGACTATTTCAAAGCTGATTTACGTTTCTAACTGAAGTTCAGAATCTTAATCTCTCTTACTGTTTGCCTTGTCTGAACTGTGCTTGGCTGTGTGCACAGCAAGGAATTAGGGTTAGAGGTGGAAGTCAGGAGGAAGAAGGATCAATTGTTCCTATTGCAAAAGTAAACAGCAGTAAGTGCTTAATTGTTTCTGTATTTTCTAATCAAGTGGATTTTTTAGACTGCTACTAAAAGCACTCAGTGTTTGCAAGGAGCACTGACTGAAACTAAATCAACCCACGTCATGCACCTCTCTTCAGATGCTTGTTTTTCTTGTCATCAGTCCAGGATGAGGACAAGGTCCTGCACAGCTCTAGGCTCTGCACAGGAGAGGACAGCAAGAATGCCCTTTCTCAATGAATCAGAATGGTGATATCCAGCCCCAAACTGGGACAGGTCTAGAGAAACATCAGCAAATCCTGTTGGGCCACTTTCTGAGTGCAGCAGGGCAATGCAACACCATGGATCAACCCCAAAAACCAAGTCCTGCCTTCAGAGCTGCCAGCAACATTGAGGAACCACAGTACAGGGCTCTGACTGCCTGATGGCTCTTGGACTCTGCAAAAAGGAAAAAAAGGAAATGTGAAACCCAGCCCTTTGGTGAACACAGGAGATCCTGATGCCTTCTTTCCAAGAGGTTTGTGTTCTATGTTTACCCTGGGAAAGTGTGATCTCCTAATTTTCAAAACAGGGGAACTTTTGCCAAAGCAAAGGAAAAGAGGGTTTTCCAAGAGCTCACTCCATTTTCAACATGAGCTATGCTCCATATTTCCTGGTCCTGATGCTAGCCATGGTGATGTTTGGATGGAGGCAAAACCTACAGCTTTGCACTACGTATCAGAGTGCAGTGCTCTCATTGTCTGCAGCAGCTAAGCATCATGGAAATCATCACCCATTTTGGAACAAGTCCTCATCCCAAATAAAGTCACAGCCTGGGTTTTTGGCTGCCCACGTTTATCTGTCTTCCTGTCACTTCCAGGCTACCCAGGAGTTTCCCCTCCAGTGGGATTTTTAACTGCTCCCTCCTTGCCCTCCTGGAAATGTGCTATTTATTTTAGCCCTAGCACAAGTCCTTCAGGAACAAACTTTCATGTAACCAGAGGCCAAACTGGGCTCTGCTTCAATCTGATTGTTGACAGGAATGAGCCCCTGTTGTACACACCAGCCCTTGCCTTCATCTCCTCTTGAAGATACTGAAGAGTTCAGACTTTTGATGCTCTGGGGCCGAACTGGGCTGTCATGGTAAGGAATGTGCTTGAAAAGGCCTTGTGGATAGTGAGATGAAGAAGGACTGAATGAGTTTCCAGAAACTGGCTGTCTGTATGCCCTACAAATGATTTTTCCCCCCTTTTCTACTTTTTTTTTTTTTGCCAAGGTTTTGTGTGTTTTGACAAACAAATGTAACCAAGATGCTGAAGGATTAACCAGGATCGGAAAGACTTTCTTCACCTGATGATTTGAACTGTTAACTTTTGGTCTGCATTTCTCTGAATCACTGGAAGGCTGCAGTGTTCCTGTATGGGACACAATGGACATTACATAAACCCAGGCTGCTACACTGCAGGTTAACTGTGAGCAGAGCAGAGATGAAGAAAGGAATTTAGCGTGGGCAAGAGGCACACCCTCTATTTTGGCAAGAAGTAATTCAAATTCCTACTCTGATTTACGCTAGTTTATAGGAAAGGCTGTACTGAGTTCTTCAAGCATGTGGTAGTGTTTAACTGTATAAAACTTGGAATCAGCTTCAAGTACTGCATGTGGGGAGATCAAAGCTATTAAACTATATATTTTGTATAGGGAATATCTATGATGAAGAAATAAATTCATCTCGGCAATAGCCAGCAGGGAGAACTCTTTTTGAAAACAAAGGCTGGCGTGTGACGTCCCTCTGTTTACTTGTTTTGCAGGGAGATTGATCATCAGAGCTCCCATTTTAACATAAACTCTGCAAAGGCTTGTGTACTTTGCATGAAGCCGCTCATGCTCTTGAGGCTGAGGCCAAGGCATGAGGCAGCTGAAGGAGCTGGGCTCTCCGGCCTCATGGCACCAGGGCAGCAGCTTTGCCTCCCCGGACAAGGAAAGCATGGGGACTGCACCTTTCTTCTCAGACAGTTATATGGAAAATACTTTCCTCCTGGTCTAGTCATGGTGGTATAATTACCTCTGGCCAGGTTTTTCCAAAGGGAGAAAAGGGGGTACAAAAACCTTTGCTTGTTTTTTTTTAACTCTTGACACATCTAATGACCAGTTGCCTAGTTCAAGATCAAGAGGAACTAAAGATCACAGAATCACAGATTATGCTGAATTGTAAGGGATCCACAAGGATCATCGAGTCCAACTCCTAGCCCTGCAGAGGACCATCTGCAGGAGGTGCTTCTTAAACTCTGTCAGGCTTGGTGCTGTGACCACTGCCCTGGAAAGCCTGCTCTAGCACCCAACCACTCTCTAGTGAAGAACCTTTTTGTAATATCCAATCTAAACCTTCTCTGACACCACTTCAGGCCATTCCCTGGGGTCTTCTCACTGGCCAGCACTGAGAAAAGATCAGTGCTTGCTCCTCCTCTTCCCTTCATAAGGAAGTTGTTGAATGCAATGAGATTCCACCTCAGTCTGCTCTTCTCCAGACTGAACAAGATGATCTGCAAAGCTTGTTCTAGAGACCCTGGAAAAGGCCAGGGTCCTTCTGTGCCCCTCAGCACTGACCTCTTGCCTCAGCTTCTGACCTTTAAGAATTGCCATGGAAGGATCTTCACCACTGAGGATGGCAGTAATTCCCTCTACTATCCTCTTCTGGGATCTCCCCTCTCCCCTACCCTGCTTGCTGTCCCTCACATTGTGCAGTTCAGCTTTTATGTTCTGGTTATTCATCTGAAGCCTGCTCTCCAGGGCTGCCCCACGTGGCTATTTTAGTCATTTCCTCCAACAAGTTCCTGCAATTGTTGGGCTGGCATTGTATGAGTCACCCACCACACTTCCTCCCACACTCCTTCCCAGATGGGAAAAGCCTCCTCCTGCTAGTTTTCCTTTGTGAACCAAAGCATCCTGAAGCAATTTCACCTTTCACAGCACAAAGGCCATGCTTGCTAAGGCAACCTGATGCTTTGCAGGTGCCTGCACTGTCAGCCAGAGCAGAGGATACTACTGAGCTGCCTGTCGAGTGGTGCAGGCAGGGGAAACCAGCTGGGCTGATCTGCCCCTTCCTTTTCTTCCTGCAGGTCAATATGGTCACTCAGACCCTGGGGCTCTTGACTGAGAGACAAGCCAGATTCCAAACAGAGAGGGATGCAGACCTGTGGCTTCATTCCTGCTCTTTGAGTGCAGCCCCAAGCCTGCCTAAGAATGAGTGTCTGATTGGAGGGGCTTTTCTTGTGGCCTTTCCTGCATGAAGGGCACTTGCACATTGTACTCAGCATCTGGTAGCCGCAGCACCAGCGAAAAACAAAAGCTGGAGAAGACTGTCTGCTTTAGTATACACAAGGCACAACACACTAATACAGCTCAAAGCCATACGACTCTGGAAGCAGGGCCCTTTTGGTGACAAGGTTACTAGGTACTGACTGTCACCACTTTGATAGAGAGCATGGCTGGCAGAAGCCATCCCAGCACACTGCTTGCGCACAGGGCAGCAGGAGGCTGCAGAGTGCATCTGGGCACCACATGGCCCTGGGAAATTGCAGCTCACACCTGGCCAGGCACAGTGGCTTTGCTTCCCCACAAATGAGCTGCTAGCGTGTGCACATTGGAAGTATCAAAATACCTGCAGGGCAGGTATATAAATGCATGAAATAAACAGCCCAGCATGTTTCTATTTTCCTGTTTGTTTTGCTTTGGGCTTTTTTGATGTTGTCATCCAAAACAAAAATGCATTTTTCTCCCCTAAGCACCAATCCCACTGCTATGGGATTTACATTTCTGTGCCCACAAGAGTGGCAAGTTTGAGTCTAGCAATTCCTTCCTTTCATTTGATGGAGACATAATGTTTTTCACTCTTGTGCTGTGCTGGACAGATTAACCCCTAGGGATGCCCGTTGCACACCAGGAGTGTCCCCATTCAAAGAAACCTAATGTTATGTTTGCGGGAATGTTACCTTTGGCCACTGGAGGTGCCCGAGGACACGCTGACCCAAATGGTTCTGCCTTGCACTGAGTGTGAGTGAGATGCAGCAACGGGAGTCCTTTGGAGGAAACCTATGGGTGGGTGCTGAGAAGACAGCTTCACAGCACAAGCAGGGGAAGGCACAGACAGCTACCGAGGTGAATGCTTTTCTAAAGCTGTCCCTGAAAGACTAGGGACTATATGTGGGCTTTATACAGCTCCTCCTTTATACAGGAGGAAATCTGACATTTCTTCCTCATTAGTAGCTAAGGACATTGGCTCAGCTGATGTTATTTCTGCTGCTTGTTAAGTTTGCTCTTCAGTAACCAGTGACACATTTCCCGCTGGGAAGATACTAAAATCATCACCCAACTGCCGGGGATAATTATAATTTCTGCTGGAGAAACTCTGATGTTTCCTATTAGCACCAGTGGTATGTGTGAAAACCTGCACTTGGGAGGGAGCTGATGGTGAAAATATTCCCCAAGAGCACCGGGAGAGGAGGAAGACTGGACTGCCACCACCAGAGGCATCTGCCAGCTCTCTGCCTGGGTGGCATCATTCAGAACATTGCCAATCTGAGGCTTTTCTAGAACACACAAGCATGTCAGAAGGTGGGCAGAAAAAGAAAGGACTGCTGAAGATAAGCTCTGAAAAAAATGGCTTGTGAGCAACATCCTCTGACATTTCTTTATGGCTTTATTTCAGATGCATCGGCCCACAGCCCAGTAGTGATGCAGGAGGAAGGTCCAAGCCAGTGTTGTCTGGAGGAATGTCATGAGCCATGGGTTGGGCTTGGCCTATCACTCAGCATCTCACCAAGCAGGGCCATGAAGAACAACGGGTTTAGGTCTGAGGGAAGATGCATTCTTTAATGTGCAAGCACAAAGGGCCAAATTTTCTCTCCTAAACATCATGTCCTTGCCTCACAGGGAACACAGACCTACCCTGCACATATGAAAAGACAGGCAGCACATCCAAATTGCTTTATTCATCTCTGGAGACATTACTCTATTCATTCTCCCTCCACCAGACAGCTGCAAGGAAGCTGTTGGCTCTGAGCCTGGTGCAACGGTGCAGCAACACAGGGGTAATACACTCAGGCCTTTCCTTCCTTTGTCATTTCTCAGAGCATCTGGGATCTTGTTTCCTAAAAAAACAAACCAAAATCTGGAAATGACCTGAAGCTTATCAAAATCATGACATTGGGAGGGCTGAATGTGCTGCCTCACAGCTGTTTGGGGTTGTGCTACACCTCTGGGCTATTCCACTTCTTATTTTGTTTCTCTAAAGACTATTGGGATGGTCATGTTGGAATAGGCTGCCAAGAAGCCCCAGGAACACTCTCCAGAATTTGGTGCCACACAGGTCCAGCTGATTCCTGCTAAACTTCTCTCTGCTCATTTTCAGCAGGGCTACTGGGCTGTCACCGGAGCAAGAGCATTAAGGAGCCTGCTTTCTTCTGAATTTAATAGGCTTGGAAACCCTGAATCCCTAGGGTTTGAGGTGAAGAGGTTGGCGAGCCGGAAAATGTTTGTTTTACTCCCAGTCCTACTTCCTCTGACACTTGAAACAGCAGGGAGAGACAGTGAAAGATTCATTCCCTTTGTATTCCCTATGCCCACAGCCTCATATCCTTGTCTTTCCCAGGGAAGGACAGGACAACAGGTCAACAGGATCCCTGGAAATCTTTTTTTTATTTCAAAGGTGAGCTTCTCCAGCGCAGCAAACTGTTACCCATGAGTAAAGACCAAAATATTCAAGAACCTGAGAAGTCATATCCCAGGCCTGCCCCACATAAATCTCCAGTTCTGTCCTGATCTGCATCTACTACTCAGGTAGTCACATTAACCATAAGGCTGGAGCATCTCTCAATGCTGAAAGTGATCCTCACATGAGCTTCCTTCTACAGACTTGAGTGGAAAATTCATAAGGATAAGTGATTTGCTGAGGTCAAATGAATATTTGGAGCAAATTGGTGTCTCCTAAGCTGACTGTCACCAAAGACACTGCAAGACCTCATCAGGATTGCACCTGCTAGGACCAGGATGCTCCGAGGTGACTTAGACCTGTTACAATGTGTGTGCCTGCTCTGCTTTAAAGTAAGCCCTTTAAGCTCTAAGATTTTCTGACACAGGCACAGGAATGCTCAACCTGACCTAATTTGACTGATCTTTCTCATCTATAACCTCCAAGTTTCTTTCACTACCTGGATTGCTGGGTTTCTCTTTAATGGTTAGAAAGTGTTTTTTATGTTCTTGTTCACTCAGGCCAGAACATAGAGCAAAATCTTCCAGGTTATTCATCTCCAGCGGTTGGGGCTACAGTCCATGGAGAAACAGGATCCTGCTGCAAAATCATCCCTTTTCCCTAAGAAAGATGCAACCAAGGAAACTGGAGCCAGATCTACAGTATCCACATACGAAATTCTCCCTGTGTTGATATCTTATTTTTCATGTAGGCTGCTCAAACTTAGGACTTGTTTAGTCCGGCAGGTTCTCTAAGCACATAGCCTTGAACTGTTATTTCATCTCTCATTGCTCTTTTGGCTGGAGGAGGTGCCACTCAAAGGTTGGCAGTGGAGTTCCTACTGATGTGTGTGACAGCACAGCGGCTCCTGGGTGTCTTTCCACCACCTCACTTTCAACTGTGGCAATGCTTTCCGGGCCCCTTGGAAGCAGCACAGGTTTGTGTGCCCTAAGGCAGTGTGTCCTCCAGCTGCCACGCAGAACCCTCCTCCCCAGCCATCCCAACCGAGCCCCTGCCGCCTTCCCGGGCTTACACCGGCAGAAGGAGTCGAGATCCTGCTACATCTCTGCAAGGGAGTTGACGGCCAAGCGGCAGCAAGATAAGGAATGGGACTGAGGACCACAGACCTCCCTCTCCGAGCAACAGAAGGAGTGTCTCATCTCTAGGACAGCGCGTCTACATCCGCGCCCTGCTTTCCAGCCTGAGGCTGAGCCCTACTGCTTCCTGTTAATCGAGCCTTCGGTTTCCTTGCTGTCCCTTTTGATATCCCATGGACACCCACAGGCAGGGCTCTACTGGGGACCCTCATCCACCAGGTTCCAGTGTTCTTCCAGGCACCACGTCGCCGAGCCCACATCGGGGGGATGAACAGCAACATCTCACCTAAGGACAACATGCCCTGGTGGGTATTTCCATTCTTTATATGTTCTTCATGGTACTTCCCTATTTTTGTTTCCTCTTAAACAGCAACTTGCTGTTTGTTAAAGGAGAAAAAAAAAAAAAGGAGGAAAAGGAAGAAGAAAAAGAATAAAAGAAGAAGAAGGAGCATCTATTAATTAAGCCTCAAATTTCACAAATACCTTCTCAGAGGCTTTTGGAGAAGATCAAGTGTAATATAACATTAAATATTTAGTATGTCCTCTCAAAAGGGATTTGATCTTTACATATGAAAAAGGGATGAGATTTAAAGATTAAACAGATCTTTCTAATATCCAGCTTCAGTGAATCAAAATAACAATGCAAGCTGCAGTGACTGAAGAATTTGCATGTGGTGGATTAGGCACAGTGATTAGACATTGGGGACAGGGCTGTGCCATATTGTGGGTGCCACTGAGGGAGTCACAGAGATATCCAGGAGAAGAAACCATGACAGTCAAAAAGAGAGGGACAGGAAAAATGTGACCATTTGTGTGAGGAAGGGTTGAGTCACATTCAGTGTGGTGGCCTCATAGTTTCCCAGTTGGTCATCAAGCAAACACCCATCCTACTACACTGCTGCGGTATCTCTTTGTATACAGTCAAGCTCAGGATTCTTTCCAAAAGACTCTGAGGAATACCTCCTGCTAGACAATGGATCAAAAGTACTGTTCCTGCCTCAGACAGTGTATTCAAACAGAACACATCATTCCATAGGTACATATATTTATAAACACACCTGCATATTAAAAATGCTAATTAAAAAAAGAGAATTTGTGAAATGTGTTTCTCAAGCAAACAAAAAAAATATTTCAAAAGACGGAACCATAGAATGTTTGGGGTTGGAAGGGACCTTTAAAGGTCATCTAGTCCAGTCCCCCTGCAGTGAGCAGGGACATCTTTAACTTGGTCTTTAATGTTTCCAGAGTTGGGACATCTACCATCCCCCAGAGCAACCTATACCAGTGTATCACCCTCAGCATAAAAAGTTTCTTCCTTATATCTAGTCTCTATCTACTCTCTTTTAGTTTAAAACCATTGCCCCTTGTCCTATCGTAACAGGCCCTGCTAAAATGTCTGTCTCCATCTTTCTTGTTGACTCCCATCAAATACTGAAAGGCCACAATATGATCTCCTCAGAGCATTCTCTTCTCTAGGCTGAACAAGCCCAGCTCTCTGAGTCTTTCCACGTAGGAGAGGTGTTCCATCCCTATGGAAGAAAAAATGAAAAATCACAACATGCACAGTTTGATGAAATTAAGGGTTAAAAGAGAGAGATGCCCCTGCTGCCACAAACCCTTGTCTTTTTGTGCTTTAAAACAAATAAACTGTGAGATGAAGACAGCTCATGTTAGAACCAGCAGTTTGTTTCTCTAAATGTCTCTAGGAAAGCTGAAGTAATGTGATGTGGCAGTGGCACGAGGCACAACATAGAGTCCTGCCTTGGGAGAGACCAGCTAAACACAGACAGAGCTGTGGGGAGGCTGCACTTTACTGCTGCCCTGGCTCAAGCCCTTTTTCACTTCAGTTTTTCCTGAACAATGCATTTATAGTGTTTGGACTGGAAAAACGTGCTTATCTGACCTTCTGTGAAGTTGGTTTTAGCCTTTTTTCCAAGTACAGCTCTGTGTCATTTTCATGTCTGAATGAGTAGAGACTACTATGAGAAAAAGATGGAGGTAGCTCAGTCAAGAAAATAAGCATTCCTCAATCTTTCCAAAACATTCAAGTTTCAATTGTGTCCATTTTTGTTCTGTGGAGCAAAACCCTGAATGATTTCAGTCATTTCCCTTTCAAAATAATTGCTTTTCTGATGTAGCCTTGGACAGTCCAAGCAAAGAAGTATTTTCCTTTCTAGCTGATCTGGTGAAGGAGTGACAGATACTGCAAATGGAGCCCTGGTGAACTCAGCATTACTAATACCCATCAGATCCAGTTCTCATCACTGCAGTGCAGCAACTTACAAATCTTAAAATGTACTAAAGCTGGTGAAACCTGTCTTCAGTTTGCCATTTAGATTTGCCAAATACAGAATCAGAAGACACTGTTATACACATTCACTCTGACTTACCAGGCAGCTTGGGCCAGAGGTTCCCTAAATTAATTTGCCTTTGAACTAGACTATTTCTGTATAAAAATGTATTGTAGGAAAATTTCTGGGGTTTGAAAATCCACCCCAGCCTATGCTAAACCTTTCCCATGTTTGGTTAATGTCATTCCTAAAACATCTTCCCTTTGATCTATAACTCCCATGCTCTGACATCCAGCTTCAGATTTTGCTGTACTTTATGTTCCACATTGAAGAGCAGCCTGATGACATTTTTATTCTCTTTAGCCTCACTTACAGTGGGTTTGCATTGCCTTCCTTTGGATAATTGCAGTGAGGATGTCTCCAGTAGAGAAAGTCACCACAGGCTCTTTATACTCAGTTGAGGGGAAACAGGTACTTTGAGGATATATCTTTGTCACCTCTTTTAAAGCTCTCCTTTAGCAGAAGGAGAAATGCACCCCTAAAGTGTTTATTTCTATGCATTGCCTTCAAAGGGAGGCTCAAGGACAAGTAGGGAGTCTAAAGGATATGTTTAGATAAATCTGTGCTTAGTCAGATGAGAACCACCCAAGCCGGTGGAGATCCCAACCCTCAGAACTCATCTCTGACAAACTCCAAAACCACTCTGAGAGGCTCAAACACTGTTTTACAAAGCACAATTATCACTCCTTCCAGATATGCCCATTATACTTCCTTAATCCCTTAGTTTCCCAAACCCTTCCTGCAGTGGTTGCTACTATTATTCACAAACTTCCACTACAACCCATAAGCTCAGCATTCCAAGCTGGGGAGTAAGCTCCCTACCCATGACAAGGGTGTGGCATTGTCATCTTTTCAGGGTTTATTTTTGCTGCCTTGCCTGTGTCTGCAGAGAGCTTCGGGGTCTATTTAGCAGCTTCAAGTTTGCAATGAGGCTGACAGCTAAATAAGCATGGCCTGCTGCCAGGCCATGACATGTCTCTTCTTTCTTTGCAATACAGCTCTGCTATGCTACCCCTACCTACCGCCTCATCCAAAACACTGGCATGAGCTGAAGACATGAAATAAAAAGGGAGACGTTGTTGACTGAAGACCAGAACTGAGTTTCCTCATCTCTCAGAATAGTTTCACTAAAGGAAAAGCCGCCTTGGTTTGGCCGGGTGAGCCCTGAGGTGAGATTACTACTGTGAAGTATGGTTTCTGCAGGAAAACATCATCTTCCTGCTAGCAGAGTGGGTGCACATCTGGTTTCCTCCATGCCCCATGGCAGGGGCAGGTGGCTCTGTAGCTACAGTGACACCAGCGCTGGCTCTGCCCCCAGGGACAGCTGCTACCCCCGAGCACAGACACTGGAGCTGCTGGGCAGTGGTGATGCACCCCTCCCTCCCTGGTTTCCCTGGATTGTTATTTCTCCATACTGCTCTGCTCCAAGTCCTCCTTTTGGAGAGGCTTTTTCCTGGACATTCTTCACCTGTAGCTGTGTACTTTCACTTCACCCAAAAATACTTGTTCCTAGACCTTTCTTGAGGACACTGCGGACAAGAAGCAAGCAAACAGACTGACTGAGTCCAAAACAAGAGGGGCTTGTTTTCCTTTCCCTCATCAGGTCTTGGGACTATTTGCTGCTTCTGCAAATTCAGAGAAATCCTTCCTTGCTGTGGGGCTGTGTCTAGTTCTCTGCTGGGTCCCCAAAGTGCCTGGCATTCCCCTTGGCAGCCAATGGGAGGCAGAGAAGTTCTCTTCTTTCCCAAGCAGGAGCATTTGCATACAACTTAGCCCAGCCTGCAGTCAAACATCCTGTCCGTAAATGTTAATGAGGGGTTGGAATTGCCACCACTGCAAAGTAGTGGAGAAAGGTGCAGAGCAGAAGGGAGCACTCCCTTCCATAATAAATGTTCTGTAGGTGGATGGTTTGCATATTTGAGATGATCACCTGGAGATATTGCTGACACACCATCTATCTGGACAGCTTCAGGTGCTTCAGAGCAAACAGCACAGACTCAGACAGGTGCCTTCCCAGCCTGGAAAACTAGCCCTGTCCCTGTCAGTCCTATCCCCTCCAGCCCTATCCCCCCACATCCTGCCTTCTCCAGCCCTGTACCTTCCAGACCTGCACTCTCTGCCCTGTCCTCTCCAGAGCTAATCTCCACCCTTGATATTCAGAACACCCATCTCTGATGTCTATTAGATTTTCTCACTAAATACATAAATTTAAATACAGGCACACGCTGTCAGCAGAATTCAGCGACCTGCACTGGAGGTAAAGTGAGGTGTGGTAAGAGATTGAGGATGAGCAGCTGGGCACAAAAGTGTCCTCTTCACTTGCACGATGGGCTGAGGATGGGTTGGCATTGCCAGCTTCTACCCTATTAACCCCTTGGGTTTAGCATTCACCCCTGGGGCACAGGGTGCTTGGTTGAGCCTGACCCACAGTCAACTCATGCTCTGCAACCCAGCAGGAGACAGGCTGAGAGCACCTGCTGTACCAGTGACCTCATTTGGGCTGGCCCATCCAGCCCCCAGGCCCACAGCACTGCTGTGGAGACATGGCATGAATAGACCTGCTGTCTTTTGTCCCTAGCACTTGCCTTCACGTGGGCAAGGAGAAACTTCAACCTGTTTGCATACTCA
This sequence comes from Serilophus lunatus, assembly GCA_013399895.1. Lineage (NCBI taxonomy): Eukaryota > Metazoa > Chordata > Aves > Passeriformes > Eurylaimidae > Serilophus > Serilophus lunatus. The sequence continues at coordinate 319,797 of VXBA01001379.1, forward strand.
TATTGTTTCAAAAGTAGTAGTGGATTATGCTAATATTAATAATATAATAATATATATATCTTTGCTCTGATGCATGGTTCAGAGCATGAACATGCTCATTGCAAGCACCAAGGCATTGAGACAAGGCAGATGGTTTGGGTGAGGGCTGTAAAGAGTGGGTCAAGTGAAATGAGAGCAAACCTCAAATATCAACATGTAATGTTCCTTTGCAAGAAGTGTGCCTGTCTCGAAGGCAAAGTCCACAGAGGTGAAGGAAATGCTCTTTCATATTTCCATTGAGCTGCATATATTGAAGGGCCATTCAAATCCTTCCCGATTGTCAAAGGCATTTTCTTTTCAGATAACCCAAGCTAATATAATGTAGCAGCCTTAGGCTGAATCCAAGCTGAGAGCACAGTCAGGTCAATTGTGTTACTTCAGTTTGTGATTGTCCTCGTAAGTCCTTCATAAAATAATACAACTGTTCTAAGGTGTCATTGTAGGTGACAATGTGTGCTGATTTGTGAGAAAGGATTTTCATGCTGAATGGATTATACAGAAATCCTATTAGCAGGGGGAGTGTGATAGCACATCATTACTCTGTCCCTGCAACCAATGGGTTGAGTAAAGCTTGTTAGATATTGGCCCTTCATTAGGGCTTGAGGCTGTTCCCTACACACCAACTTTTATCTTCCTCTGTCCAGAGTGATCAACAGTGACACATTCCTCAAGAGATCACCTGCCTGATGTGACCAGCTTGGGGTGGTGGCTCCCAGCTCACAGGCAGTGAGCCCTGTGGCCACACTGGCAGGGAGAGCAGGATTTTTGAGCATCGCATACATAGAGCACTGATACCAGGCAGCTTAGAGAAAGGGAATCAGGATCTTTGGTTTAAGGCTCTTAATGATCTGGGTTGCTCCCTAAATAATTGCCTATTTAATAACAAAGATAATAATAAATACTGGACTCTTACCCATTCTTTTCATTAATAGAACAGAAAGCACAATACAGAAATGTCAATTACGATTATTTTACATATGGTGAAAGTGAAGTAAAAATGGATGTTATTATCTTCCCCAAGGTCATGTATCAGCTTACTCTCAGATCTGGGAATAAAACCTCTGTCTTCCAAGTTTTGGTCCAAGCTGGAGCTGCCAGGTCTCTTGATGGGGTTTCCTGAGTGTGGATGACTGATACAATGACTTTCCAAGAGCAGCACTTTCAGAAACCACTTCTGGACCAGGGTTCACACACTTCAGTTCAAGGTTACACTGAAAATCACCTACTTGATAAGGATTTTCTTCATGGACTGTCTCTCATGGCAGTACACAGAGCAAACCCGGCTCTCCGGATAGTTCACAGGCCCTCCAAGGGATATGTTTTCTATTTTGAAATGAACTTCACTTCTCTTCTCTCTTTTCTCCTTTCCCTGTGTGTGCCCTATGCCAGCAACCAAACACAAATTACAATACACATTTTTTTCTTTTGTGACCCCTTGTGCTGTGGTAGCCTTGATACCCCTGTCTACTCCACCATCTTACTGCAAGATCCACTTGTTTTGGTTTTGGTGAGTTGTTTTTTTCAGCCTCTTCACTCTTTGCAGTGAGTGTTTATATTCTTCCCAAAGTCATGAGCAGAGGGTGCCTTTATGGAACCTGTCTCCTCCATCCACTTGTATAGCATAAGACACTCATTGAAAGGTGTCTGACATCCGTAGCACTCAATATCACTGTTCCTGACACAAGTATTATGGGGTTTGTTAAGTTTGTGTAATGATATCAAGACCCATGGGAGACCTGTTACATTGGAAGGGTTCAAAGATGATTAATTGTAAAGGTATATCTGCATTCGGTGTTTTTCTTTCCAACTGAGACTTCCTGTATTTCTCAAATTTGATTGGCTGAATTGTTATTTTATAGAGGGAATAACTTTACATTCAAGTGAAATAATACTTCCATCCTCATCATTAGTTAATGAGCTTTCACTTATCTCTTTGCCAGAACCAACATTTTTGCAGAAACTCTTTCAGACAAGGCTGTAGTGTCCTGAAATACAGCAGATTTAACAATTATTTTGTAGCTAGATATTCCTTGATTCCCCTTGCATATCTAACTAGAAAGGAGAGCTGAAGAACAGCTTGAAAAAGCTGGGAGAAAGTGGAACACTTCTGTACTAGGTATTAACAGGTGAAAGGCTTTTTCTAAGGAAACATGCCTTTTTAAACAGAAAGCTAAGAGGACACAGAGTGTTCTCCTACATCTTCTGCTGAGAGTGAAGTCCAGTCTAGACATTAATGCTAAATTGTTTTCAATTTTTGCAATGGCTTTACATAAGTAGCTTTTTCTACTCTGTGTCAGTACACTTGACAGCTGTTAAAGACCAGTCTTGTCAAAACAGGCCCTTGTCCCTTCAGTCCTTATGCCAGCAAAACTCCCAGTTCCCAGCTAAAATCATGAATCTCATGTTGTAAGTGAGCTGTTGCACTGGTCTCTGTGGTTCCTGCATATGGACAGGCAGTGAAGGGATAGCACCCCATGGCCCACCTGCACAGCCCAGCCAGAGGCACTCTGAGCTCTCTCCCAAAGCCTTATCTAGCTTTTGTGCTCCAGAGAGCCTATTGAATAAAGCCAAACCAACCCCCAAGCTGTCTAAGACTCTGTGTGCCTGAAGACAGTGACCAAAACAATTCTCCAGTCTGTCATAGCACCCAGGGCCTCTAATGGTGAGGTGCTACAAGCTGCACAAGAACCAAACCCTTAACAAGAGCAGCTCAGAACTGACAGGTTCAGAAAGACATATTGAAAGTATAAAGGGATGAATGTGGTTGCTTTTATTATCTGACATCTTCAGAACACTTAATAAATGAACCTTCATTTCTGTCTGAAGTACTTAAGGACCCCTTGCATTTTGGGCCTCTCCCAGGGTCTGAAGTGTCCCCAGAACGTATCAGAGGAAACCCTCTATGCAGAGGTCAACACAGGCAGTCTGGGGGCAGTCTCCAAGCTCTAGGGTTAGATACCTTGTTCATCTACAGCAAGGGCAAAAGCATTGCCCTTATTTGAATGTAGCATTTGTGAGAAGAGTGGAGGCAGATGAGTGCTCACTGGCTGTGGGGTTGGCAGCACATTTTGGCTTACTGAGCATCTGATTACTGCCCTTCACTGAACCCACATTTGACCCCATCACATTTTGACACAGTTTGGTGTCTACTCAAATGGCGTGCCCCAGGGGAAGATGGCTCTTGGTCCCACAGGACTGGCTTTCTGATGTCAAGGTAAAGCATCTCTCACCTCTCATTGGGAGGCTTAACCATGGTGACATCCAGCTGTACCGACCTCCTCACACCCAGGCATGGGCACAAACAGGCTACAAGCAAGCAAGTTACCACCACCAGCTGCTGCTGTTCCCTCCCATTGCTACCAGCAGGACTTAGGTGCTGGAAGATTTGTGGCATCTCTGGAGAGAGGAGCTCTAAGGGCACCTGCAGTTCACTACTATCCTTCAGCTATTGAGTAACAATGCATAAAACCCCATTATATTTAGGGAAGTATCTGCCAACATTCAGACATAGTTTCCTTGTGGTGGGAAGGAGTCCTGTAAAGCACACAAGAAAGGCCTTCTTCAATGTGTCCTGAATTTCTGGGGTTGCTGCAGTCCCTTTCAGATTTCATGGAGGAGTAGATGACCCTGCCTCTCAGGGTATGTCTCACTTCTGTGGCACCAGGCTTCCTTTCAAAACCACTTCTCCAAGGGGTGAGATTACCGGCCTGGCTGGATGGAGCTGTTCTATCTCCAAAAGCCTTATCAACAGCAATTTGTCTGATTTGCCCATTACAACAAAAGCAAAAAGAAAATGTTGCTTGCTTTCTGCACCATTTTCCCCTGGTGTCCTTTCTTTGTTATTTTGTTCTTTTTTACTCGATGTAGTCATTTAAACCATTTCCAGTCTTCCATTGAAGTGATTTTAAGAGGCTTCCTCCTGTTCAAATTAGAAGGAGAAAGAAGGGGGAAAGAAAATCTTTCTTTGCTTTGCTGTCAGCCCTCCAATAAGAGCGAACAAAAACTATGTTTTTCGGAGGTAAGTCTCTTCACCATTGTACCTTGCCTATAAAGGTAACATCACACTGCAAATCTGAGATAGAGACTTGCAAGGCAGTCCCATGAATGTAACGGCCAGACCAAAAATATCTACCTCCTGTACTTTCACAAAAGTTGTGGTGGTGGTCACAAGCTTTCAAACACAGTATTTTCATTATATTGATATTTTCCTATCCTATGTTGAAATATATTGATAGTTAAAGAAGCTGATATTAGTAAGAGGAATTATACTTTTTGTAACTATTAATGCTATTGTGAAAGATCAATAAATAAAATATTGAAGGAAGCACATTAGTTTATATATGTAGAACAATAATCATCAAAACAGAAACAGCCATCTCACAGTACAGCTGCAGCAGCAGACACCAGACAGACACCCTTCCCTGAAGGGCTGGAGGCACACAGGAGGGGATACCCCTGCTGTGCCCAGCACCCTTTTGTTCATCAGCTACAGGTGTGACCAGTGGGACCACTTGTCTTTTTGGCCCTCTTCCTCTGGCTGATCAGCCTGGCCATATCTGCTTCTAAACGGGCAAAACTTCTTGGGTCAAATTTTCAGGGCTTTTTTTTTCTTTTTTTTCAGGTATCATTGCTAATTGACTTCTGTAAGAGATGGGAGAGTGAAAGGATTTACATTGATAACACTCCAAGTAAGCAGGAGAGAGTAAGGACAGTTTTATAGTTAATGCTGTGACAGCCCAGCTCATCCAGGGGTACAGGCACAGTCCTCTGGCATGACTTTGAACCAGTCATTTGGTCTCCTGTCATCAGCTCCTCACCTGCAAGACACTGAGAAAATATTTGGGAAGGTCTCAGAGGTTGGGGTAACAAATACCGCTAATGAATGGAAGCTGAAAGCGGACATCACACTTCCCAGTTCTGGCTATTGATGCACTCACCCCAGCCTTTCCTCCCTCTGAGGAACTCTGTGGCCAGCAGGAAATGCTCAGGGGCCATGATTCCGTGAATGGATGTAAGCTTCTTGGCCAGGAAGAGGCACAGTTAGAATGCAGCATCCCTGTGCATGGGAGCGGCTACCTCCATCTGTAGTTTTAAGCACTACCGCAGCAACTAATTAGTGTTGTTTATTAGTGCTGCATTTCCCCAGCCAGGCATGCTGCAGATTTTCTCTGTTATGGCCTTCCCTACAACCCTAGGAAAAGCTCTGGAAGAAAATGTGCTTTGCAGCATGCCTTGCAGGGAAGGTAATCCTGCACCTTTGGAACCAGAGCAGAGGCTGAGCTTCAGACAAGGAAACCTTCAAGCAAAAATGCATCTATGCAAAGAACTGATTAAGGGTTTTCATCTTCTCTGCAGTGAGATACTTCTTGCTGATCTGATGAGACCAGCCTTGCTGGAGATGCTGAAGCTGTAGAAGCTGAGAGTAATGCAGCAAAGTCTCCTCACCAGCAGAGCCTGAGTGGAAGCTGGTGGTGTGAGCCCTTCATACACCCTCTTGAGCCCATCTCTGCCTACAGCACAGACTCCCCAGCATGGCCCTCTACAGTGACCACTGTCTGAACATGCAAGAAGCAAATGCTCTAGGGGGAAATTATAGAGCAGTTTGCCTTTGTCAGGCTGAAATGGGATAAAAGAGGATCCAGCAGACATGTCCCTGTGTCAGAGATTCCTCTAACAGGTGAGAGGATGGGGCTTTGGCTATGTCTAAGGCAGCACTGACATTCGGGAGACAGCTCCACCGATTACTTGGTGAGTGTAACCTCACTGTCTGTCCTGGGTATCTTGTGCTTCAGCACACTCCTGTGCCATGTCAACTGCCCTTACCCATAGGGCTTCTGCTGGATTCACTGCAGTGCTCCTGCTGCACACCTTATGCCTCATGCTTCACTCCTGGTGCAGGATTTCCCCTCAGCTCAGTCTGTGTGACCCTTGCAGCACAGCTGATCCTGCAGTGCAGCGCCAATCTAGCCTGATGCTGACCTGTGGCTTAGATATCGTGTTAACTGTAGTTCACAGAAGAAGTGCACATGGTCTGTGGTTCAGAGAGCTTCCTAACGGGCAGATGAAGGTCTCAGAAGTGAGGGAGGACCTCATGAACAAGGGCAAGCTGATGGGGGAGCTGAAAGATATCATCCAACAACTCTTTAATTTACCTCCTGGATTTTGATCCACTTAGTTTCATAGTTTTGAGCTTTTCTCCTTAAACAAGAAAGCTACTGATATTTTCCTTAAATAAATTTTCACATAAGGCATTTTCACATAATCGGATTATTGTAGGAGCTGGAGTATTAAAGAAAGGCCAGAGCCTGTTACAAGAGGTGCGAACACAGAATCCCCCGAGCATCACAGTGCTGTCACTTGGATAGATGGGAGGCACATCTTTGCAGGAGAAGGGTTATCCTCCGTTTTCAAGATTTTCATTTTGATCCTGTTAGCCTCTTGAACATTTAGCAGCCCCTCCCAAACTTTCTCAGAGCCTCGAGGGACCGATGGTGGGAGAGCAGTGCAGGAGGAGGGCAGCACACCATGTCAGTACAGGACTGCAGCAGATGGAGAAGAGAAGCTGTGAAAAGAGCAGGGTCACTGAAAGGACAGTGCTCAGATCCTGGCTGTGGCAGGTATTCTCTTTGATGCTAAATTCTGTGAACTTGGTTTTTGCCAGTGGTTTTGAGCAGGTATAGTTTAAGACCACCAGCTCTAGATATATCACCTGCATTATTCAGCTGTGAACTACCGAGGTAGCAAAATCGGATGAATCAGCCACAGGTCAAGAGTTACTCTTTGAATCATCAATGTGACAACAACCCACAGTGTGTCATAAAGGCAACATAAATTGCATAAAGCCTTCCATGTTTCTGTTTCTTTAACTGTAAAATGGAGCAAACAAATTATTTCACTCAAAAAGCCTGAAACCCATGCTGTGATAACATATTGTAAAGCAATGTTATGATTAATCTCATATCTGTGGATGCTTAGGAAATGAAAATAAAAAAGATCTCTGGTCTTTGGTTTCCTAAATTCAGAAATTATTTTCTCTTCAGATTGATGCAAACAACACTATGGTTCCTTTCTTTAAGAGGCATGAGGGGGCAGTAAAAAGTACATTGGGATTGTGAGTGTCTAATTCATGCAATTTTTCCTCTGATGTTTTGCCCAGCAGTTGAGTCTAACTGGGAGGAGAAGGTTTGCTTTCAGGCATCTTGATTTCCAAGGGACTTTGAGTTATCGATCAGTTAACAACATCACCATAACAGCTGATGAGGACTTGTTACAGTCACATTCGTGGCACTGCCTGGGTTTGCTAATGCACAGTTTTGTTATCTTGATATTCTGACGCTGTTAAGGCTCCTCTTGGATTAATTTACTTGTGAAAGCTATGCCAGACTCCAGTGCGTAAAACTGTGTGTCAGTGCAGAGCATAATGAGGACTAGATCCAGTCGGATATTTTCCAGAAGAATGCTTGTGTTTTTTTTCATTTGTAGATACCAGGTTGGTCAAAATGGGCTTGTTCTGCAGGAATGTGTCAATATTGATAGATTGCAGCCACCAGGGGAGTTAATCCCATTACTGCTGTCATGAGGATTCTCAATGCAAAGTCTCTCTACACCAAAGGGCCCTAGAACTTCATAGCTGCTCGGTTACAGGGCCCTTAGGTTTTGCCTAAGGGACCCCTCCCCATTGTCCTCCAAGCAGTCCTCCTAGGGAAGCTAGGCTCGTGTAGGCAAACCAAGCAGGCATCCCTGTTTCCTCACAGCAGAGCTTTCCTAAGCTTTTTCAAATCTCACGAGTTCTCCCAGAGTGGAAGTTTGTTTTTCTGCTCTGTTCAAATAAGAATCCCTAAAAAAAACCTGTTAATGGGTCATTCTGGAATACCAGCAAACAGAAATGCGTTGGAATAATCGACCGTTAACTGCTTTACTTCTGAGAATTCATAATAAGTACAACCATATCTCCTTTAAAGGAGGACATAAACAAAATGCAAAAGAAAAATTATAATGAGACCAAGGAGACAAATCTGAACACTAATGGAAAATTCTGTGTGGGCCTGAATTTTGGCAGCACACTACCTTGCCTTCCGCTCCCAAACATCCTCTGGCCACAGCTTGGGCAGGGAAGCCACCAAGTAGCAGTGGAGAACAGCAGCCTGGCTTTGTGCCCAAGGAGCCACTGTTGCTCCAAGATCAAGGCACCTATGATATCTCGCTCTACTTCTCCTGTGGCTGAGAACAGAGTGTAGTGGATTTTTTTCACCCCATCTGCAAACAGGAATCAGGATGCTGTTAAGGGCTGCTGCTGCTGACCCTACTGTGACAACATCACATCTTCTGGACTCTGGCCTAATTCATTTAATTTGAGCTGCCAAGTAGTTCTTGGAGAGGAAGAGCTTCTGACTGCTTCTGTCTTAAATAGATTTGAAGAGATTTTCTAAAAGTGAGAGACTCTGTATCCAGGCTACTCCCTATGTACAGCCCCAAACAGTGTGACAAGGCTTTTCTGTAGAGAACTAAAATTCATTGCAAAGGGAGTGGTAAGGAATGAAACCCACATGGTTTATGACTTAAAGTTTAACAAACCCAGCTTCAAACTCAGGAGCATCCATATGAACAGGTAACACATGAAACTAAGATATTTCCACCTTGGTTTTACTCAGGTAAATGTTCCCACTTCTGTCTTCATCAACAAATATCTTCATTTGGTATGAAATTTCACTGTATCACTGACCCTATCCAGAAGATGACAATATCTGGAATGGTGAAAACTTGCATTGCAGTGGCAGTAGGGAGGCAAGATTAAGACTTGTGGCCTTCTGTGAGTTTTTTGACTTGCTATGGGCAGGTGCAAGCAGCACAGACCATGACCCTGATTCCATCAGCACCTATTTCATGTTGAGCTCCCTGGCAGCTACTGCCAGTATATCCACAGTATGGTCTCAGAGCAGGACTTGGCCGATAAAGTGCCAAATGCCCTGGGTTTAGAAGAAGCCACTGGCACTTACAACTTTCTACAATCCACTCAAAATTTAAAAATAAAAAGTTACATCTGTGAAGGATAGAACTGGGATCTCATCTGCCAGCCTCCGCATTATTCTCCTTAATTTTACCATGCTTTCTTGTAACTTTTGTTGGGAATGGTTACAGTGGGCTCTTTGGTCTGAGTGCAAATCTGAATCTGATTATCAAATCTGAATCTGATTATCAGAAGTTTGCCAAAAATATCCTTATTTTGTTCCATCACCTCTAAACACTTGTTCACTGCCAATCAGTGCAAATCCACAATGTGAGGCTTGGCTTTCTGAAGTATGAACAGGTAGGAATGAGTTTTGATCTGCTAAGGGCAGTGTACAATTTGAATACAATTGTCTTTTTAGCTGAGTGAGTTTATATAGCTCAAAGGAGCCGTTCCAGCACCTGAGAAAGCCTATGCCAAACACAAATTTCAGACAAGAAATATCGAGAATTGCCATGTACATAAAATTGAGGAAAGTTTGGTTTGCTCTGACCTTAAGTACCATTTCTTTACACCTCCTGGGAACTCCTGGTGTTTTACTCCTTCTGATGTTTACCCTAAAAAGAGCATGTTCATCCTTATTCATCTTCATCATTAAAAGCACAAAGAGGATTTACACTGCCTTTTGCAAAAAATGTGCCTTCTAATCGTCCAAGTGTATACAGCAGAAATAGGTCCCAAACATCCAGGATCCTACAAGAGAAAACACATTAAAGTGCATCAAAAAGGAATCTAATGTGATATTTTATTTCCCTTTCCGCTGTCCTTCCTCTGTGCAGTTTACTTTTTAAATTTGATGCCTGTTACCAATGCTGCATATTTCTCTAATAGAGGCAGGTAGATACATGTCAGATATTTGTGCCCTGCTGTGAAAGACAGGTCAGGACACCTCATATGAGGGAGGTCTCACCACCAGGAACTCAGAAAAGCCAGACAAAGGGGTCCAAGGAAAGATGGTTTCTTTCAACATACCAATGGGAATGGAAACAGAGGTATGGGAATAAAATTTCTTAAGAACTTGAGGCTGCCAAGTGAGGGCAGGTTTTCAGAAGAGCTGAGTTCTCATTAGCAAGTAAAATAATGGGCTAATTCATCTGAATAACACTGGACAAGGGGAAATGAGCTCTTCTGGGGATCTTGCCTCATAAAGTTATTATAATGACTTGGCCTTAGTGCCAAGTGCATGAAAATCAATCACAAGGTGATTTGCCAAAGTAATGCAGGGAGTCTGTGATACATCTGGGGATCAAATCCTCATCTCTGAGACAAAGTACATTATTCAGGCCTCTTTCTTGTTTGGAAAGCACAAGATTTTGCCTTGGCTTAGTTGTTTTGCTTTAGGCCAAAAAAACCCCCCCCAAAAAAAACAACGAAAGAAACCCCTCAAAGCAGATCTTGCAGACCTGTAGAGACCTTTTGCATGTTTCCCCAGGGGAATTTCTAGGGCTAGGTTGGATGGAGCAACCTAGTTTAGTGAAATGTGTCATGGCCTGTGGCAGGATCCTTGGAACTAGATGATCTCCAAGGTCCCTTCCAACCTGAACCGTTCTATGGTTCTCTTTAAAGGAACGTGTCCTCAGGGGTGATACAACTGTAATGAGGTAGAGACAGCTCCACATTGTCCTATCCACCCTGGACAATGCAAAGGGCTTTGAGGCTTGGTACAATTTTAGATCTTCTATGTACACTTCATAATTTTTGAACAAATTCCTCTGGGGCTGCTAGGAGAGATGAAGGCTTGGAGAATGCCTGTGAGCAGGTTGGTGAAGTAACTTACCCACATTCTTATTTATTCTTATTTGCAGGATAAGTTTCCTTGCAGAAAATATAGGCAAAGCTTGAGTGCTCCTGTGGAAGCAGTTCGAGGAGTAAGCATTGGTGTCATGCCATATTTTCTGCTTTTTATTCATGACACACCTTTTTATTCAGAAAGATTTCTGGCTCACCATTTCCTTCAGACAGGCTTTCACACTGCAACCTCAACAGCCACTTGGTTAATGGTAACAGAAATAGTTGCAGGTACATAGCTGAACGCAAGGCACAGGGAGAGAGGCTTTCTTAGGGATGCAGGCTGCCGTTCTGGATGCACTAAAAAGAGACCTTTTTCCTTCCCAACTGCGTGGATGACTCCTGCCGTGCTGAAATCATCAGGAACTGTCACATGAAAGCAGCCAAGGAGCCACTGAAGCTGCAGGACAGGACTCCAATTTCGTGTCAGACCCATCCTTACTTTTATTAGCAGAAATGACTCCTTTTCCCAGAGGAGCAGCCATCGGGCCAGACTTGCTCCCTTCCAGGTGGCTGGTATTGCATTTTACTATCATGGCATAGAGCGACAAACTAAAACTCTGTTAACTCCCTGTTTTCCTTTTTAGCTTCTCTTTTCAGACCAAATGAGGTTCCTGACACAAAACTCTGGGTTCCTTTCCTCACAGCATGCTTTTTCTCCACTTTCTCCTCATTGTGACCTGATACCTCTATCTGAACAAGGACCTCAGTTATTTGCTTTCACCTCATTGATTTTATCCTGCCATTTTGCAGCTGGACCCTGGCATGGGGTTCTCCATGGGCTGCAGGTGGATTATTTGCTGCACTGTGGAGCTGAAGAGGCATAGCTGGCTCTTCATTGTCTTCACCACAGGCTGCAGGAGAGCCTGCTCCAGCTCCTGCAGCACCTCCTCCCTCTCTCTCTTCACTGCCCTTGGTGTCTGCAGAGTTTTCTCTCACATATTTTCACTCCTCTCTCTCCCCTGCTGTTATTCCAAGCAGTTTTTCCCCTTCTTAATTATATTATCTCAGAGGTGCTACCCACCCTCACTGATGGGTTCATCCCTGGCCAGTGTTGGGTCCATTTTGGAGTCATTTAATCCCTTGCTCCTCTGCAGTGTCCTGGAGTTCTCCAGCACTGCAGAGTAAGCAGAGCCTGTAGCATTACAGGTAGCTTATGACGCACTTCAGGTTTTGCCCAGTACTCATTTACTAACATTCAGCACAACTTCAGATGTTTCCACCATTTTTGGAGCAGAGGTAAGCTGTGAAACTGAAACCTTCCTCCCCAGGTAGTTAATACAGAAGGAGATCAATGTGTTCATCATGCTAAAGCTGTGGCAAAGCCTGTGGGGCCTGGCTGTGGGGCTCAGTCCACACTAGCATGTCTCTGCACTTCCTCAGAAGACCCATATCTCTTGGGATCAGGGTAAGGGGTACCCTGACTCCACATGCCCTGGACCTGTCACCTTCTTTTGGGTTCCTGGGGCTGCCTGCATCAAGCTGACTCCCACATTAACCCTGAATGAGGGTCAGAGACCGAATGTCATTAACTGGGACATTCTACTTGATGGGCTGGGTGCAACTTCCTCATGGTAGGGGTATGACCTGCAGGGCGTGAAAAGAGGAAGCAATGGCCACGTAGGGTCAATGGCTGCCAGAGTCGCTCTGGTGCTTGTCAATAGAGCCTGGATCCCCAAAACTGGGCACACATCTGTTTTCCCTTGAGCTTGTAATATAGTTGTACACACTTCATTTGAGGGGAAGCTCTTTGGTAGAATTCCCTGGATTACCTGCACTTATGTGTAAAGTCATTCAGTTTTCACTTGTCATGTCATTTGGTGGTTTTATGTTCACTGAGAGTTGCAACTGATGTAATTTTAGAAATAAACAGAACAGAAACAAGCACTGCAATCTAGAAAGAAAATAATTCAGATGTATGTGCTTAACTTTTTTCCTTTTTTTAAAAAAAATTATTATTATGGTGATTTTTAAAAAATTTTTGACAACTATCACAGTTTTGTGTCTTATGGTCCTTGATATTGTGAGGGGCTGGTTCAGCTCCTCAGTTCCTGGAGTACTTTGCTAAAGAAAACATTTGCTTTCTTTTGCAACAGAAGCAAGTACCAGATGTCAAAACTGCAGAGCAGAAGTGTGAAAATGTGGTCTGCTACCATTCCCAATGGGCTTTTGTTCCCAAAATCTTGTGTTTTCTAGATCAGTTATGAAGCTTTGTGTGAATCCTAATGGAAGACCTTTTAATGGTGTGGATTGGCAATATCAGTTCAAGAATCAGTTCCCTAATGCAAAAGAAATAGAAACTTTGTATTTCTAGTTTTCAGTTCACTTTATTAAAAAAGGGAGAAAGCACGCAAAGTAGATGGGAAACGATTCACGTTTCTTTGAGGTGTAATTTCCCATCTATAATGTCTATTATGAACTCTCCATCCCATTATCTCAGGAGTGGTCAGTGTAGGAGTTCTTGATGCTGTAAAATCGTACTTTGTTGTATAGTTAATTGTGCTTCATATTTAATTTGTTGCTTAATTCATACAAATGCTGACCAAAGTGCAAAATTGAATCCCTAAATAGTTCTCGCATGGGCTGTTTGATCCTGCATGCTTTAATGCGATTCAGGTGAGCACCACAGCTTACAGACCTCAGCTGGTGTGATTGCAGAGTAGAAATATCCAGCATTGCACAGAGGGTGCTGAAAGGGGATGGTTCTCTCACAGATCAGGAATAATTTGCTGCTGTTTACACTTGGAAAGCAGCCATTTTAGCTAAGAACCATAATGTTAGGGTTGGATGAAGAGGGAAAGAACTCTAGGAAACTATGCAGAGCTGACTTTGTTTTGGAGGCAGCAGGCACGTTCGTGGTTTGAACTACAGCAGGGCACATCAGACGGGGAGCAGGTCTGAGCTTCCTCAAGGCACAAGAGGAAAACAACAAACTTCATCAGTCGGCAAATGTTCAACTTCCAAATGCTGGATGCTGTGTCAGACTCTTAACTCTGGCAAGGGTTTTTTTTTCTAAACAATACAAACTTGAAGGAATTGGTGGTAAATTTGGGTCGAATTTGTTGACTTGTCTAGGAGGAAAGAAACCAACACTAAACTCATCTCTCTGTTAGTACTTTACTCCACATCCCAAAGAAACGAGAAATGTGGAAAGCTGAAATGTCTTACCATGACATTTTAGAAATAAAGCTCTAAATTTTCTTGATGTTTGTTTTCAAAGTGCTGTTTTTCTGTAGATTGGGTTCAGTCTGACCTAAGAGATAACCTAGAAACCAAACCATGCTTTAGGATCAAAAGCTTTCACTTAATGCAAAATTATTTTTGCTTTCCCTCCTCCCACTTTTTTGTTTTTAGTTTCACTGGAAAAGTGGTCTATTTTTCAGGTCAACTTGCAGAGCAACATCTGCTGGCCCCTCTTCCTGCTGTTTCCTATTGAACCAGCTAAGCAAAAATGAAAAATATACCCGTCTGCAGCACAGAAACTTCCTTTGTGCATGAAAAATCCCCCATCCAGGTGCAGCAGAGAGCACAAGAAAAGTCCTCTCTGGCAGTGCTGGTGTACAAGTCTGGTGCAAATACCAGTATCTGTAAACTGAGAGATCTGAGCTCGTCCAGCTGGAACTTCCCCCAGAAGGGCTGTAGGAACACCTATCCCGTCCTGGGAGCATTTCTCATGCCTGCTTTCCTTGTGGGGTCCTATGGAAGGGTGAGGTAGGACCTGAACCTGGAAAATATCAGCAAAATTGATGTTACGACAATTACAGCAATGACAAGGAAAGCCCACTTGGGTGGAGTAAGCTGCTTGACTGGTGGAGGAAGAAGTCGATGAGCCATAGGTATGTTGACGGAGGTTTGAAGACATTTTCCTTCTAGCTCAGGTGCACATCCCTGCCTGTGGCACAGATGCTTGGGAATCTGTCCTGGTTTCAGCTGGGATGGAGTTAATTTTCCTCCCAGTAACTGGTACAATACTGTGTTTTGGATTTAGTATGAGAATAATGTTGATAACACACTGATGTTATAATTGTTGCTGAGCAGTGCTTACGCTAAGTCAAAGACTTTTCAGTTTCTTATGCACAAGAAGCTGGGAGGAACCATGGCTGAGACCACTGACCTGAACTGGCCAAAGGGATGCTCCATACTCTAAAATGCCATGCTTTATATATAGACGGTGAACAGTTGGCTAGAAGGGCCCAGGCTGCTCAGGACGGGCTGGGCACTAGTCAGTGGGTGGTGAGTAATCACATTGTGCATTTTCCCTATTATTATCATAATCATCATCGTTGTTGTTGTTATTATTATTAACTTTATTTCAATTATTAAACTGGTTTTATCTCAATCCATGTTTTGCCTTGTTCCAATTCTCCCCTCCGCCACACTAAGGAGGCTGGGGGGAGGGAGTGAGCAGCTGCTTGTTACTTTATTATGGACTGAGGCTAAACCACACCAAGTTACCAATTGCCTACCCCACGGAAACCCAAGCTCAGGTGAGCCAGGGCTGAGCCGAACACCGCAGGGAGCTCAGAGAGCTCAGTCTCAGCTCTGAGAAGCAGGCTGACATCTCTGGAGATGTCTCAGGAATCTGCAGGCTAAACTGGGTGACAGGCTCTGAACCGCTGCTGCTTGTTTACACCAGATCTGTACATCGGGGTGAGCTCTCTCAGCTGTACCTGGGTGACCCAACGAGCTGAGTCCCCAAGCCCCTGGCAAGCACCCCAAGAGCAAGGTGGTGGCTGTGATGCCCCAGCCAGCTGCCAGCTCCTGCCGAGGAACAGGAGCTGGCCAAACTGCCACTGGATGCTCTGCTGCCTTCCTTCCCCCTGCCCAGCACAGCACCCGGTCCTCCCCGATCCTCCCGGCCAGGGCAGGAGCTCTGCCCGCGTTTTTCAGAAAGGATGATTACATCTGCAAAGCACTCGGGAGTGCTTTGGGATGAAGAGTGTTATGTAAGTATAAGATAATGTTATTTATAGAGCCAGGTTTTATCCAAAATGGAATTAAACTTGTGTTCCTGAAGCCTCTGCTATCAAAGGCAAATTAGAATTTGACCACTAGTCTCTAGCGCTTTGTATTCAAATTTTTTTTTTCTCAGATCAGCTCAAAGTTTAGGAATGCATTTTATTTACAAATCATACCTCTCAGAAAGTGAAGAGATCTCGTTTCCATCAGCTGTGCGGTGGTCGTGGAAGCCTGGGTGGTGGCTGTGGAAGCCTGGGCTGTAGCCATGCTTTGCAACCACATCAGCTGTGGCATTGAAGTATTATAAACCAGGAAAGGAAGGCAGGGTTTGAGCAGGATTAAACAAAAAAACCACAGAAGGCTGTCCTAGGCACAATATTTTGCCTGCATTTAACACTGTTTGTATCAATCCATGAGCCGCAGGGATGATATCCAGCTTACATCACTGTTGGAGGTGGCACTCGTTTAGTGGGCTAATGTTTGTACTCCCACAGAACTATAGACCCCGTGACCTTTTAAAATCTTGTATTATTAACTTAGAGAGTTTTATTTGCTGTTTTGAAATATTAGATTCAAATCCCTATCTGTACATTTTACAAGCCATGAAAACCCAAATTGCTGGGATGCCTGATGAAATCCAGGCTAACAGGTGTTAGGAATGAGGTACAGCACCTTGCATAGGTTAGTTTGTGCAGTTCATCTGGTGCCCCCCTCACTTGTCATAGTATCTAGCATGAAATTCCACACATGCCTTTTATTTAGGAAAGAACACAAAAGTATGTTATCTTATTCCTCTGGAATTTTCCACAGTTATTTAGCATGTTAGTTTAGGCATAATTGGTTAGTGGGCTCTTGAAATTTATGTCTTAGCAGTACTTATTTACATCGGGCTAAAAGTAGTTCACTTCAATTGAGGTAAATGTGAAGCATTAGATTGCAAACGTACCTAATCCATCTCTCCTCCCCCATGACTAGAAATCCTGTGGTTAAAATAACACAGCCTCTATTCAGAGCACAAACTTAGAGCTGCTAGCAGGAGCAGGGCTGGGATTTAAACAACTCTCAGCAGATGAATCTGTTCAGGGGTCTTTCTCGGGTTTGTTTTTCATCCTACTTCTGATCCATGAAAGGAAATCAGGCTCTCTCCTCTGGGCAAGCAAGGTAAAGATTTTCTGCATTCTGTATATGGTTGCATGTGCTTGTGAAGGACCTTATAAACGTGGTCGCAAAAATGCTGTTGCAAATGCAATTGTAAAAATGTTGCTGTTATAGAGCAAGAAGTGTTTGGCAAATGGCTTGACAACCTTTAACTGTTGTGGCTTTCCACACAACAGTGAAATGATGAAATGATAAATCTTGCACACAGAAGCAAGGAACAGTGATTCTCCGCCACACATTGGAGAGGCTGAGCATGTAGGCGGCGTAGGATGTAGCAAACACAGATACTATTTTGATCAAGCTAGACTAAAGCAAAACTGGCATTTTGTTAACTGTCAGGTATAGTCCCTGTTGGGTTTGTCCAGCTGCTCTAATCCCATTTGGGATGCTGAGGCTGTGCTGGAGTCTGTTTACAGAGTGTGCTAATGCTGCTCCAGCGTGACTCTTACAGTAACGGCGGACCGTGCTTTCAGGAAGGTTTGGATGTGGTGTGCCAGATAATTAGCTGCCTTTATTTGCTCTTACTGTTTTCCAAGTCACAGGGAATGTAGAAAAGCATCATCTTTTCCTTGAATCCTTATTTTATTTGAAATCCAGGAAACAAGTGTGATGTCTATGCTAATGCCTGTGGAACTGTACCCCCAGTGCCAGAGTCTGTTAACTCTCCCAGCCCTGTGTTGTGATTCACAGGGGATCCTGATTACCAAATCAGTCCTCCTGCACTATGGTGCTCAAACACAGCAGGTTGTGCTGCTGGGTAATATGGAAGCACCACTACTCAGATTTTTGCTTGATTTAAAAAAATGCTGCCCCTTCCTGCCCCAAGGCATGGGGCAGTGTGGGTGTGTTGTGGAGGGGAGAACCAAAACAAATGCTACTCCAGGTGCTACCTTCCCAGCGCTGAAGAAAACCTTGTTTCCCACTCAGAGATGTTGCCTTTCCTCTTTCTTTACTTTCCCCTCCCTTTACCCTTACCTGAGAGAGACAGGATGGTTTCATGTTATTCTGTCTGCAATTGCTGGCCTCTCCTGGTCCCTGCTGTCCCACAGCCGTATCACCCTGGCAGGCACTTCACTCCCCTGCTCAGCCAGAGGAAGACCCTCCTTAACAAACCAGATACCTTGCAGAACAGAGCTGTCACGCTTCGGGGAATCCTTTCAGCTGGCAAAGGTGCCTTCATCCCTTGAGCCAACAGTGCTGCTTTGTCCTGAAGGGAGAAGTGCAGCTTTATCACTTGATTGCCCACACAGGGAGGGACAAGCAAGGCTATGAGGAATGTAAACATTCTGCTTTTCCCAATACTCATGTAAGAGCACGCCGTGGCAGAGAGGCAGCTCGGAGGAGAGAGAATATGTGCAGAACAAAGAAATGCAGTCAGGCAGGAACTATAAAATTCCAACATAGAAAGCGGAGCTGATGTCATTTTAACGTCCCAAGCAGTGCCAAGAATTCTAAACTCCGTATCAAGATTCAGTGCAAAACCCCCACAAGCTCACAACTTGTTCTTGTGGAAAAATTAACTTTTATGGAAAATATGCATGGGAACATGCCAGAGGAGTGTGTTGCTTTATTTCTTTTATTAATTTTGAATACATTAGTTCAGAGAGCAATCCCATTTTAGCATCAGCTGCCTCTATCCAAGAAACTGAAGCTCACATATACTGCTTGCAAATACTGGAGGCGAGGGAACTGTGTTTTTTTGTACTATAAGTTGTTAGATGGAAGAGTTGTTCGAGTAGGAAGGGGTGTGGGAAGGCTCAGTGGGATGACTGAGTTAAAGCTTTTTTACTGATGACATATCTGAATCATGATCAGATGCACCTGAATGGAACAGCATCATCAGCTATTATAACTCTGAATGCGTCAGTGGTGGGATCGCATGCAGCTCCTATGATAAAGGTTACTCATATCTGTCCTGCTATAAGACTGCTTTTGCTGTGCTCATAACTTTGTCAGACTTGAACAGTTTAGACTGAGTTCTTCCAACTTGATTGTCTGCCTTGAGCTAAGTTATTTTCTGGAAAATTTCAGCCAAAACTGTCCGGCCAATTTTGTCCATTCCAAGAATGAGCATAGGGAAAAAGGAATTGTTGTCCAACATGAAAAAAAAGAAAGGAAGAAGGCGGGGAGGGGGGAACCTGGTGATCCTTTCCTTGGATAGTTCTTATCCCTCTGAGCTTTGGAGTTGAGATCTGAAATTTGGCAGCTTTGCGTAAGAATGTGATTTTTTATTTTTTTTTACTTTACAAATCTCCTCCAATTTGGCTTAGTGATAGCCTTTGAAGGGAAAAAATAGCAACTTATTAGGGACGTGCTGGGGCTGAGTAGTCAAAATCCGCTGAGATTCCTTCCCATATGAGCGAGCTCAGCCCAGCCTCCTAGCAGCTCCCAGTGCCACCCCCAATGCTCCTGTGCAAACAGTCAGTGCTACCAAGTTTCTGCTGACCCTACTGCTTCCTCACAGCTCTGCAGGGACCAGGCCACCTTTGTCCTCCCTCTGAAGTCCAAGAGCAATCCCCAGCTTTAAAAGCAGAATGAAGATGTGCTGTCCATATAATGCTGCTCAGGGCAGAGGTGTTGGTCAATGAAAAGGCAGGCAAGGAACAATACACTTTGATTCTCTCCTGGCACAGCCAGGAGGCAGAGGGACCCTGGGGATGCTACACTAAGTAGTCTGGCATGCTGAAGCTGAAGGATTGCATGGGACTGGGATGGCAAGTACATGGTACAAGTGAGGAGTCAGGGGGCTTGGGAGCAGGGCAGGAAGATGCTTGTCAATGTGTGAGCCATAAGAAGAGTCTGGACATGCCAGAGGCTGGCATGAAGCTTAAGCTCCTCTGTCTATGGTCCTTTTTTTGGAAAATTAGTCCTACCTCTCAGAACTGACTTCAGTCCCACTCTCCCTGCAGGGTCTTCTGTGTCAGGTCTTGCTGAGGCTTTCCCCAGTCTGCAATCAGTAGCTGCAGGGTGTGCCCCCCTGTCTGCATGTGCCATAAGACCCTGTTACTGAATATCCACTGCTAGGATGGGGGGTTGATGGAAGCTCTGCCTCGAGCATGCCATGTGTGCCACCATGGCACCGAAGGCCATACCCAGTCTTTTCTTAAATAAATACCTCCAAGGACAGTGAATCCACCACCTCTGTGGGCAGCCCATTCCAATGGACAATTACTCTCTCTATAAAGAGCTTCTTCAAATGTCCAACCTAAACCTCCCCTGGTGCAGTTTAAGACTGTGCCCTCTCATCCTACATCTGGTTGCCTGGGAGAACAGATCAGTCCTCACCTGGCTACAACCTCCTTTCAGGTAGTTGTAGATGGCAGTAAGGTCTCCCCTGATCCTTCTCCACGCTAAACAATCCCAGCTCCCTCAGCTGCTTCTCATAGGACTTGTTCTCCAGTCCCTTCGCAATTCTCACTGTCCTTCTTTGGACACACTCCAGTGCCTCAATATCCTTCCTCAATTTAGGGGCCCAGAACTGGACACAGCACTAGTTTGGCTGCACCTAGTGCCGAGTACAGGGGAAGAATCACTTCCCTGGTCCTGCTGGCCACATATATTCCTGATTCAGGCCAGGATGCCATTGGCCTTCTTGGCCACCTGGGCACACTGCTGGCTCATGCTCAGTTTCTTGTTAATCAGTGACCCCAGGTCCCTTTCTGCTTGGCCACTCTCCAGCCACTGTGTCCCCAGCCTGTAGCACTGCAGGGGGTTGTTGTGGACAAAGTGCAGGACCCAGCACTTGGCCTTGTTGAACCTCATACTGTTGGATTTGGCCCATCTCTCTAGCCTGTCCAGGTCCCTCTGCAGAGCCCTCCTTCTCTCCAGCAGATGGACACTACCCCCTAACTTGATATCGTCTGCAGATTTGCTATTGGTGGACTCAGCACCCTCATCCAGATCATCAATAATGATATTAAGTAGGTCTGGGCTCAACACTGATCCCTGGGATTTCTGTCATGGTAATTCCAGTGGTGGGAAAGTCAGTAATTCTTATTAAGAGGAGGACTTGGGAAGAACATAAAGCCTAGGACCACACTGAACTCTAAGGAAAAAAAAATAAATTCTATATAACATTGCCAGTGAAGACAGTCCATCCTGTACCACGCGGCAAAGCTGGGACCTCTGACAAAATACTGTGTGATCATCTAATTAGCAAGTGTATCACAACACAGAGCACAAAGGAGGCCTAATTCTGGCATCTCTTCCCTCATGGATTTTTCAGTCATAACAGTACACTTATAGCCTATTTTTTATGCAGTGCATATGCAACATTTGGAGACAGATGGCGAAATCTCAGCGTTCATTGTGCCACTTGACGTGATTTCCACATTGAAAGGTGGGGAGCTGCCAAGCTGTTGGCCTGTTTCTGCTCCTGCTAGAGTTGCAAGGGAAGGTGGTTTCCTTCACTTCTTTGATGACTATAAACAAGGTGGCATCCTGGAGAGCCTCTCCTTCCATAAAGACAGGCAGTGAAGTTTCATCATCTTTATCAGCTCCTGAGACCCCCATGCACTTACCAGGGCTCAGCTCTGTGAGACTGTGTGGAAACAAAATCCAGAAAAACAGGAACTGACAAAGTGAGAAGACCAGAGCTGCTTACAGACAGCTACTGAGAGAAGAAGGAGTTCTAAGAAGCTGCGAGACAGTGTTGGCCAGCGTGGCAGGCAGTGCTTGCTGCACACCAGCAGCCTCACATTTGTCAAGAATGTCGCAAGCGGGAATTTTAAGCAAGGATTTGCAGGAGAACTGAAACAAAAAATAACAAGGAATGTTGGATACCTATGGGCTTCTGCACCAAGTGTCATGGAAGAAAATGAACATCCACAACCTTTGATGTTGGAGGAGCGTGGATGAGTAGAGCAGACAGTGACATTCAAAGGAACAGAGATATTTATTGGGGATGTCCTTGTGGAAGTTGTCACAAAAGAAATAAATCCAGGAGGATGTTGCTTTGATGAGATGATTTCAAATAGGGAGCAACATCATGAATGAAGCAGTCAGGTCTATGCATAAGCTTTCTCACACAGTCTGAAAGAGCTGCTACCTTCTCATCTGCACCCTCGATGGTCCAGCCAGCTCCTTGCACTTCACATAGCCCAGGGAAAGAGCCAGGTCACCTCACGAGTGCTAACCCAAAACCTCCATTGCTTGATGAATTGCTTGATCTACTTGAGACTCAGATCTCACTCAGAATCTCACCTCCATTCCTAGCTAGCTACTGGCTCTATCCAACTTTGATCTGAATTAAACCAGTATGTGTGACACGACTAGTTCAACAATCATAACACTGTGCCTTGGAGCTAAGCCTTTGCTGGAAACTAAAGTACATGAAATTAATTCTGCAGTTCCTCAATGAACAAAATGGGGCTTTTGTGTAATTCTATTTCACATTTGTTTTCAAATATTTGTGAATCGTGAACTGCTTTGTCTCAGAAATTAATGTGGTTTTTCCCAATTTATCAGTTTTTACCTACTTTGCAGACCCTCATGTTTCCACAGATTATATGAGCCACGAGTCATGCCAGAGTCTTCAGTTTCTGAATGTGGTTGCACAGTAACACTGTGAGGTCTCCAGATCCCATAGCTGGAGAGACTCAGATTGATCCCAGACCCGAGAAGAGTTTGCTACTTCCCTGCAGCTTCACTCTTCGTGCTATTCTGCTATCCAGTGATGTGGGTTAGGGTGGAACATCAGTGCAGTTTTCTTGTGAATGAGTGTGTATATTTTGTCTCCTACCAATACACAACCCTGTCTGAGTACTCTTGTAGTGACCATCTTGCTAATCCAAACAGCACTCTCCTATATAAATCATGTCCTATTTCATGCAGGAGGATCTGCATGCCTTCAGATGCATTTATGAAATACATGTCATGATGCATGACCTTTACAGAATCCTCTAATTTCAGGGACACTGTGGAAAAGCGGTTTATTTGGTGCTCAAATACAGAAGGAGACTGAATGTGCAGTCATATCAGGAAAGAAAAAATGATGCCTTAAGGGGCATGCTTAATATTTTAGAGAATTCGCTTTTTCTAGGTAGCTGGATAATTTGGAATATTAAGGGCTAGAAGAGCCTATGTTCCTGTGTGTTTGCATTCTTGTGTGTAGATAAGCGGGGTACAAGACAAAACATAGAGTTAGGCTTCCAGGCCTATGAGGGGCTGGACATAGGTGGGGTTAAGTAATAAGGGACAATTCTGTTGGATGTTGGGGGAACATAGAAGTAAGATAGACTTTAATTGGACAGTATGGGGAGTGGGCCCCGTAGATGTTATAAAAATGGGAAGATTGTTATGATTTTTCTCTTTGGATCATCAGCCTTTGACCAGTAAAGCTGCTTCTCCCCTTCACTCTGTCTTTTTCAATTTTTCTATCTGTGGCCTTTACGGCATCAGATCGGCACCCTAGATGGGACTCGAACCCACAATCCCTGGCAAAGGCCTTACTTTTTGGGAAAAAAAGAAGGCCAGCATAGGGCGAGCAGGATGAACATTTCAGCTTTTTACATTGGTTAAAACTATTGGGGAAACCCCTACTCAGACATAAATTCAGGTTACTCACACTGAGCCAAGTGTTGTGGGTTTCCCTAAGTCTCTTTTTATCAATTCATCTATGAGATCCTTGTGAATTCCATCATTCACGTCTACGTAGGAGACTTGTGCCACACAGAGGTTCCTAATAGCCTCGGATTTGCTGTTGGGTTTTTAACTGCTTATGGCCTTTTAGTATGTTTTCACTTTCATTTAGATGTCTCAGAAGTGAATTTTTAAATTTATTTAGATTCCTCAGCAGTGAAATTCTTTTGTTTTCTTTTATGCTACTACCAGATGGCTGTTCTTGCCCTTGGCATTGTTTGCTTGGAGGGCAGAAAGCACTTCCTTGTATCCCCCCGTGACAGTGCATGGCACTGAGCTTTGGCTGTGCCAAGCTCATGGTACGAGGTAACTCCAGCTCACCACACACAGTAAACTCATCCGAGTTGCCATCCCTGAGCCTCAACTAAATCAAGCAGGGTTTTAAAGCGAACCCATGTTGCAATGCACAGCCCTCTAGCATCAGGGCTGTGACTGTGTGTCCATCACAGACCATCCAATACATAGGGTGGGTAATGCATGACCAGCCATACCCCCGCTTTTTCCCCTTCTCCCTGGGCACACAGTCCTGCTGAGCTAAAACCTGCACTTCTGTCCCCAGCCATCCCGCCAGGAAAAATACCAACGGGGCTTGCACAATGGCTTTCTTACACAGCACATTGACTGCTGGGACTTCCAGGGTTTGCACCTCTGCTGCACATTGGCATTAGGCAGAAATAATGCTGTCAATAACCTACCTCAGAGAAACAGAATCAAGGGAAATTGTATTCTTGTTCTCCCACACCTTTGCTCGTAATGGACAGTTTTGGCCTCTTGCATATGTGTAACCAAACACTGCTGCTTTTCACATGCTACAGTTCATTGTGTTTAAATTGAGAGGAATCTCCCTTAAATATTTATTTAAACAATAACATCCCTTAAGCTCTTTATAAATAGCTGTACAAGAATGACCTCAAAAGCTTTTTTTAAAATGTATTCACAAATTATTTTTTTTTCATTTTCTTAAAATGTTATGCTTTTCTGCCTGACCACTGTGCTGTGGGCCAGCACCTCCTTCTTCAAGGCTGAAGATCCCACAGCTGAGAAAGCCAATGCCTGCTCCACAGGATTTAGGAACTTAGCCTCAAATTATGCCAGCAGCTCCCAGAGTCACAGGGCAGAGATTCAGCAGTCATATTGTTTCTACTCTAGGAACTTGACAACCCTGTAACTTCCAAGAATGGGGTCCTTTCAGACACAGATGCTCCTCTTCAGATGCTCTGATAGCCATCTCTTCCTACTGGTACCTGCACACAATGGCTGAGGCTGGAAACACAGCAATATCAACCCTCTGTGTCTTGCAACAGATGAGGAGATGGGGTTAACCTGAGGCTGCTGATACCTTTCAATAGCATTTAAATTATAAATTCATAATCTGCAGGTCTGGGAAGCTTCTGAGCAAAAGACTTTAAAGAGATGGAAAACACACAACACGCTCTGTAGTGTGTGGCTGGAGTCTGCAAATCTACGAAGGACTCACCATCCAAAATAAAATTATTTTTTTATTGTACATAAAAGAGAGGATTCAAACTCTTAACTTAGCAGGTAACTTTTTGTATTTAATTTTAGCTAAAGGTGGAGTTTCACTAAGTGATGGTTGTATTAATATTATCTGTTAAAATGTTTGCCCTAGATTATCAGTGTTTAAGTGGTGGAGAGCTACAGGCCTTCTGCATTTCTAATTCCATATTCTTCCAGTATCTTGATGAATCAGTTATTGGCAAAATCTTCATAATCAACATGAGTTTGGGTAGAGATTGGATTACTCACCAGCTAAAGTAAGATAAGATAATTCATTATGCTGCTCTTTAGCTATAATTGAGGTTCATCTCCTTATTCTAGGAGCTGTGTGGGTTTAATCACAGGAGCTAAACTAGGGAGAAATACCAAAGCTTCTCTGAATCATTTTTATTCTTGCCTCCATTCTTTATCATTAATTACATCAAGGCATATCTCCAAGGAAACCAAAAGTGATGCCATCAGCCTGCTGTCCCTTAGGTCCCCCAGAAACCTTCACCTGCTTTGCTAAATGCCATGCACTTTGGCTGGTCCTTTGGGAGGAAAAGGCAGGGTGCATTTTGCTTGAGATCTTTCTTGTTTTGAGTGCAGATTTCAACACACTAAATGAAAAGATACAGCCTTTTGAGAGTGAATGCTACCAGTGAACCTGAGAGATAATCAGCCTTTTCTGGTGGCTGAAGATGATTGCAGAAAGAGTTTTGAACATCAGGAGGGCATTAAGTATTACTGTCCTCCCATGGTGAATGCACTAGATGGGAACATCTGCTTCAGATATATTTCTCCTTTTTTCAGTCTGGAATGGAAAAATCTCCTTGTACTTTTCTCTTTATTAGACAAGGCCATCATCAGCAACATGGGTAAACTATCATAGTTCAATAACTTCAGATCAATACTTCATTACTTTGCTGTGTTCAGAGGCAGCACATTTTTCTCTGCATGGTTACGTAGAGCCTTTATCCAGCTCACATCCAACATGCCATCTTGTGTCAATGTTAGGGTCAATTCCCTCCTCTTAATTTCCTCCTATTCTTTATTCACAGCATCTGGAGTAGACCTTTGAGAGTGAATGTATCTGAAATAGGATTTCCAAAGTAAAGTTCGCTTTTTAATTTCTTGTCTATACCAGTCAATCTGAACAGCTACTTGGTAGCAAACAAGGGGTCTTTCTTTCTCTCCTTCCAAACTTTTGCCTTTCAGTGGGAGCTCTTGTATAGCCACTGGGCCTAGTGTTTCCATTTCATGGGAACATCTGAGAGTCATACCTTTGTCCACAATCAGGTCAGAAAGTCAGATTGCAGAAAATTTGAGGAAACTGCATAGTCCTGCAACTGTCATTTCAGACATGTCCACAGGTCACTTAATTCCAGATGCAAAACATTTCTGTAATGGAAGGTATTCACCCAGAAGAGAGACTTCAGTGGTGTGATCCCAAGCACTGCAGCAGAAGTCCCACCTCCTCCTGGAAGCTCCTAGAGACCCGAGGTAAGGCACTGAAAAATGCAAGACTGAGGAAACCACTCATGTATCATGACCAAAAGCTGTGTCAGAAGAAGCAAGCTCACTCCTTTCACTGTACTCTTTTAAGGACTGGAGCTGCCTCCTGGACATAGTGATACTCACTTCCCAACCTCCACCCTCCTGGATTTGGAGAAGAAGCTTGAAGTGTGATGTCCCACATCTATGCTGGCTGTCTACCCACAAAACCAGCTGTTTCCTTCTGTGCAGTAAGTGCTGGAGGGTTTTGGACAGCCTAAGTATGGGGCAAAAGCAGACTCAGGAACTGTGACCACTGTACCAGGGAACCTCTGCGGAACTCTCAGATGTTTGCATGGCCAAGATCTGCTCCAAGAAGCATTGTTTTAATTCAGCCATGTTTGTGTGGCTTTGTGAGCACTGAAACAACACTGTTGTTATTTATTAGGGAGAATACTGCCCAGTTCTGGGCCTGAACTCTGCAAACTGAAGCCCAGTATATACAATCAGTCTTGCCTCTCTCCAAACAGCATCCAGCATCAATCACAGCACTGTAAATTGTTTACACAAAACTGCAGACATTATAACTTATGAAATAACCCTCTTGTCAGTCAGATAAGTAAATATTTCAAAAGTCTGTGAACATCATGGCAAGCTTGAACTGCCTAGACCAGCTCCAAATGGATCCAAGTTAGCAAGTGACAAGATTTGCTTTACCTTTGATGTCCCTGCTCCAAATTGGGTTGAGAAGGGACCAGAAAACGAGCCTCCCTAAGGGAGGCTAATGAAGTTTTAAAGATGCTCAACCTTCTGAAGAGATAACAGGAGAAAGGAAACCATAGAAAGTGCTTGCAAAGAAACTATCCTCTTGAAGCTGCAAATTTGAACTTGGGGGAGTCAGACTCTCCCCCTCCTTCTCCACATCCTTCTCTCTTAATCCAAACAAATGAAATAAATGCCAGCAAGTCTCTGCTGCAGAAAGGATTGAATGTTCATTCCTTGGGCCATAGCTAGCAGGGGTGGGTCTCATCCTGTTGATGGAATAGATCATGGCAGCACCTTCGCACAACCACCTCTTGTTTGAGGCGGCCATCCCACAGGCTTTGGGCATGAGAAAGGGAAGAGTGTTCTCATCGACTCCCATACTTCCATTACCTGCCCTTGGTAAGTCTCCACGCTTTTGAAAATAGACCATTGCGGTTAACTGCTTCAGAAACATTTGGAAACACATTATTTTGAGGTATTTGTTTCCAATCATTTCCAACAATTATTTGGGATCTTTTTCCTTTCAAGTTCACTGAGTTGTACCAGTTCATCTCATTTTCAAAAAGATTATGTTACAGACAGGAATGCGGAGTTGAAAGGACCTGAGTCTTTGCAATGGGAATTTGTTTTGGAAGCAAGCGAGTCGGAAGGAGAGGAAACGGGCAGCCCACCAAGGGCTTCAGCAGGATTATCCTACCCTTTCAGCAAGCCATAGCCAGGGCAACTCATGAGCTGGGGCTAGGCCTGCTTCCAGCTGGGGGTAGGGACAGACAGACGGCTCTTACCAGCACTTTAATACAGCACAGGATCTAGTCATGTTGTTTGAAACCTTATCTGAAAAATCCCTCAGACTAATGTGCATCATAGAACCATAGAATACCCTGACTTGGAATGGACCCCCAAAGATCATTGAGTGACTCTAGCAGTCGCTACAAGTGCTGGAAACCTTCACATGGGTGAAGCTGGCTGTAAGCTGCTGCTGTTGGGTCGCTGGGGTGCCGAGGAGGGCATTCCTCCACACACTGGCCCCAGTGAAGGCCAGGCAGAAAGTTAATTATCAGCTAAAAACTCAGAATGAGGTTAACCTGTTGTTGAATCATTGGCTCAACTGCATGTTTGTTATTTACTCATTCGGTACCTGACTGACATCTCCTGTCCTGCACTTTCTTTAATAAGATTTTAGTTCATAATCTTTTGAGTTACCTCAACACCTCCTGTTGCTGGTGCATCTGGGTCGTTTTCTTAAAATATAGGTTTCCTTGCACTGTGTGTATCACTTATTTAATGTCAGAAGCATGTGTGAGGCTGTCCATGTTTGCAAAAAGGCAGGGTTTTCATCCAAGGACTAAATCAAATGCTGCCAAGACAGCACAGTACAGACATAAATAAAACATAGGTTGCAGAGACCAACTGCTAGTGGTTCTCAGTTCCTGAAATATCTGTTCCTGTTTGTGCACAACCATACTTACTGGCACTCCTGGCTCAATGTATTCAGCATAAATTGATGATTGACTGGGAAAAAAACTTAAAAAACCCTTAAAAAGAGTAATTTCTTACTGTGGTAGCAGAAGTGGGTAGATGCAGAAGGAAGATGGGAAAAGACTGTAGAATCGACCCAGTGGCACACAGGCCACTGCAAAATGCCATCAATACAGTCAATATGTTCATGTCCCACAGATGCAGAGAGGTTTCACACATTGGAGTAAATGTTCCTAATTCTTAGACACACATGATAGAAAAGTACAATATGCAGAAGGAAATATATTCTGGGAATCTGCCAAAAAGGGAGGTGCTATTTTTCAAAAGAGAGTTGGGAACACTCCAGCTCTGGATCCATATCCAGTTCTAGCTTCCAGCCATGAATACTGATGTGCACTAATGCAGACACCACCTAAGTGCCACTGCTTTTATGGGCTACAAACCTGTACAGCATTCCTTACATGGCTGTCACTGAGCGGGGTGTCCCAATGCACTGGAGATACCTATGGACATTACAGGAGGAATAGCCTCCCACCACTTGGAGCCTCAGAGGACTCCCACACTGTGCAAGACCCCACAGCTCACATAGCCCATCACAGTTGTGTCCCTTCCCACATACCGAGGTAAGGGGTGAACCATCTTTTCCATGAGTCGCTGCTATCCTAGGATACATACTCTGCTGTCTTCTTTCTGACTAGGTGATGTGCTAATAACTCTGCTACTTCAGGCTTTATTGTAAGATGTAGGCACTATGCAGCTGTTTCTGTATTAGTGTTTCTATTGACCAGCACCTATAACAGCAAGTCTGCAGTGGAGGTAGATTTGCCCTTAACTAAGTACATTTGTTTTCTTATTTTCATTGCAATGTGTCACAGTTTTTTCCAGCGCTAGTGATTTCCCTCCCTCTCTTAACATTGTCTCCAATTTCTATGTCATGAGGGGGAGTATTGTCAGATCATATTCTCATGATGGGAAAGGCAGAAAATCCGTTCTGTATATCATGTGACCTTGGCTTCCAACACCAAAAAGGATTTCTTCAAGCCCCGCTCATTATCTTGTTTTATACTTTAAAAGAAAAGCGAAAATGCTGGTGACAAATGGCCTCATTTATCACATTTAATTGACTGACTGTTCTTTTAAGCCTCTGAAGCACACACTTTGGGCCAAAGCACTGGAAAAAGAACATGCAATTTACCCTGGTCTGCTGCCAGGTCACATTAAAAAATGTTCGGGAGGTGTTTTCCAGACCAGTGCATGAAGCAGGAGTAAGTGGGTGCACTCTCACCCCAGCATCCTTTCCTCCTGGTTTCTACCAACTGTGGCACTGTAAGCCCTTTCATGAACAAGCAGCAGAAGTGGGATTGGAGTGAAACTGTTATGGGAAGAGCGAAGCAATTTCAAAGCTTTATGTGAAAGGTGTCAGTACTTCCCTGTTTGACTAAGGGAGTACCTAGAATGGGACCCCGGGGGTCTCCCTTCATCCCAGAACTAACAGAACTAACCAGAATTTTCAGTGACAACTTGACCAATACAAAAATGAAGCAATGAGCTTGTTGCAGCTATGGCAGGTGTGGTGCTGGCTGGAGGTTGCAGGAATGACAAAATGGAGATGGGAATTGAAAACCTCAAAGATGCAGTTTGGAAGGGATGAATGCACATCCGTCCCCAGTGTCCCTGTCGCAAACAAAACCCACAAACACCATTTTGCAGTAACCATAAATAGGAATGCATTGTGTAAGACATCTCTCTTCCCTCCATTCAGCTCCCCTTGCTATTGTGAGACTGCACCTAATTATTTTTTTTATGGATGGAGATGATATTCTTCAAGAAAGGTGTATACAGGTATGTGCCAGAAGGTAGGTTAAAGAAACTGGATTTGTTTGAAAAAGAGATGTCTAAAGGGAGAAAAATTTCTTTCAAGCACATAAGGGGCTGAGTGACAAGAAAATAATAAACTGTTCTTTGTTCCCTGATGTAGATATCACGCACATGCTAAGATTTCAATGAGAGTGTGTATTGGGTCTGACTAGGGGGGAGTTATGAAAGATTTAAGACAGGTTTGAGAAATGTTCCTAGTAGTAAGTGGTAGTAAAACACTGAAATACTCTCAGGAGACTGGAGAGGTTCTGTTATTAAAGGTTTTTATGAACAGGTTATCCAGATAAGTAAGGACTGACCTAGGCATGGGGTGGAAAGGACGGACTGGAGCCCGCCTGAGCTCCTGGAGACCCTTTGTATGATATTTTCATCATAGTAATGTGAACACAAGACTATTCTTCCTAAAAACATCACCCCAGAAAAGGTTTCAGTCTTGACAGAGCCTGTCTACAGTTTGAAGATGGAAACCTTTCGACTCCTTTCCTCAACCCACCCTGAGACAAACATGCTCAAAGAGGCCAATGAATCTGAAAGGCACAGAAATCTTCCCTCCTCTCCTGTCCTCTGCTGGCCTTGGACATCTGAGCTGGGAAGCACAGTGGAAAGACCCTTATCCCAAGAGACACTGGGGTCCCATGCTGTGGGAGAGCCATTCCCACATTCCTGCTCCCTCTAATAGCTGCACACACAGGGCATCCTCAGGCCCAGGGCCACCTTCCAAGGCTGCTCACCCCTGCAGAGACCTGGTCCCCTCACAGCCCCAGCCACTCCGCAATGACCTTTGGGGGCTTTGCATCCTACATAAAAGACTGACACAAATCTTGCTGTCCTCATTAGCCACCCATCTAGTCCTCGTGATGTCAGCTGGGTTTGTGTGGCAGGATTTGGCCCACTGCTGAAGAGCTTTGAGTTTTATTCCCAGCCTCTGGCCAGTAGTGTCAGGAGGCGGCTGCAGGTGTGAACCTGCAGTAGGAACCTGCAGTGGAGTTTTAGACACCCAACAAAATTCAGTGTCAAGTTTTGTTCATCTTGGTGGGAAAATGGGACAGAAAGATGTTTCCCAAAGAACAGAAATCCCACCATGCAGTTGCTCTTCAATTACACAGCATATATATGAATGCATTTGGTTATATCCCAATGTATAAATAGATATATATTGCAATTATACTGTTTTCATCTTTTCTACAAGCACAGTTTCTGGAGCTAAGACATTTTACATGGCGGGGGGAGGAAAGGAAGAGAAGGAAGGAGAGGAAACTGCTGCAGCACACAGCAGCTCTCCTCTAACCCCCATTTTTTACACTGATGGAATGCACCCGGCGACTGTTTCTGCTATTTAAGGAAAAAGGTTCCTATACAAAATCCTGCGGTTTTGAAGTGATCCTTTTATAGGCATAAAGAGATTTTTCCACATCCCTCTATTTGATTTCTTTTTTACTCAGACCTGGCTACTCAAATAGATATTTGCAGACTATCATGCAGTGGAATCAGACACTTCATTCCTATTCTTGGTACTGGAGATCAAATATCCCACTAATTTACTGCTGCATAAAGCCATGGGGATGCAAACTGAAGTCAGTGCAGCTGTAGGGCAGTGTAAGAGAGAGTTGAATTTGGTCCCACACTCATCCCAAGGGATTTTGAGTTGGCAATGACCCATCACGGGATTGAACGTGCCGTATGTTCCACAGTGGGTTCACCTACTCTTGGTCTTCTCAACAGTCATGAATATTAATGGCATTTGTAACCTCCTTGATTTGGAATAACTATATGCTAACCTTGAGTTAATAACACAGAGTTTTAGAGTGAGTATTCTAAACAGAAGTTGGATGCAACACACAGCCTGCACCTGGAACAGGGACCTGAACACTCATCTCTCCTGTCTCAGAAGTGGGAGATGTGGCATTCACATCTGTTCAGCCCCAGAAAGAAATGAGCACATCCTGCATCCTGGACAGTGTGTTGCTGCTGGCAGTGATGTGAGATGGGGTGGGGTGGTGATGCTCAGGTGCCTGGGCTGTGATTATGGGCTCTCCTGTAGTAAGATTCATGCAGCCAGCACACATCATGTGCATTGTCTTGGGTGGGAGACATGCAGCTCAATGGCAGACACTGAGCTGCTTGGCCTGGCTAAAATACTGGGATGTGAAGAAGAAAAGCAAAGTAAACCAAACCTTAAGGATTTACAGGCAACTCCATAGATACCTGAGAATTCCCTATCTCCATCTTCAGTCAACAACGTCCTTGGGGTAATCTGGGCACAAGTGCTAGGCTGGGGATCCGAAAGCACAGCTCAGTACTTTGAAAAGACCAACACAAGCCAAAGGATTTACAGAGCTCCAGTAGCCACTCAGTGCCAGATGTCTATTATCTCATCACATACATATGTTACACAATGATGCTGGTGCTAATACTTTCCTTCACCACCACAGAGACATGCCTGGTACCTCCAGGTTGTGCTGACATAAGTAACAACCTGTCCCAGCATCTCCACTACAAGTGCTGGGGGAAGGGGCAGGAACGTATCTTCCAGATGGAAATATAACCAGAGGCTGTGCCCTTGGTAGCTTTTAGTTATGTAATTTTATCTCAATGCAACCTGAGAGGGAGTGATTCATCCACAAACTGCATCGTATTTGGCTACATGCACACTTACTTTTTTACGACTGTGGTGGGACTGGTAACAGGGACAATGACAAAACTGCTGCAAAGCAGCTGAGATCCCAGTACATCATAAAAAAAATTAACCATTTATGTAGTTCTCCCTTGACAGATAAGGTATGCTCACTTATTCCTGCTTTAAAGTTATGTAAATCTCTGACTTCAGAGAAATAAATTTTGATTTACTCCCACACTGAATGAGTGGGAAATGCTGAAGCTGAATTTTGGATCAGTGGCACAGGTCTCAACTTTACAGGTTTTCAGGACTTTCAATTTGAAATTATCTTTCAACTGCATATGCTGCCATGGCATAGAATTATATGATCCACATATGATTCCAACTCATCTAGAAGGAATGAGTAAACTCAAGCTGAAGATATATTTATTTACACAATGGGGATGAAAAACTAAGTGGTGCCTGCTCACAAAGGGATAAACTCATAGCACCCTGCCAAATTGTGGGTGGTCTATTGTGCATTGCTTTAGTCAATGAGAACATTACACTCATACATGCAAATATAATTTGAAAAACCATCCTATAAATGAACAATGAATGTATTGTAACCTCATCATTCTCACACACTGAGCCTTGGCCCTCCATTCTTCTCAAGTACATAGTAGCCTCTTCAAAATCCTTCAATTCGATTTTTAAAAAAAGACTGCTGTGGGTGTTGAGTTAGCCTAGAAGTACACAAGACCATTGATGACTCTGTTTTCACCTACATAGAGCATAAGGCAACCAAATGATTTATTTTTATTGGCACTGCCAGCAGATAAGCTTCCAATATTATGAAGGGGAGAAGTGTGGGTTGGCTCAGGCTGTCAGTCAGAGCATGCCCAGCAGAAAACCCAATTCAGTAATTACATCCTCCTCAAGGATGTGTTGTGGAGGAAAGCTAACGTCCCTGCTTCTCCCATGGCACTCAGAAATATCCAGAAGTCTCCAAGTCAACAAAGGACTTGGATTGTTGCTGATTTTTGTAAGTGTTTTGGCATGTCATGGGACATCATGGCTGTGCTACAACTGAATGAAAAGTGTTCAAATTAAAATAACAACTAAATGCTGAGATTGAAAATTAAAATCCCTTATAGAGGTGGTGAGACCTCATGCTACCATCCCCCTTCCCAAACTTCAGTGGAGAGAGAGCAAGAGCAAAGTGAAGCATCTTCATTTGGAGAACTGCAACATGAAAATGCTTACAAGCCCCCAGGGAAGCCCACCTGCTCTTTCCCCTCTTGCAGGCAGACACAGCTCTATGTGCCACTTCCCCCAGTGGTTGTCAAATCTGTTTGCAAATGTCACAACCCGCCACACCATCCCCCTCAACCATGTCACTGCTGCACTTCATCTCCTGCCTGGGAGAGCCACTGTGAGTATTCTCATTTCTCCCCTGTGCCCACTTCAGCAGGGCTCTCCAGTGTACAGAGCTCAGAGTAACAAACTTCCCTTTGACTGTTGCTCTCCTGGCATCTACAAAACTAACATTTTGTGATCACCTGGACTCTGGATATTGATGGATATTCCCACTCTTTCCAAATTGTGACTAATTTATCCAGATCCTACCCTTTCTTTGAAGGAGACCTTGATTATCATGTAAATTACATTTTTACCCTGTTCATCCGAGATCTCAATTGGGAAAGGATTTTTTTAATTAAAGATTGTTAGAGAATTCTAGCAAATAAAAAGACCATGAGTACAAATGGATGATCAAGGATGAGTATCAAATAATATTAACAGTCCTGCAGGATTGCTGCATAGCTTTAAATTTCTGTGCTCTGGGTTTGTATGCCTCACCAATAGTACTCACACTTCCTGGACAATAGCAGCGTACTTTGTATTCACTGGAAAAAAAGCATCTCTCCTGCAGCTTCAAGGCCAACAATAAAGACATCTCGAAGAGCAAATCACAGCTCTATGCATATGCACACATAAATGCACAGGCACATAACTCTGGACAGGTCTGAAAGCGTCTGAGGTGGGGAGCAGAGGTATTTTTTTGACTTAAAAATGTTCTTCCCAAAACCAGAGTTTTGTGACTTTTTTTTAAGTCACTTGTTGCAGGAAAATGTTGCTTTTGAACAAGTGCCTTGCAGTGCATTTTATAAAGCTGTAATTTAAATCTACAATTATTGAAAAAAAAACCCTAAGAAATTTGAATTTCATTTTTCCACCTCTGGTACGAGGTACGTAACAATTCAAAAAATATCAGAGGGTGTTCTTTAAATTTGGAGGTTTTTTCATCTTCTTTGTCCATCTCTCTTGTACCCCCAAAGGCTGGGTGCCTCCTGCCTTTCCTGTATGCCTTACAAAGTCATTTCACTTGAGCGGTCCCAGGACCTCAACACTAACGTCACTCTGGTGCAGCCTGCATTTTGGAGAGGTGTGAACACCCTCCGTGCCTGATGTGCAGGAGTGAATTTCACCCTGGACCACACATGGGACACCCCAGGTCAGACCCCTGGATGGATGCTATGTCCAGGGATGCTCCTGTGCTCTTTCTCCTTCGTGTTTCTCAGCCAGAGCTTTGCAAAGGTCTGAGTTTCCTCTGCCTGGCAGCAGGGCACATTCAGTGCTTTCTGCTGCTGGCATTGCAGATCAGGCTTCAGAGGGCAATGTGCTTTCCTCGATGAAATCTGCTTGGTAACAGTAAAGATCTGAAGGTTCCCTCAGCTGGAAAATCAAATTTGGCTTACCTGAATGTCAGGTCATCTGGACTGGAGTTAATAAACAGATGGAGATGAATAGGGACAAACAGTGATGGAGTGGCTTGTGGGAGCCTGTCTGGTTGGTTTCCTGCAGGGTCTGGCCCTTCTCACTGCCTCAGTGCTGCCTTCCCAGCAGCCAGGATTCACCTGGGTGAAGGGCAGATGGTGCTGGGGGTGGACTCGGCTTGTTGAGCATCCCAAACCCACGGAGACTTCATGGCCTTGAAATCCCACCCACATCAGGACTGGGTGACAGTGGCTAATTGAGCTTCATGCCTGGCACATGTGGACAGAGGGCACAACTTCACAAGCCTCCTCTTGGTGGGAAATGTAGTTAAAACATCTAACTTGTTACTTGAACCTGCCAGTCAGTGGGCCAGAACCCGCTGCTGCTGGGCTTCCAGATCCTGGGGACAGCAAAATGGACTGTCTTGTGTTCCTGGGCTCATCCTACCTGCATCCCTAACCACATAGCCAAATTTGTGGGGTTTTTTACCCTCTAAAAATATCTGTAGAGGTGGAACAAAGTGGATTATGCAAGGAAACCTTCCTATGTAGTAGTTCTGAGTATGTTGAAGTGCTTGAGGAAAGGGTCCTGCTCTGACTGTTTGCCCACATCCCCATTGAATCCCACACGTCCTCCTTTGCTGGGCACATCCTGCTCAGTATAGTCTGAGCACACCCTGCCCAGTATGGAGTCTGAGCACCCCCATGCTGAACTCAAAGTTTGTTTCCAGCATAGGAGAAGAAGGTAGACCCTTCCATGAGCCATGGGTTGTTGGTTCTAGGACTGCTTGCACAGGCAGGGCTGTGCCCACACTGTCAGGAAGCTGTGCAGTGAGATACCTTGCTTTGGAAGAGGGAACAGGGACAAAGACAAAAAAAATTCAGAAAACTGCTGAAAATGTGACTCCTGGTTGCCATGGCTGTAATCCTCATCATAACACCACAACACTGCATGTGAAAGAGAAACAGAACTGGTTCAAGGCTGTCAGACGCTCTGCCATGGGGATTTCATGATCTTCAGAGGATACATGGGGTGACAGCACGTGTTGCAAGGGGCTCCTCCAGGCAGGCACAGGTTACAACAGTTCTCATTCCCACAGATGCCTTGGGGCCCTGGCACTCCTGGATTTGGACCCCTTCTGCATGAGTGCCCTTAGAGCAGGGACCCCACCACTGCATCCTGCACCTCTCTCCTTTTAGGCATCACATCACAAAATAGATGAGGTGGGAATGGACTTCTGGAGGTCCTCCTGGGACTCGGGTCACCAGCCCTGTTTGCTAATCTCCTTCTGGTCAAAAATGAGATTATTCTCTTCAGCTGCCAGAGGCTGAAAAAAAATATGACTCAGATCTGACTTTGTATCACTGCAGTTAGATTTTCTGTGCTGTGCAGAGGAAACAATGAAAGGTGAAATCCCTGTAGGGAAGGATTTGCAAAATTCTGCGGGAAATTGGTATTACAGATAATTGTTTCCTGCTGAGGGGATCCAATAGAACTTTGCAGAAAAGCTACCCTTTTCAGCAATATCCACTGCAGTGTTCCCAGGCACTAGTATAAATATCTGTCTCTAGCATAAGTATGCTCTGCTGCACATTTTCCTCCTGCACCTGAAATTTAGTATTTGTTAATTCCACTGGGACTTCCTTTAAAAAAGACACCTTTAGTGTAAGTGATAAAACTGTTAAATTGCAAATAAGGTGAAATGGTGGGTGCTTTTGCCACTGGAACACCAAGACTTTGACTCTTAGTGGTGTTTGTTGAGACTTACCTGTTGAAAATTTGCAGTGAGAATTATTGACTATTTGAACAAAGTCGCTCATCCTAAGGAGGTTCATGACACCAGAAGACATTTTTTTTTCACAATGTTTGGCTGAGCATAAAAAAGGACACATATGAGCAGCTTTTTTTTTTTTTCTGGTTCCCAGTATTTTTTTAATTTCTTTTATTTTTTTCCCTGTTGAAGGTACCCCTTAAAATAAGTCAGCATTAATAGAATAACAATTAATGTAATTCTAGCTTTTACCATTGTATACAGTGATGGATATGCTTTGTACATTTTTTTCTCTAAGCCAAGACACCATTCTTGGGCTACTCTGAGCTGTAATGGTGTTAACAGGGGATAGGAGAGTTGGTCCTCAGACAAACTCTCCTCTTCACTCTTCCACTGACCTTACCAAAGCAGACTGATGGCACTTGCAGGATCAGATACTGCTGTCCATTGAATGAAGCACTCTTGCTCAGCTGTCTCTGACAGCTCCAAATTTGAAGCAGCAGAAACTTTGACCAGACAAAAGAAACCTTCTGCTTATAATTACCACAATAAGAATAAAACCAAGAGCACTGCGACTGTTTTATTAATAGTATGCTTTGCTGCTCCCAATTTTTGCAAAATCTGTGTATCTGGCTTTCCAAGAATATTACTACTTGGACTTATTTCCTATGGATAGTGAAGGATAAAGACATTCCTGAAAACTAACTTGCCAGCTCTGCTGCTCTGCCAGCAGCAGTAATTTGAGAAGGAATCATGGTCCCTTTGAAATATGGATCACAGTGTGGCTGGAGGATGGGTTCCAGCCAGATACACATGCATGGACAGTTCTACAGAAGATTCATTTTCTGTCCCACAGTAGCCCTCATTTTCCCTCTTCTGCTGCTCTGCAGTTTTCCTGCTGGGGACATACGCAGGGAGGGAAGACACCAAATCTCATCTTTGAAATTTTTTCAGAAGCATGCCTCCACATCAGGTTCTCCTCCTGATTGTAGGAAGAGGCGCCAATGGCAGAAGGCTGGAGCAGGAAGTGGCTCAGAACTCATGTTTTCCTTACATGTCTAAGTAATAGCTTTATGAAGAACTAAAGCATTTTTGCAGAACTGAAGGGTGCTGATGGCATCTGGTTTAACATGATAAACCTTGCTTGTCATCCCAAATTTACTGCTATCAGATCAGCTCGTCTGTTGGATGGGTACAGTGGCTCACTGACATCATCAGGAGTGAATGTGTTATATAGATTAAGCCTTTCACAGTTCAGCTTGGATTTAGGTAAACTGCAGTAACCAGAGGGTTTAATGAGGAAAACAGCTTGTACATGTAGAGCCCTATCTGAGATATGCATTTGAAAATTGCAAGTGTCTGTCACACAAAACCTTAACTGCTTTATCAGAGGAGAAACCTGGCAAAGCTTTATGGTCTTATGACAAGACACGTGTTTGTGGTTGAAAGATGTCTGTCAGAGCACCCAAACTCAGGCTGCAGGAAGGGATGCTGCCATGCCAAAAAAACCCCAGATCCCAGTACATGTGCCTCAGCGTGTCATCTACCCAAAGAGTTTCTTTGCAAGTAGTTGACTTTTTCAGGCGCAGGGTGAATAAACCTTGGTGAAGAGCAAATATGCTCTCACTTCCTGTAAGTCACTGGAGTTTGATAACCAGATTTCTGTAACTATTTTGAGCTCTATCTGGAGGAAAGAGGCACATGGACAGATATGTTCTGCAGTGTAGTAGAAGAGTTGGTTACTGAAGAAATTTTGTACCTTGTTAGGAATGCCTTTAAGTTGTTCTTGAAAAGATTTGTTGACAGGTGGCAGTATAAGTGGATTTGAGCCTAGCATCCTATGACCCACCCAGCTTCCATACACACAGCAGATACCAGACCTGACTCCGCTATTCCCTGTCAGGCCACCAGTAGCAAGGGCAGTGGCATACCCTTCATTTTCTGTGAAGGATGTGTTCATCACTTCTATTCTGGACCCTTGCTAGGGAGTGGGAGGAGAGTGCTACGTGGGGGAAACATACTTAAAGCAGGCTAATGGCAGCCTCTTCCCTCGTCTGGATAAAGTCACCTTTGTGCTGTGCCCATCATGGCCCTCTGGCTGCAAAGAATCAGTAAGCACCACCACCTCCCATGGTGGCTACACCAATGGGGGAGACCAGCACTGGCCACGGTTAGAGCAAGAGCAGCTGTGGTTGCTGAATTCAGGGATCAAGGCACAAACTCAGAGCATCTGAGTGATCCCAAACACAACTACCTCATCTGCAGGGCTAGACAGCAGAGACACAGGAGGCAGGCTCCAGTGGCCAAGCTTGGTCAAGATGGCAGCACCTGGAGTCAACTCAGTGCAGGTTTTTAAAGAGGTTCAGGGAAGGGGTGTACAAAAGGGGGAACCTAAGTCCTTAGGCAGCTGTGAATTGCTGTCATGGATTTAAGCACCTAAGTGCTTTTTTGGACCTCATCCCAAACACTTCATTGAGTGAGTGTTGCATTAACAACAGCCCAGTCAGAGGACAAGCAGCAACAGAAATGCTGCAAGCTGGTCTTTTAATGCATCCTAGAATGTGAACAAATGATCACTGCAGAAACAGCTGTACTGGGTCATGGTGTCATTGCCCCAAGCTGTTTCCTTCATCACTGGCACAAGGAAACACCCTTAAGCAGAGCTTTCCTCACTGGCTTCACTGTAAAACCATTGGCCTAGTGCAGCCCAGAAGTGTATCCAGGCTAGTACCACTGACTGATGTTCTCGGTTTTGAAATGGGTGTGCAGCTCCCACTATCCATGTATCTGACCCTGTTAGAGGAGAAGGTGGCTCCTGACAGGTAGAGGAGGACAGCATCTTAAAGTAGTATTGTTATTTCTGTAGGGACTTTTTGCCTCTATTCTTAAATATGGCCATTTGTAAGGGCCTGAGTCATGCACTGAGCTCTGCAACTTGCTCTTCAGCTTTCCTTCTGAGAAGTGTCAAGTACCTACACGGTTAATGGTGCTGCTCATCACCTCTAATTTCATATTGAATAGAAAGAGAAGAGTGGCTCTTCTGGAAATGATGGGAATTAAAAGATAGGGTTGTGTGTGCCATTTTTCACTTTAGGGAAGCACACTCTGACTTTGGAGGATACACGTTCAGGTGAACACTGCCTGCAGGGCACAACAAATCCAGAGCTGAAATAAGAAGATTCAGTTCTATTTTAGCATTCTCCTTGGAGTGGATGCAGCCTGATTTCTCCGATGTAGTCTGCCTGGCTGTATGTGCCTTGCACATTCAGGGAAGGGTTTAATCTCCTTTCAAACAGCTGTTCATTTGGAGGCTGGCTGGCAGCTTTTCTCACAGAACACTCCAGAACATCTTGTACAAAAGACCTCCTTCTAGGTTCAGGTCTTTGTCAGGTGAAGGGACATCTTATGAGGTTTCATTCCATCTAGGCAGAAGGATGTAGGACTCTCAGAATAGAGAATTGCCGCTGGGAATGACTGGCTTTGGGCACAGTGGTGATGCAATTAAAGTACGTGTGTGGTGTAAATGTCTTTTAACAGCTTGTCTCCTAAGGATAGCCTGCATGATGTTTATATATCACAGTGCTGCAATATGCCCAAATATGAGGGGTGAAGCTTGAGCCAGGAAAAGAAAGGATGTGATAAATTAAGGCTTCAATTGTGTCTGTTTCTGATGTGAAGTACAGAGAATATGGTGAGGTAGAGGTATAATTTCCACTGATGAGTCTGGAAGCCCTCTAGTGAATTGGGGGTTGCATAAACTGTGCAGAAGGTGACTTCAGGACAAAACCACTCCTTAAAATGCACATGGACACCTTTTGATTAATCTGAATGAGGCTTTGACTATAAAAAATTTTCTATTATTTTGGTGCTTGGTTCAATTTTCTCTCTGTTTCTGGACAGAAGTGGAGGAATTCAGCTTGACAAGGAAAGCCTTTTGTTACGAGAATTTGAACTTCTCTGCCTTCCAAGCAAG
This sequence comes from Serilophus lunatus, assembly GCA_013399895.1. NCBI lineage: Eukaryota > Metazoa > Chordata > Aves > Passeriformes > Eurylaimidae > Serilophus > Serilophus lunatus. The sequence goes on from VXBA01001379.1 coordinate 361,618, forward strand.
ATTTCTTTGTCATATCGGTATCCACTTCTACAAGATAATTAATAGATTTCAGTTGACTTTCGAATCCAAATACAGTCCCTGCAGACCTGAAAACCATTATGGTGCAGGCCGACTTTCTGGTATGGATGCTGCAATCCAACAGGTGCTGTAACTTAAAAGGTTATCAAGCAAAACTGTGTTTCTGTAATTCTGCTCAGGTAAGTTCTTGGTACAAGTACTTTTCCAAAAAAGTGTCTCCTCTCCTGTCTCTCCAAAAACCAGTTCCAGTGGAGAGAAGGTAAGAAATGGAGATGACATCAGTATCTGCAGAAGTGCATACCCTTCTGTAAAAAAATAAGAGCACAAATAAGAGTTAAGGTCAAGACTAAAATATATTTGCACAAAGCAAGTTTATTACTGTGGGGCTAAAACACATCCCCACTCACTCCTGTAAACCTGTCCGCCAGTGAGTGAAAAGGAAGGAAAACAGCTTGGCAAGGTGATTCTGTGCAATGCAGATGCTCTGCACAGCTGCATTTTGCTTTTTTTGGTTTCCTGCATGAAGCAGAGGTGGGTCTGCACCACCCCCACAGATAGCAGCACACTCCCTCTGTGATTTCGTAGCATAGTCAGGCATTTGGAAAAGATTTTTCTATGAAGAATGGATTTGAGTCATAATCCTTTGACCTCGTGGCCCATTCGAGACGGCCGTGACATGTCACTGCTCCCTGATAACAATTCTCCACACTGCTCCTGCCTGCTCCCGGGTGGTGAGCTGCTCTGGGGAGGGTGCACGTCCCTGGCCTTCCTTCAGAGCTCTGGGATCTGTGCAATCTCCAGTGTCAAGATGTGTTTGGATATGGAAAGCCACGACACTCTGTTATATATCAGATAGATAACAGGAGTATCCCCTTGCCTGAGGAGACAGATGCCTGGTGCTGGGTGTTCAGAGGACAAGAGCCCGTCTGTCTGCGGGCTTTCTGCCTGCTCTTTAACCCTGGATGACAGTCACATCATCAAGGGTCTGTTCTTTGGAAGATAAACATAGCTTTTCTGGTTCAAAAATTACAAGTCGTTCTCTCTTTTTTTTTTTCTTTAACCAAGAAAGACTGTAATTTCAGCTTTTTGGATGAGGCTCTTTGAGGGAACACACTGACATGAAGGGGTCTTGCAAAGTGTTGTTGAAATTTTTGAGTGCTCCCATTATAAACAAGCCTTTCTTCACTCTCTGCCCTTGCTACTGTATTCAACTTCTCTTATGAAAAAATCCAAACAACCTGCTACAGATAACTTTCTCCCCTTGATCTCATAAAACCAGCTCACATAGATCCACAGGAGGGAGGCAGTATTTCAGAAAGGACAGTGCCACCTTTTGAAACCTAAGATTGGAAAACTTATATTACAACAACTAAAAGCTGGAATTGATGAGTTAAACACTTACTAATTCAGTCCGTATGGAACTAACAGAGACTATGACACAAAGCATTTTTAAAAAGAGCCTTTTTATTGTGTATCAAAACATACTATTTCAGTGATGTTTCCCCTTCCCCAGTGTGAACCTGTGCTCCCCAGGGAAGGGCTTGCTGCAGAGGCTCCAGAATGAGTGGTACCCAAAGCCACACTTCTCCAAGCACAGCATGTACTGGGGGAAGACAGTCGCTCAAAGGAATTTATCTCCTGCCTTCTGAAAGCCAGCAGAAGGACTATCATGCCAATAGCTGGCCCACAGCCTGGAGCCACTGATCCAGCTGCCTCTCCTGCTGCATGCCCTTGCCTGGCTGTACGCAGACCCCTTAGCACAGCTGTGTCTCTCTGTATGGTAGTGACTGGGGTTGGGAGAAGGGAGTAACCGGCTGCAGGGCAGTTTTCCTTTATTTTCCCACTAATTACAGTCTGACCAAAGTTTTGAAGTGTATAACCCCTCCAGAATCTATTTCTTGATATTTACTGCTTTAACTGTAGGTTCTTCTGCCATCAGTATATATTTTTGTTTGTTCCCAATAAACCTCAGGGTTTCAGTTGCATTTTACAGCAGTGATTTTCACAGCCTAGATGTATCAGTGTAAATAAATAAGAAACCTTTTATCCACACTGTTATTTTCCCTCCTCCAGGTAATTGTTTATGCATATATGTTCAGGAAAGGGAGGAGATATTCCCATATGACCTCTCCAGTTTCTACATTACTTCACATACTTATCACCCTGCCCTTTGTGCTTCTCCTCCCCCAGGCTCTCTACTATTTCAAACTCTATTCTCCCAGATAAAGACCTGCTCAGCACCCATTTTGCATTTGCAAGGTAAATTATATAACCGTATTTGCAGCTATTTGAAGAGAAAGTTGGGGGTTTTTGTGTTATGGGTTTTTTTAATCCAAATTAATTTCATGAAAAAGACAAAGAATTTTTAGCTAATGCCTCTGGGTAACCTGAGTTTAGTCTCAATCTTCACTGTAACTCCAAGAGGTCAGTATCTGAACTTGACACAGTAAATCTGGAGTCACAGTGGGATGATGCTGAGGGTTAGATATTTGATGGGAGGACACGACGGATCCTACTGTTTGACTAGACCTACACTGGATATCAGTCAGGACCCAATGGACTGCTAAGCATTGGCTGGGATTTGCTGAGCCCTCACAAATAGTGGTGAAGCGGGTACCTCCCCGTAGATGGGCAACACCTTGTTGTAACACATGAGATCTGAAGAAAGACTGCCTTTTTAGCTTATTTGAAGTCTGTTTTCCACCAGCACTAGTCCACACAGTGATATTAATGATATCCACAGCTCTTGCTAATTTCTTAGAGAAATCAAGCTAAAACCTTGGCTGTTCTTGGAGAAAGAGCTTTTCCCAGCTGCACAAATCTCAGCCATGACCTCCCTTCCCAGTTGTCTGTGAGACTTCACCCCTTAGCGAGTGAAGTTCACATCAACTCACAGGAATGATGATGTGGCAGTCACAGCTCAGCCTCCAAATGAAGCTTCATGGAGATAGACAGAGCTGACCTGACATCAATATTGTATCATTTGTGTACCCTTGTATGTAATGCATCAAGTCTATGTTACTTTATTAAGCGAATGTGGGAATTAGCCTTCTTTAGAGCAGTAAGTATTAAAATTTTAAAATAAGATAAGTAGGATAGATCCAACATCAATATGCTTTGCTACTGCATAACTATTCTCCTTTCATCTTCCCCTAGCTTTGGGGATGACCACCTCCCTCCCTTCAACACCTCACTGGGAGGCCAGTTGGAGATTCTAACCCTTCTCAAGAGTTTTTCAGCTGAACGACTGTACAAATATTTTGGTCAGGAAACACTCCTGAAAAACAAGGCTTAACTGTTCTGTTCCTCAGCTGGGTGACAGGGGTAATTACTGTGATAACTTCTCATCTCTCTTGGGTGTTAGGATGAGAAACTCATTAGTTAGTTGCTGAGTACCCTGAGCCAAGTCCTTGAATGAAAGAGCTGTAAGGATTATTTTAACAATATTTAGCACTTCAAAAGTTTTAGAAGCACTACCTAATTTTCTCAAATGTAAACCAGCTAAATTCTGCAGGGTAATTTGTGTGCCACACCTTCTAGACTTTTCAGAAGTCTTCATGATTTTAGGGAACTCACACATTATGGGTGTATACTTCCCCTGTGTTAACTAGTCTTCTATTCTTTAGCTTTTCCTCCCTAATTTTTCCTCCCCCTAGCACACTTTTATTGCCATACTTTAGGACTCTAAGGTACATCTAATAGGCAAGATAGTTGAGTCCTTACATTAAAAGGAAAATACTCTCCTTCAGTGCACTATTTCTCCTCTCCAGCAGCCTGTGGCCCAACACCTTGTACAGACACCAACTGCTGTGAATTTAATCATCTTTGCAGCATGGTCACCACCCTACATCATGAACTATTTTCCCCTATTCAATACATACCCATCCCGACTGCTTCTTTGGGATGCTTAGCAAGCAATAAAGCAGTTCAAGGAAAGAGTCCCCAAATGCCAACTCCAAATACAGTGAAAGAAGCACCAAAGAACTGGCAAATGAAAACATCCCTTCTCTGCGGCAATGTGTAGTGTTTCCCTTGATGTAGTAATAAAATATCCAAAGCTTCTCTGTTCCAAGCTAAAAAGAGGTGCCAATTGTATAAACAGGTGATTACTGTCGGAATGGGCAATGTGAATGTTTTCTTGCAAAAAGGTAATAGCTGTTTTGCTTATGACTAGCATCTGTTCTAAGTAAGTTTAATATATCATGGCTGTAACGTGCCATATAGGATGGACAAGAGGAAAAAATAAGCAGGGGTTTAATAGCACATCTGTGGCTAGTTAGTTATGGTAAACTTCAGGTATGTGGTGATTTCAGCATATGTTCCTAAATATTTTCCCAGCAACTGGATCTAAGACAAAACTTATTACAGTCTTTTGGGGAATAATTAATGCACCCAGTCACTTCAAACCACACCAAATTATGAAGAAATCTGCTTGATTTCACTGTTAAAAGCAGTGATGAATGATCACCTCCAGAAATGAGGCTCCAAGCCTGCAACAAGTTCAGTAGGAATATCAGGAAAGCTCTAGCCCCGAGCAGCAACACTAATGATGGGACATAAAACATAAACAAAGGACTCGAGATCAGGGAGGTTTTGAGGCCAGAGAGAATTATAAAGGCATAAAGCAGCAATAACTTGCACCAAGCAGAGCAGGACTTCCCATTCACTTGTCACAGCCATGACACGCTGCAGTGCTTGTTGCTGAAGAGCTGGCTGGTGTGAAGCATCTCTCTGTTTTTCCTCTTCCCTTCCTTGTGCATTAACTCATCTGTATTTCCCTCATCTGGCCTGTCTTGCTCATGTGTTTGTGTGTTTCTGTTTTCCATGATTTCTGTCCATAATGGCCACTTGCAGGCCAGACTGGCAGGCGCTGGTCTTCATCTCCTAAGGAGCTGAGTCCTGGTGTTCCCTGCTTGCCCAGGCACGCAGACCTGCTCTACTACGCCCCACAGGATTCTGAACTGCACCTGACTGCTGTGATGCAGGGCATGGCTCTATCACTTGCTGGATTCATGCAGCCCCACCTTGCTCCTGTCCAGATATCCACCTTTGTCATATACAGCCACTGTCAGCTTTTGATCCGTGGTTTCTTTGCCCTTCTCCTTGCAGGGGGACAATAGTTGTTCTCTCCTCTGTTGCCCCATTGTGTCACCCTGCCCCATCACACTGATTTTCACCCTCTCAGGAGTCCTACATGGCAGGGCAGCAGCATTAATACTCTTTTCTCTTATGCAAACTCCATTTGTATGCTTCTCTCTCAGCCACATTTAGTCCTTTCAGCCTTGTCGAGGATGAAGCTCCAAACCCAAGAATGTCTGAATATGGTCCCTTCTCTGGAAAGAGCCAGGAGAGAGACATCTCCTCAGGTAGCTGCAGGTTGATGTGCTTTGCATGGGAGACACTACATCAGTTGTGCACACTGACCATCAAAAAGCAGAACAGCTTTCCTGCCTCCGCTGCTTTCCTTCATGTTTACCCACCTCATGGCAGTCATGGTCTGCATTGCAGTAGCAACCTGAGACCACAACCCCACTGATCCAAGCAGCGGGCAAAGGCAAAACCAGAAGCAACATCTGCCCAAAGAGTTTGCTCTCTAAAAGGCAGAGGGCAAGGTGCAGCAGGAGCAAAGGGAGTCCCTGAAAGCTGTGCTGATGCTGAGGAGCACAGCTCTCAGACTTCACAAACCACAGACTGATGGCTTCATGCATTACACTAGACCTCTGGCAATCCCACCTGGACATGGATTGGGACTGCCAGCCATCACTGCTCACTAATGGTGAATCCAGCCCAAGACATCCCTCACATTGTCTCAAAAATCGTTGCTTTCTGGTGTCTGACCATGGAGCTGTGTTCAGCTCAGGTTTTCAGGATTTTCTCTGTAATAGAAGAGCTAGAAGTATGGAAGTGGTTGTTTTTTTTAGGAGCTTTTGCTCTGTTTTTCAACTTAAGGCCCTTTGACTTCACTCAGAGGAAATCTTCAGAGACTGCAGGACTTCAGACTAATCTGCAGAAGTGCCTTCTTCCAAGGGCTGCACTTCCCTTTGCAGCCCACAAAGTGTTCTCAGAAGAGATGTAAAAAAAATTAGCCCCAGGTGCAGAGAGCCAGCTCTGAGGTATGCTGCCCTCTGTGCTTTTATCATGCTCTCCACAGGCTGTGACCTCATGAAGACAAAAAGATGTCCCTTCCCTCCACCTTGATATTGCTCTGTAAATGGTCTAATTTCTTTTGCTGAAGTGACAGATCCAGCCTGTCCCCCTTAACTTCTTCCCATCCCCTAAAGCCGGGGCCCCAGCATCTTTCCCAGCAGAGAGTCGTAAGTTCAAGGAGCAAGGAGCTGCTCTGTGTGGTACATCATCACTATACAACTGAGAACAAAAGCTTTTGGCTCAGGAAGAAGGGATGTAAACAGGACTGTCTCCTACAACCCAGGAGAGCACACAGAGCTGCAGCCATGCAAATGAGAAAATAATCCTGGATTTTTTTTCATACAAGACAGGGGAGACAGATATTTAAAAAACACAGAACTCCCAATTTGCCTGTTAGAGTCAAGGTGTTTAAATAATAAACCGTAACTTGTGCCAGCAACGGCTTCTTTGATGAAAACCCTTACTATCATCACACCCACATGAAGCTGCTCTGTGACAAAACCTAAACTTTCTTCTGATTGACTGTGTCAGGTACAAGGCTTTACCATGAGAAAATATGGGTGTTTCCCAACTACCGAAGCCACAAAGAATTCCACAAGTACTGCAGGCTGTAAGGGATCTTGCTGAAGATCCCCCTGCTGTCAGTGGCGTTGTCCTCGGTGGCTGCATCATGTGTCAGCAGCTGCAGGCTCAGATCCTCACTGCTGGAAGACAAAAGGAGATGTCCGTAGAAAAGCAGGTCAATGACGATTACTCCCAGAGCCCTGCAAAACCGGGACACTAGGAAACCTGTATTCAGTTCTGGGATCTCCTGCAGACTTCTCCTGTGACCTTGGACTCATCGCTCAACTTTACTGACCTTGTTTCCTCACTATTAACTAGAGCACATATTGAATAGGACTCAATAATGACCATGTGTAAAGCGCTTTGATGGCCTGGGGTAAAAGTCAATTAAGACACGGAAAGCAGTTGATGAGCCCAACCAATTACTGAAGTAAATGATTCACAAACATACCTTTTTTTTTTTTTGAGAGTGTCATTAAATCAAAAAAGATATTAAAATTATTCACCTTTTTTTTTTAAAGGCTCAATAAATCATGGAGAGGGGAAAGGTGGGGAGCAGGCAACCAGAAATGCTTCAAAAATGCTTGAAAGCCATGCTGAGGACAAACCCTTCGGATTCATGGCTGGGCGCAGCCAGGAACACCAAGTTTTGGAAGGGTCTCCTCTTGTCCCTCTCCAACCTCGACGGATCCCAATCTTCCCTTCTGCAGGTTTTCCCGATGCTGAGAAAGTTGATGTCGCCCCTTTCAGCTGAGCCACGGGCTGAGCTCAGCTGAGGACAGAACTAAGGCAAGAGGTGCCCGTA